>CM075978.1:184666011-184892938 GCA_038087875.1 Malacoraja senta
CTATGACGAGGTATGAGTTACTAGACTTCTCTAACAACAATAAAAATTTCAAGCAACATACTAAACATATTTATCATTACAAACAATGCAGTAAAGGGAGTTTCATTCCTGTGAGAAAGCCAACCCAAACAATTTAGGGACAAATTTGTAAACAAGATAAACATGTTATACAGTGAATACTACGTATAAAAGTACTGAAGATTGAACATGTTCAATCATACAACTTAAAATGTTAATTATTTTTCTCCACATGTGCTGCCTGATATGCTGACTGTTTCCAGCTTTTTCTGTTTTATTTTGTTTCAGCATCCAGTTTTCTTGCTCTTCTGTACTTGAGGAAATTGGTACTATTCACAAAGTGTCCGTGAATAGAAATTCTTTTGGGTTAGACTTTTAGAGTGTCATATGGAATGAATTTAGATATAGATGGTAATTAAAGAATTTAATAAAGTTCAGAGGAGATGACAAGCAAACGTGAAACGACAATGTGTTTTCGTGGAGGCCATCCAAATCTTACAATGAAGTTACATTTTTTAAACATAAGTTAATACCATAACTCACCATCTTTACTTCAGCCAACAGTCAATCCTGGAAACTAAAGACTGTGCGACTCTAGCTCAGCATCCAGTAGATCCAATGAGGTACAGAACTCAAATCTGAGACCATTATTATCAAAGCTGTTATTAGTGTCATGTGTTTTTTCATTATTGAATTACAAAGTACTCGGAGAAAATCTTAATACTCTGTACATTCACAAATATTTCTGACATTGATTATAATCACAAAGATGAAATACGACCAATTACATCAGGAATATACCCACGGTATTGACATCTGCCGCTTTCCGATTTCAATATGGCACTTGCAAGAGAGGAAACGGAATCAAATATTGGACATGTTCAATCATACAACTTTGAAAATGTTTTTTAAAAAAAGAAACAAAGATCTCATAACTCCAAACCCATTTCACTGGAAGCCAAAACATGAAGCGAATAAATCAATTTTGATTTGGGGACATGTTAGGCCACAGAGTACTGAGAAAACAGTTTTTAATGAGGATACACAGCAATGTGTTTGGGAGAAAGGTGTTGTATGCAGCTAATGAATACACATCGAATGCTAGAATCTAGCAGCCAAATAAGAGAAACAATTCCAATCTGAAATTTATTCAACTATTCAGACCATCCTCCTGGACTTGGTGGGAGGGGAAAGATGGCAACATTTCTAAAACTGCGATTTTGGTTGACACACTTTACCACCACAGCCTTGAATGCTGATCCTGTGAGGATTCCAAGGAAGTATTGACATGACTTTGTGATGAAGAACCATGTTATCGCTACAGGAAGAGATTTCTATTTTAAAAAAAATGACACATTTGTTTTAAGCCTATTTGGTTCTAGTATTCCAATTTAAATATTGGGAATTCCCCAAATATTTTTTTTTTTAATTCAGTTGAGAGCAAATTTCAAATTTAATAGTCACTTCCATTAATCACCATTTGAGGCAGTGCGGATCGTTATCCAATATACAGTCATGGTGTTCCACCCAAATGAGGCCAGAATCAGTTACCAATCCTGTGAGCTTTCTCCGATCGTCCTCTAATGCCATAACATGGCGCTGAGTGTTTTACTCGAAGTTAAAACCTTGCAGCTCAGTCATATTCTGAACCAATAGTAATACTGAGTTCTTCTCCCAAAATGTGGGTTTCGTGAAACCATTTATTTGTGTCCAGCACAACTGAAAGAGAAGGAAGGGAAAGTTATCACATCAGGGACCCAAAAAAAACATAATATCACAGAAGATTAACTTCTACTCCTTTGCTGGAAGAGCCCCCTTGCCCTGGAGTTTATAGTGGAACATCAAGGATTCCTTGATAGGATGTCCCTCAGATCCATCACAACAGATCTGTAGAAGTGATGGGTGATTGATATTTGAATTTGGCTGACTAAACCAGGAGAAAGATTTTGCATATATGTAATTCCTCTCTTGTCTAATTCGTGTCTATATATAGCAGAAATTCATTACTTATTAAAAAAGATGGAGGTTCCATAATCCTACATTCAGATGTTGTGCGGTATTGTACATAAGCATTATTTGTTCAGTACTGCTTTGCACTTGTCATGAATCTCTCTGATTACCTGACCATGGTGCTTCATTATCAGTCTGTTATTGGTGTTATTAATTTGGATGTTGTGGGCATTAAAGGCAACTAGTCAGTAATGTGATATCTTGAAACAGAAACAGTGCAGCATAAGGCAGGTGCTTGTAGTCTATAAAGCAATACCATCTTCAGTAAGTAGAGAAATATGCTCATGACACCAACAAAAAAAACTTGCTATTACCATGAATCATGTATTAGCAAACTCTTGGCTGTAGTTATGCTATTCAGTATGGAATGGACAACCTCGGTGAGCTGAATCCCTCATCAGCAGGAATGCATTGTTGGGCTTTGTGTGTGTGTTACTAAGGTTCACTGATCGTTCAACCATTTATAAGATTCAGCTGGATGAATATAAATTATTTAGATTCATCTGCTTCTACAGTCACTCGATTTAGCGCGTCCTCTACCGAATCAGTAATTGAAACCATGGAGTTGTTGCAGTAAATGCCTACAAACCTTCACACATTGCTCATGTGAGACGAGACAACAGGCAACTGGATATTCTACTAATTTGTCCTTACAAAATGCCTCTGTCCGACGACGAATTAAATAAAACAATTACATCACAAATTAACTCTGTGTATTCCTCAATGTTCACGTCCTTCTAAATTAACTTCCTGTAAAAAGTCTTCAAATTATTCACATTTTCAAATTCCCAAGCATTAGCCCCATTATTCCAGTAAACTGGACTGGTGTAGGAACACTGACGCACTGTATAAGAAGGGACAGAGCCGTCTGAGCTTTCCGCGGAGGCTCCGCACTTTCAACGTCTGCAGTAAGATGGTGCAGATATTCTATCAATCAGTAGTAGCCAATGCCATTATCTGTGCTTATGTGTGCTTGGGCAGCGGGGCAAAGGCCACAGACGCCAACAGAATCAACAAGCTGATTAGGAAGGCTGGCTCCGTCCTGGGAGTGGAGTTGGATTCACTGGAGGTGGTCTTGGAGGGCAGGATGGTCCTCAAACTACAGAGCATCTTGGACAATACAGCTCACCCCCTCAATAACACACTGGTCAACTTGAGGAGCACCTTCAGCAACAGACTGGTTCCACCAAAATGCAGCACAGAACGCCACATGAGATCCTTTTTCCTTGTGGCTATCAAACAGTACTACACCCCTCCCTCTGTCGTGGGGGTAGACTGACTCCCCTTTCCCCTCTCTCTCCCCCCCCCCCCCCCCTCCATTCTTTGTTCATCCCCAATCCTGGACTTTCCACTCATTACTTTAATTTCATGTTTCATGTATCTTGTTATGTGTTATGACTGTAGGCAGACCAATTTCCCTTTTGGGATAAATAAAGTTCTATCATATCGTATTCACTCCAGAGATCACAAATTAACAATGGACAATGGAATTCTTGACTGCGTTTATTTCTCCAGCCGCACCCCAACCATTCCAACTGTTGGATTTGCCTAATCATCAGGTTGCGATCAGCTGATTTAAGCAAGGGAAATTTTACCTGTAAGGAAGCTATCAGAGTACTTAAGGCATTATCTCTCGGGGAATTTAAGAGCACTATTCAACGGTGCCGTCAACGGTATTGCTAAAATCGAACTGAAACTACTTTGCGCATATAGTCAGATCTCCAGGACATCAGTCCCCGGTGTCACTGTCTGTACTGGCTCTGGGCATCTTCACTCCCACCTTAGACCTCTACCCAGACTCAGCCCAGCTGCACCTCCTTCCCAACATACCAAAAATGCACTCTCCTAATAGACCCGCTGTTTTAGTCCATGACTATTTTTCTCCATATCCAGTTTCTTCCACTTACATCTGACATCTCTAATCCCCTCTATCACATTTAGTTACCAATTTCCCAGTTGCAACCATGGACGCCCAATCCTTCTAAGCTTCCAACCCACACCTAGATGGCCTGAAGGTTCTTCTTCCTTGAAAAAAAGCCCTACCAGGAGACCCTATCACCCAACCCCCACAGTACCCTCTTTTGCCTGGTTCAACAAATTCCCACATTAAATACATTAGCCTTTAACTCACTTCCCTATATCAAAGGTGCACACAATGTCAGTCTTTGTGGGGTATGAGAACGTTTCCTTGCTTCCGTCTAAAACATTTTTGTTAGGTACCGCTTCCTACTTTGGTATATATAGAACTTGAAAGGTTCATCACCTTTGCTTGCTACTCCCACCCTGCTCGCAGACTCACCTGCTCCTTCTGACTCTTTTCCTAACTTCTATATCTGCATCCCCTAACAAAGCCTTCACCACCATTTCTCAGCCCACTCCATTACATTGTTTCACTTAATCTCTCTCAACTCTCTAGTGGCATTGTCATCAAAAGTGCTGGCGTAAGTCAGCGTGTCAGGCAGTATCCCTGGAGAACATGGACAATTGACATTTTGTGTTGAGACCCTTCTCCAGACTGATTATGAGGGGGGTAAATCTGGAAGAGGAGGAACAGGACAAAGCATGGCAGGTAAAAGGAAACACATGAGTGAGGGGTTGTTGACAGCCATTCTCATTGTTCTCTCCATTTTGCCCCTTCTCTACAATGCAAAGCTGGTTTGATTTACAATTTTCCAAGGTTTGGTGATAGGTCATCACCCTGAAACATTAGTTCTGTTTCCCTCCCATAGATGCTGCTTGATCTGCTGAGCATTTCTGGTATTTTCTATTTTTACTCGCCGGCTGGGATCATTTGATCTCTAAACCATTCATTGTTGGGTAATTCAAATGTAATCATGTATTCAGGGGGCAGCTGACACCCACTGACAGGCTGTCTTTGTCTTTATTAAACTAAGGATTATCCGGGACTGTAGCTGAAAAGCTGACGGTGGCAGTAAATGGCATTGCCACCGTCAAATCACAGTGATCAGGAGTCAGCATGGAAATTAAACTTCATCTAACAACCGATCACACAATAACAAATCATAAAGTTTTGTTTCCAGGCAGCACCAGGCATGTAGTGACAAGCCTGAACTGTTCAATGCATTCACATACATGTACAAACTTGTGGGCACACTGGATCAGGCACGTGCCGTCAGGGTAGGCAAGGTAGGCACTGCCTACCCTGACTAAAATTTATGAAATGGTAATTATTAAATATAAATAGTAAAGGCATGGGAGAATTATGCCTATCTAAGAGATCGATCTCTTAGGTAGGCATAATTCTCCGTGCCTTTCAACCGCAGCACTTGTAACACGCAAAGGTCTGTGCAGCTGACGTGCCGTCGGCGCTGCTTCAAGCCGTCAATCTCAAGGGGAGTTGAAGGCAGCAGAAATTCTGCCTTTGCTGTACTGCGCAGGCTCAGCAGCCTACTGCGCATGCGCAGCGCAAGTTTCTTGGCGGGTCTTTCAAATATGGATTGCCCTTATGTTAAGTGCATCTTAGGAATCAAAGAGTGAAGAATGGAGTTCATGTACCGATAATGTGGTAAGTACATTTCTTGGTGCTTTATGTTTTAAAATACCGTATTTCCGGGGGTGGGGGAGAGTTCCTTTAACAGTGTTTGGGGAGTCTGGCTGGGGGTAAGTGGCGGGGAGGGCAGGAGCGTTGTGAAGGAGGGGATCGGGGCCAGTAACCCACTTGCCACGCTCCGGGCACAGAGCCACCGCATTGTGGCCGGGAAGTGAATTAGCTCGGGTGGCTGCGAGTGGCTGCCGGGACCGGACAGCCTCTTCTGCCGGCCCCCGCTCACCTCTGGCAGTGCTCTCCATCTGAAAACCTCTCTCCTGCCGCTCGCTCAGGTCAGCCGCTTCCCACAAATCCTTAAATTCCGACAGCGCACTCAAGGGACCAATTGACTGTGGGAATTTAAGGATTTGTGGGACGCGGCTGACACGAGCGAAGCCGGCGAGCGGCAGGTGAGAGGTGTTCAGATGGAGAGCACTGCCAGAGGTGAGTGGGCCGGTAGAAGGAGCTGAAGTGGCGGCCGGTTCATCCGTCGAGTCCCGGCGGCTGCTCGCAGCCACCCGAGCTGCTTCCCTCCCCGGAAGTGGCGGCCAGTTCTGCTGTCCGTGCCCAGAGCGCTGCGGCAGCGGTGAGTGAGTCTGACATGATCTCCGAACCCCTCCTTCTCAACACTCCTGCCCTCCCCGCATCTTCAACCCCTGGCACAGACTCTCCACACACTGTGAAAGGAACTCTCCCTCCAATTGGACCCTTGAATTAGTATTGTCATTCAATAAGATGACAACTGATTCAACGTGCTCCCGTTTTTCCCACCATCTCTCCACCTGCCTTCCTCCTCCGTCCCCCACCCATTCAGTAATTTAAAAATGAAGGAGATTTAGAAGCCTTGGGCAAATTGAATTGTTACTTATTTTTATTTTTTATTTTTACGGAGAGAACAATCTGCGCATGCGCGGTTTAAGATTTTTTTTTAAAGCCGACTGACTGCCTACCTTGAGTAATTACTCACGGCACGTGCCTGCACTGAATCCAGGTAAAAATTGGTAATTTAAAGGTGAATTTAAAATATAGGAATCAGCATGTCCGACTATATTCTATCTTTGTCCCGCCCCCTCCCCCGATATCAGTCTGAAGGGTCTCGACCCGAAACGTCATCCTTTCCTTCTCTCCAGAAATGCTGCCACACTCGCTGAGTTACTCCAGCATTTTGTGTCTACCTTCGATTTAAACTGGCATCTGCAGTTCTTTCTTACACATAGAAGCAGGCCCATTGGCCCACTGAGTCCATGACTAGGGGCTGCAGGGTGGAGCAACAGTAGAGTTGCTGCCTTATGGCGCCAAAGACCCAGGTTCGATCCCGACTATGGGTGCTGGCTGTACGGATTTCGTATGTTCTCCCGTGACCTAAGTGGGTTTTCTCTGGAATCTCTGGTTTCCTCCCCCACTCAGGTTTGTCGGTTAATTGGCTTGGTATAATTGTAATTTATCCCTAGTGCGTGTAGGAAAGTGTTAGTGTGCGGGGATCGTTGGTCGGCATGGACTCAGTGTTTCCGCGTTGTATCTTGAAAATAAAAAACTAACCCAAGACTACAAATAATCACCCATTTACAATAATTCTACATTAGCCAAACCTACATACTTATCTGCCCAGGATACACGATGGCTTCCAGTGAAGAGCATTCGTAGTAGCATTCTGCTGGGGGTTCCAGATTCCAGTGTTTGATGCCCCTGATTTGTGCCTGCCAGGATGGATTATCTACATCATCAATCTAAAAAGGAGAAAAACATAAATTGAAAGACATTTCCATATTATATATCAGGAAGGCAAATGTCTATGCCAACAATTCAGAAAACGCAAAACTACACTTGTACAGCACTGAATCAGACCCTTCCGACCACAATCATGTCTCTGTTAACTACTGTCTATACTAATGCATAGAAAGCAACTGCAGATGCTGGTATATACCAAAAATATACTGTTTATACTAATCCCACTCGCCTGTATTAATACCAAATCCTGATCATTCAAGTACTGTTTAGATATTTCCTAAATGTTTTTAGTGTTCCCATTTCCACCTCCTTCTCTGCCAGCTCATTCCAGGTAACAACTCCATCAAGTGAAAATGTTAATCCCTAAATCCTCTTGAAACATCCTCCCTCTTACCTTAAACCTAAGCCTCCTACTTTTAGACAGCCTACCAATAGAAACAAACTCTGGTTGTCTACGCCTCTCATAATTTTACATACCTCTATCATATCACTTCTCACCTTCCTTTTCTCCAGATAAAACGCTTACCTAATATCTCCTAAACCTCAACTGTAATCCAGGAAACATCCTTGTGAATATTTCCCTCTCTATTTTACCTCATATTATGGTACTACACCCACTCTACTTTAATCACATCTTTGCTATGGTGAACAGAAAAATAACATCCTTCCTGTAGAGTTTTTGTTGCCCCAAATCAAATGTTGGGAGGACCAAGCATTGGAACAAACTTCTATGATTTGTAATGCACACAATTAGAGTCGTTACATGACCTTGGGTTGTATATAAGACAGGAGAATATATCGGGAGTAACATCCACACTGACTTTGGAGCTTGGCTACATGAAACTCCAACCGCAAAAAAAACTCTTGTGGTAAGGTGACGTTTCGAGTCAAGACCCTTCTTCAGACTGATTGTAGGGGGCGGGAAAGAAAGCTGTCGTAGAGGAGAGGCAGGATAAAGTGTGGCAGGCCTTTAAAGTGGTCAGAGCCTGGGGACCAAGCATGACTTCTGATGTCACAGACCTGAAAAGTTTCTCTCTCCACAGATGCTGTTTTTGGCATTTTTTGTTTTTGTTTTAGAAAGCCACCTTTACCAGTGTTTTGCTTCAAATGGCATTTAATATAAATGCAAAACTAAATCTGTTTGTGTAATAAGGCTTATTGTAAAAGACATTCACGTGAATTGCATTATAAGTGAAGTTATTGTTGTTAGCCTAAAAACTTGAGATTATGAGAAAGGAGGCCATTCAACCCATCACATCCATGTCAGGCCCCAGTTGAACAATCTTATCAGACCCATTTCCCCTCTCCTTGCTTCTCTTTAATCGTGCAACTTATTCTCACTCACATTCCTACAATTCCCCTTCACTGTTGTTTGTTACTTATCTAGACTATGTGGTCGTTTTAATGTAACCAATTATCCCAGTTGCACGTATTTAGGAAGACCACTGTGCGGTAATAATACCACAAAGAAAAATTAACAGGAAGTGAATATAAAAATGAAGAAGTTATGTTGAACTCATACAGGACAATATAGGAAATACAGAGTTTACACAAGTGTCAGTTATCGAAAGTTCGGCAATAGTTCATTTGATTAACACGACGACATTTCTTGTGCAGAAGGGCTCAATATTGACCCTTCTGCTTTAGGTAAAAATGACTTAGAAGGAACTATTAGACTTTTAAAAATTTACCACGAAGGATTGAGAGGGTAATACTGTATTTGTTTCTATAGTTTGGCGACTTAAAAATAAGTGGACAAAATAATATTTTGCATACAGATGGGGCCATTACAAATTAAGCAGAGCCAATAAATCATTTGCACATGATTTTGTAATTGACATTGAAAATAAAATGATACAGGGAGAGAAAACATGATTTGTGCTTGAAACTTATTTCAGAACAGCTCTGTGAATTGCTTAACACTTTTTTTAACGCTTGGTCTTTGATTTAAATAATCCTAAAGAGCCAATTTGACTAGTTTACAATTATAGGGGCTTTATCTCGCTGAACTATGAAGTTCGACGTAGTAAAATGCTTCAGGAGTGATCACTCCTTGTCAATGAGTATTGGAGTCAAGTTCAGGTCGGATATCAAAACGTGAAGTCGCTGGGCTTGGGAATGTTAAAGGTCAATACTGTGGGGTGACACAGGACCGACTGTGGCAACAAACCACAATAATGGAGATCACACAAGCAGTTCCTATTTCTCAAGCATCAGTATTGGCATGGAACCCTCAACCCGAGCCCAAAGGACCTAACTGCATGTGCGGGTTTGCTCATGTCAAATATCAATACAAGTCCCTGGGTTGCAGTCACATTTAGATTGGCTGCAGACAAAAATGCTGGAGAAACTCAGCGGGTGAGGCAGCATCTATGGAGCGTAGGAAATAGGCAACGTTTCGGGTCAAGACCCTTCTTCAGACTGTTGTGGGGGGAGGGGGGAGGAAAAAAAGGAAGAGGTGGAGACAGTGGGCTGAGGGAGAGCTGAGAAGGGGAGGAGAAAGCAGGGACTACCTGAAATTAGAGAAGTCCATTTTCATACCGCTGGGGTGTAAACTCCCCAAGCGAAATATGAGGTGCTGCTCCTCCAATTTACGGTGGTCCTCACTCTGCCATGGAGGAGGCCCAGGACAGAAAGGTCAGATTCAGAATGGGAGGGGGTTGAAGTGCTGAGCCACTGGGAGATCAGGTAGGTTAATGCGAACCGAGCGGAGGTGTTGGGCGAAGCGATCGCCAAGCCTACACTTGGTCTCACCGATGTAGAGCAGCTGACACCCAGAGTAATAGATGCAATAGATGAGGTTGGAGGAGGTGCAGGTGAACCTCTGCCACACCTGGAAAGACTGCTTGGGCCCTTGAATGGAGTCAAGGGGGGAGGTAAAGTGACAAGTTTAACATTGAAAAAGACTGGTCTGCCCCAACAGCTGCTGACGTCCTTCTACCGCTGCACCACAGAGAGCATACTAACGTATGGCATCTCTGTGTGGTATCTCAGCTGCACGGGGGCGGAGAGGAGAGCTCTTCAGCGCGTCGTCCACAGAGCGCAGAAGATTATTGGGACACAGCTACCGGCCTTGGAGGGCATCTACCACACACGGTGCCTCAGGAAGGCCGTCAGCATCCATAAAGACTCCTCACACCCTTGTAATGGACTGTTCAAACTCCTACCTTCCGGCAGACGTTACAAGGCCTTCTACGCCTGCACCTCCAGACTCAAGACCAGCTTCATCCCCAGAGCTATAGCTGCTCTGAACCAGCCCGGCTGAGTGCCCCCCACCCTCATGAACTGTCTCCCTCGGATGGTCACGTCGCACAGACACATTTGCACTTTAGACTGTTTTACTGTTCTTTTTATAAACCATGTTCTCGGGATATCTAAATCTAAATTTTATTAGTTGTTTAAGTTATGACATCGGATGGAAGCTGCATACCAAATCTCGTTGCACATATGTGCAATGACAATAAAATATATTATTATTATTATTATTATATTATTATTTCCTGCGGTTGCAGGGAAAGTGCCAGGAGAGGGGGTGGTTTGGGTGGGAAGGGACGAATTGACCAGGGAGTTACGGAGGGAGCGGTATCTGCAGAAAGCGGTCAGGGGAGGAGATGGGAAGATGTGGCCGGTGGTGGGATCCCGTTGGAGGTGGCGAAAATGTCGGAGGATTATTTGTTGTATGTGATGGCTGGTAGGGTGGAAGGTGAGGACAAGGTGGACTCTGCCCTTGTTACGAGTGGAGGGATGGGGAGTGAGAGCAGAGTTATGGGGTATAGAAGAGACCCTGGTGAGAGCCTCATCTATGGTAGAAGAGGGGAACCCCCGTTCCCTGAAGAAAGAGGACATCTCCGATACCCTGGTGTGGAACACCTCATCCTGGGTGCAGATGCGGCGTAGATGGAGGAATTGGGAGTAGGGGATGGAGTCCTTACAGGAAGCAGGGTGGGATGAAGTGTAGTCCAGATAGCCCATGGGAGTCAGTGCGTTTAGAGTGGATGTCGGTCAGTAGTCTATCACCTGCGATGGAGATAGTGAGGTCAAGAAATGGTAGGGAAATGTCGGAAATGGTCCAGATGTATTTGAGTGCCGGATGGAAGTTAGTGCATGTCTATGGTCAGATCAGATTTTAATATTTTACCAAAGCACACCACTGCACACGACTTCCTGTTTATTCAGGACTTTTTTAAAATTCTGGTACGTTGCTTGACTTTGCATAAGAAACAGTAATTTGACTAACATTTTCCCTCATTTTATGCCTTTGATTCAGCTTCCCAGATGTTTCCATTATCATCCCTGGATTTGTCCTATATCAACAGCAAAACAGTCCCACTAGATGCAGCAGCATAGTGACATGCTCTAAAGAGAGACCCCCCCCCCCCCCCCCCCACCTCCTGAAAGTGGGAAGTCTCAAGCTTCAGATACCAAGACACAAAGTGCTGGAGTATCTCAGCGAGTCAGGCAGCATCTCTAGAGAATATGGATAGATGATGTTTCAGGTTGAGACCCTTCCCTAGAAATGCTGCCTGGCGTGCATGAGTTACTCCAGCACTTTGTGTCTTGTTTTATAAACCAGCATCTGCAGTTACTGTATCCATAAGCATAA
The DNA here is from genome assembly GCA_038087875.1 of Malacoraja senta. Lineage (NCBI taxonomy): Eukaryota > Metazoa > Chordata > Chondrichthyes > Rajiformes > Rajidae > Malacoraja > Malacoraja senta. Next base: position 184,677,918 of record CM075978.1, read on the forward strand.
AGCCGACATGTTGACCAACATGTACAGCCCTGTCTCAGCTGTTGTCCTTGTTGAACTCACAAAAGGAGCATTGGAGATAGCATGAACAAAGAGTGTTTTTACCAGGACATTCATTACCAAGAATGGAGCAAAAGCAGCACAAATTACCTCACTGGCAGAATTATGAAGGATAAAGGTAGCAGATGGGATATGTAGTAAATGATGAGAACACCAACAGAAGGGGAAAACCCCACAACCTCACCCGTGCCATTTTATCTACTGCAGATATATCTATGATACCATTGATAGGAAAGGCCACTGTTGCTTTGAAAAAAACAACCACTTTCCATTGTACTGCATAGTTGATGCCAACTTGATAAAGTTACAACAGGCATCCTAAATAGTGGAAGAAAATGTTATAGACAGTCAAGTGATACCAGGGACAATGGATCAGATTAAAGTTTTGTCACCTACAGTTGTGAATGGTGTGACATTAAAGTATTGGGAGGAAACGGCTCCATGATCATTCTCATTGTCGACAGCGCTGGACTATTATGTGGTAGCAAAAGAAAAGTACAGAGGAGATGATTCACCTTGATGTGCTCACCACTGGGATCAGTTTTCAGCCAATTCAGTTCAGTCTATTTCACTTTAAGAAATGGAAAAGCATACTTGATAATAACAAATGTTATGACTTCAGACAATATCTCAGCTGTAGCATTATAGATTTATGCACAAGATTAGCAGCAAGCTGCTTCACCTCAGCAATAGTGTACATTTTTATCAACGTAGAGAATTGCTAGATATATCGTATCCTAGAAAAATTCAATCCAGCTGAATCCAGTAATGGTGCTGGAAAATGTAGACAACGATGACAGAAATCGCATTCAACAGTTCTTTTACACAACACCTATACAATAAATAAGACCCTATCTCAATTGCGCGATGCCGCAAAAAAAAAAATTGTGGACAAGGCAGACAAAAGTTTGGCAAAGTTACGTTGGTTTTTCCATTCACTGCAGCAAATTTCAAAAGTCAGTAGATGCATGTATGGTGGTGACGCTGGGGAGGGATTCCAAAAATGTAGGCTTTTTAAAAACCCTCTATACTTTGTTGGCTGCATTCCAGTTGAGAGCAAGCTGCTGTCCTTTTTCAGCCGTCAGTTGTATTTTGTCAGTGAGGACTAGACAGTGGGCAAATGGCAGGTCACGGTCACATCTGGGATGGAGAAAGTATCCCTTTGCTTGCCGCATCCACAAAATGTCCCAGACCCCAACTCACAAGAAGGATGGGCTAATTTCCAGAAATCGTTGCAGGCAGGTTACTTTCTTTCCCAATATCTGACACATGCTGCCCCTGACATAAGCCTCTAGACCAGACAGCGAGAACGAGGGAAAGGCAGGGGGCGGAGGGGAATAGTGGAGAGAATAAAAGGGTTATAAAAATGTTGCATAAAACTTTTGGGAATATTGTGAAATCCACAAATTTGCAACGTTTGCAGTGCCTTACACAATAATTTGCTCACCGGTGCCCAGTTCAGATTTCGTCAGGAGTAAGCAATACGAACACAGAGTAAGGTGGCGAATTCCAGAAATGCACTGAATCATTACCCCCTATCTTCAAGGCAGCAATTAACTGAATATTATACCAGAAATAAAGAGAATATGGAGCAGAGGAACAGGCCAATCAGTTCATGCAATGTTCAAGTCCTCTACCAGTCCTTCGCTTCCAAACATTTCAGCATAATATTCTATTTCTTTCTCCCCTGGAATGCATGAATGATATTCACACAACTACTCTCTGATGAAGTGAATTCCACATGATCACTTTCTGATTAAAGAAATCTTCAAATTCTTTCAAAACATTTCATGATTGAAGATCGCCATGTTGGCCCTCAACTTTTGCTTTTTAGTAAAACTTCCCGCCCTCTATTCCCTTTGCTGATCTTTATATCCTCACAACTGCCATTACCTTATTCTTTACCCTCTCTGGTGGCTTAACAGTCTTTTTGTAACATACTATTCAGAATACAGTACTCCACGTGTAATCTGTGCTTTCTCTAAACCATAACTCCTAGAATAATAGAATAGAAAATTAAAGAAGTCAATTCAGATCAGGAGAGGTAATATTAACTAGATAATGATCAAGAAAAATAGTCACTGTTCAATTTATCGTTCTTACATGCATATGGGCTCCATGCCCTGGCACTCCCATGAATATCCAGTCCATTTTACTAGATTCGGAAATGGCTGGGATAAAATATGGCCGCTTGTAGTGTTGCCTCAAAATGCTAGCGGCACTGGAATCACAGTTACTCCTGGAAAATAAAAATAGATTGATAATTATAAAAATGGAATTGAGTTCCAATGTTCCTATCATCACCTATTTGCTCTATTCCTACAGGCTGCATTAAAAAAAGTTCTGGTACCTGAAGGAATAGGAACACAGAGAAAATTCCCCACCGATATCTTACTCTGACCAGTGTAATGAACATGAGAGCTAAGGCTCACAAGTCCTCGGCACACAGGATTTGTTCTAATTCCACTGTGCATTCTTTTTAAATATAGCTCAATACATCCTATGACTATGTTGATAAAAGAAACTGCAGATGCACGAATCTAGAGCAAAAAATGTAGAACGATGGAGTAACTCGGTAGGTCAAGAAACATCTATTGGCATTTCAGGTCAAAACTACACACCAGGACTGAAAGAGTAATGTGCTGCTTCTGCAAGGCAGAGGTAATTAGCTGTGTATCGGAGTTATAAGGTGGGACTATTCGGGCGAGTATGTTTCATTTTATCACTCATAGTTAAAGGAGTAGATTCCATGTTGTTATTAGGCGACCGAGAGATGCGGTACCAAAATCATAAATCACAGAAAAGGCAAAACCTGATGATTTTATTTGACACGATTTGTGTGAGAGGCCAGAAATCAGGGCCCAGGGAGGTGAGGCTGGGTGTCAGGGCACAGAGGTCTTCTCTCCACTCTGAAATCAAACCTCTGCACTTTTGGAGGCAGAGCCTTCTCCAGGGCAGCTCCCAGGCTCTGGAATTCCCTCCCACAACCGGTCCGAAATTCTGAGTCCCTCACCATCTTCCAGTCCCGCCTCAAGACCCATCTCTTCACCTCTGCATACCCTTAGTCCCATGTTCCCCTCCCCTCTGTCTTACTGCTCTATTTTGTTTTGTTTATTCCCGACTCTCAATTGTAAAGCGACTTTGAGTCCTGAAAAGCGCTATATAAATAAAATCTATTATTATTATTATTATTATTAGAGGTGGAGAGGCTAGGCGTCAGGAGATTAGTTTAACTTGGCACCATATTCAGCTGTGACATTGCGGGCCGAGGGGCCTGTTCCTATGCAGCACCATTTTATGTTGTACGTCAGGTGCTGGCATGAAGTAGGACACAGGGGCATCTTGTGTTGGGGAGAATCCTAAAGGAGGTTTAAAATGATACAACTATCAGTAGGATATACAACATACTGAAGATTGCTACTGACAAGAAAGGTGCGAGCATAGAATGGGGACCCAAGGGACACATAGTACAACAATAGAAAATTACAATAAACCGTAATAATAGTGAAAGTATTTGACTATTACTGAGCAAAAGGCTTGGCAGATGAGATAAGAAAAAGTATGAAAGAGTAATAAAACTCATAGCCACAGCAAAGGAACATCATGGTAAAAATAGCAGCAATTAAGTGCACACAGGATGGGAATATAAGGTGCCATGTGGGAGAATGGTGGCGGTCGTGAAGCCCATAGCCCCATCAGTGGGCAGACAAGGTTGACTGGAGAAATTTAGAGGAGGAAACCCTATACCGCCATCGTATGACAAGGAAGCAAAGAAATCAGCCACTGTCCTAGTGTCACCATTTCGAACAGTTATAAAGACGATGGGGAGTGAGAAGAAAAGAAATGTATTATGTACCTTTTAAACCCTCAGAAAAACAGACTATTGTCTATAAACTACCTGTCTTAAAGACTGATGGCAATCAGGCATTTTGGGATGTTAGTTGAGTTATAATTGAGGCGCACCAATGATGCCATTCACGTGATAATCAATGTTGAAGTGCCACCTGCTGTACGGACATCTCTGCCTTCTAATTACTGAGATGGAGCATGGGTCGTGCAACTCGAGCCTACAGACGACCAAAAGCTTCACAATTTTAAGAGGATGGTTAAAAACATACTCGGGCGGAAGAAAAGTGGTTACGTTTTTGACTTGACATTTTTCTTGCCGTTTTTGTTGTTTCCATTGTGGTTATTAATTATCTGATCTGTTGGAGCTCCGCTCGGGCAGTGCACCTGAATTTTTGTTGTAAGTCTTTACAATGACAATGAAGTGTATTATTATTATTATTGTTATTATTATTACCTCTGGCATGCTTGGAGATGAATGTCCAAATGTCTAGGAAGAATATATTTCTCAGGCAGAGATCAGACAAACAAATCCATGTATACACGTGATAGACGTGGCCCGCCATCCACTCACAGACATGCGTCCTGGCCCCGATGCAGAACAAGGTTGCCGACCCCTGGTATAGACCATTCTTTAACTTCTGTTCCAGAATAAAGAGTGCAAAAATCCAAAGATCTTGACAAACTGATGGCACATATGACTGGTTGACATGCTGCAAATTATGGCTACATGTTTTTACTTGACATCAGTAATAGATAGGGTAGATGCAGAGTTTTTTTTTACCCAGACCAGGGGAATCAAGAACGAGAGGACATAGGTTTAAGGGAAAAGATAGGGGAAAGATTTAATAGGAACCCAAGGGACAACATTGTACACACAAAGGGAGGTGTGTATATGGAACAGACTACCAGAGGAGGTAGTTGAGGCAAGTACTATTACAACATTTAAAAGACATTTGGACAGGTACGTGGATAGGAGAGGGATATGGGCCAAATGCAGGCAGGTGGGACTATTGTAGATGGGACATATTGGTCAGCAAGGGCAAGTTGGGCCGAAGAGCCTGTTTGTGTGCTGTATAGCTCTATGATTCCATTTGGTATTTGTTTGCTATTGTCATGTGTACTGGATAAGTTTCCACAGATGCACCATTGAAAGCATTCCATACAGATGCAAAATAACTAGGTTTGGCCACTGCTCTGCCCGAGACCGCAACAAACTGCAGAGATACAAATGCAGCCCAGTACATCATGCAAACCACCCTCCCCACCCCCACAATTTCTATCTGCACCACACTGCCTGGAGAAAGCAGCTATCAAAGACCTTTTTCACGGGGTCATTCCCTCTTCTGCCCTCTCCTGTCAGACAGAAGATACAAAAGCTTGAAAGATTCTAGATTCAGAAATCCCAGCTGTCATCAGACTTTTGAACAGTTCTCTCGTTAGGGAGGGATATGGATCCAATCTCTCACTATACCTGGCTGCAGCCCTTGCACTTTAAAAAAAAAGTTATTTCATTGTAACACTATATTCTATACAGTTTATTTTTCTCTTTACTAGTGAATGGTTTGACTGCATGATTTGTCTGGAAAGCACGCAAAACAATTATTTTTTAAACTCCATGTCGGTACACGGAACAATAATAAACCAATACCAATGTGACAGAAGCCGATTCCACCAGATCATTATCTCTCCCTCTTTCCATTTCTAGACTAATCTCAAAGGTATTCACAGTCCTTTGGCCCATCGTCTATCCGTATTTCACCACGGCCACACAATAAATAAAGTGAAAGAGCTGAATTTTGAACACACACCATCCAATGTACCAAGGCTTGGCATTGCCGTGCATGCCAACACGACCGGCCTCCATCTCGAAAACATCCCTTAAATTGTGAAACTCCGTGTCGTAGGGGAAGAACTGACATTCGCTGCCACTGTTGTCCAGGGCACTGCTGCCGCTACTGTAGATCTGGGAGAAGAACTCGAAGCTGAAGACGTCCTTGGCCGACCAGTCCCTCTGGCCGTCCTCCACCACCACCGGCTGCATGGAGTAGGCGTAGTCCCGCAGGAACTCGTCGTGGCTCAGGTTGCTCTTTCTGTCCACGGCGGTGATGTTGCTGCAGACGCGGCAGTCCAAGGGCTGGCGGAAAGGGTTGTGGAAGTCGGAGAAGCCCAGCACGCACATCTCGGTCTCCAGCGAGGATCCGTGGAGGTGGAACCAGAGGCGCAGGGCCGAGCGGCGGAGCGGGGCCCCTAGACCTAGGAGTAGGAGCAGCAGCAGCAACAGCAGGGCAGCTGCCGCCGGTCCCCGCACTCCCTGGCGCGGCGACGAGGCCCGAACACAAGCCCCGTCCCCAAGCAGCTTCCTCACGGACGGCAGCCGCACGATGTCCCGCTCCGTCAGGCCGGAGCGCAGGGCCAGAGCCACGATATCCTCCACCTCGTCCCGGATCAGCGTCCGCGCCGCCATGATGCCGCCCCCATCGCTGAGCGGGGTCAGGGCTCGGGGGTCAGAGTTCAGCCAAGGCCGCAGCCTCTAACCTCGGCCGCAACGTTGCCTGTGATCCGTCCACATATACTTGTTATTAACACAGTTATAAAACGTAGATACGTTTCCAATTCAAGCTCGGGCGTCTACACTGCCGGAATCCTACAAGAAGAAGAAGTAGAAGAAGAATTCAAGCTCGGCGTTTGCCGTGCGCTCCATGGAGAAATGATGTGTTGCTGTCTAGTGCAGCCATCGTCAGGATGGCCGAGCGGTCTAAGGCGCTGCGTTCAGGTCGCAGTCTCCTCTGGAGGCGTGGGTTCGAATCCCACTCCTGACAGCGTTCCTTTTTTTTTTTGCAATGGCAAAATTGAGACAAATTTGAGCTGAAAAGAGAGTAGCAATTCAGATGAAAGATCCTTCATAGGAATTGGCAATGTGATGAAACAAGTGTGTTTTATTGCATTTCAATGTTTTGTATACTTAGACAATAGGTGCAGGAGTAGGCCATTCGGGCCTTCCAGCCAGCACCGCCATTCACTGTGATCATGGCTGATCATCCACAATCAGTACCCTGTTCCTGCCTTCTCCTCATATCCCTTGACTCCGCTATCTTTAAGAGGTCTATCTAACTCTCTCTTGAAAGCATTCCAGAGAATCGGCCTCCACTGCCTTCTGAGGTAGAGAATCACACAGATTCACAACTCTCTGGGGGAAAAAGTTTTTCCTCATCTCCATTCTAAATGGCCTACCCCTTATTCTTAAACTGTGGCCCCTGGTTCTGAACTCCCCCAACATCGGGAACATGTTTCCTGCCTCTAGCGTGTCCAATCCCTTAATAATCTTATATGTCTCAATAAGACCCCCTCTCATCCTTCTAAATTCCAGTGTATACAAGCCCAGTCGCTCCATTCTTTCAACATATGACAGTCCCGCCATCCAGGGTATTAACCTCGTGAACCTACGCTGCACTCTCTCAATAGCAAGAATGTCCTTCCTCAAATTTGGAGACCAAAACTGCACACAATACTCCAGATGTGGTCTCACCAGGGCCGTGTACAACTGCAGAAGAACTTCTTGCTCCTATGTTCTACTCCTCTTGTTATGAAGGCCACTTAAACGTTCCATTATAAAATCTTCTGAAACCTGAAAAGTAAGAGATTTGCAGAGTAATAATAAACAAATTCTATAGTTTTTGTTAGATTTCAACTTTCTTTCACGTTCAACTCATCATGGGATATAGAGTGATACAGTGTGGAAACAGGCCCTTCGGCCCAACGCGTCCACACCGGCCAACAATGTCCCAGCTACACTAGTCCCACTTCCCTGTGCTTGGTCCATATCCCTCCAAACCTGTCCTATTCATGTACCTGTCTAACTGTTTCTTAAATGATGGGATAGTCCCAGACTCAACTACCTCCTCTGGCAGCTTGTTCCATACACCCACCACCCTTTGTGTGAAAAAGTTACCCCTCGGATTCCTATTAAATCTTTTCCCCTTCACCTTGAACCTATGTCCTCTGGTCCTCGATTCCCCTACTCGGGGCAAAAGACTGTGTGCATCTACCTGATCTATTCCTCTCATGATTTTGTTTCCCTCTATAAGATCTCACCTCATCCTCCTGCGCTCCATGGAATAGAGACCCAGCCTACTCAACCTCTCTCTATAGCTCACACCCTCTAGTCCTGGCAACATCCTCGTAAATCTTTTCTGAATCCTTTCAAGCTTAACAATATGTTTCCTATAACATGGTGCCCAGAAATGAACACAATATTTTAAATGCGGTCTCACCAACATCTTATACAATTGCAACATGACCTCCCAACTTCTATACTCAATACTCTTGTGAGGAAGGGGTTAATAGGTATAAGTTGATTTAGACAAGAACCCTTTGTATAGTAGGGAGTATAGTAGGGAGGATAAGGGGAGTGAAGAACGAGTACAGATGGCGACTTTTTCAAGGATGAGAACAGAGAAGATAAGGAGACCGTCCAGGATAGAACTAGGGTAAGGGACATAAGCAACACTCTGTGCGCATGGGCAATGAACTTACATGAATATGTAATAACACCCACTATGACAAGATGTCTCATTTAAATGCACATGCGATGCATGATATGGGAGGTGTCTTTGACATCGGGTGGAAGTTCCAGGACGTTCTCGTGGGAATGTGGGCTTTATGTTATGATTGGAAGAAGCACAATGGGGAGGGATGAGGGTGTGACAATGATACCCATGAAATGTATAAAGATAGAAGACATCCCGATCCTCGGTGTGCCTCCAGGGGTCATCAGAGGAGAGGCACCTATTCTGCAGAATATGATTTAAATAAAGCTTCTTTGCCGACTTTGTCTCTAAAAGCGTTTGTGATTTTGAATCTCACAATTTTTGGGGGCTCGTCCGGGATCCCCACTCCGGCTGGCTGACGACGGTATACGGAAGAAGGGACGGTGCACCCCGTTGATTTCAGCGGTCCTAGACCCCTAGATTGTCGTCAGCGGTTTGGGCGAGTGGTATCCCAGAACAGAGACTCAGTAAAGAAGTGGGAGTAGTTGGAAATCGCGAGGAGACAAATCGAGTGATTCTTGTGCACAAGACCCGGGTAAGAAAACGGACTATTAAGTACTACTCGGGCGATTAAATAGATCGGGGGGGAATTCCGATCGGGAGGATGGGCAATGAAAACGGAGAGCCCTAAAGGGAGGGGAAGGGCGGTAAGCCTGACCCCCGCATTCTGCCTGATAGTCCGTTGGGGCGAATGCTGAGCCTCTGGGGGCAGAGAAATATCCAGGGATTGGAGAAGACAAAAATGATTTGATTCAGTTATTTTGAGTTTTAATACATGTAAAAGATGTTGCATTTATTTGTAGACCACATTGTAAGAGTAAGTAAGTAAGTTTTATTAAAATCAAAAATGTTCACTGTAGGTAGGTGTATGTTCCTTTAAATAAATCAGGTCATGGTGAAAGGCGACGAACAGCTGTAAGATAACGATTAATTGTTTGTTGGCCTTAACCTAGAAGGGGAAGTTGTGAAACCAGCTTTTGGTTTTTCTGATGTTCTTTTAGATTTCTAGTCAGTAAAGATAATTTGGAAAATTGTTACTAGTGCTAGGAATTGGACATTTAAAATAGTGGTGAATATGGATTGAAATAATTGGAAATAAGTTAATTGGTAAACATTCAAGTTTAGAAAGAAAGGAGAGAGAGGCAGTTAGAAGATAACAGAAGTAGAAAAACGACAGGCGTGAAAGTAATAAAGCAGGAGGAGTCAGTGGAAGATTTTTGCAAGGAGGCTAGAATATTTGAGAAGCAAGAAATTGAGTTTAGAATTAGAAAGAAGGCATACCAGAAAGGATTAAAGTTGGAAGCATTGGGATAAAGTGATGAGACTGCTTTAAAGAGAAAAGAGAAGGACAGACACGGATTATCCCTTGGGGCACCCATAAACTGAAAGGGCTAAAAAATACCTCACCCTATATCCCTGATGGGGGAGGAAATGGATTAGGGCTTTGGAGGAGGAGAACGTGGGACGATTATTGATCATGGAAGATTTGAAGGCACTGTTGGTAAAAGTGATAGGAACCACTAAAGTGACAGAACTGAAGATGGATGGTATAAACTGATGCGAACAATGTAACAAGCAATGGCATACTGTTTGACACAGTCAGGCAGAGGGTATGGCAGACCCTCAGACAATGTTACCCACTTAAGAGGATCCCCAAGGAACAAGGGGAGATACACAAGGAAAGGCAAATAGCCTATCTGGAAAACCAGCTGAAAAGGTGGAGAGTTGATTGATGAACATTATATTATGAACTACTGTGGTGGATGTCATTCTTCTTAAAGTCAAGCAGATTCAGCGAACAGTTGGTCTCTGCGGTCGAGAAATATCGCAAAGATAGGAAAAAGACTTGCAAACCAGCAGGAGGAGCTGTTGTCAATAAACAATGGACCTAAGTGAGTCCTATGACGGAACCAAGCAGGGCCAGAGAATTACATGCCAATAATGAATGTCTTTGGGGAACGTTTCCTCAAAAAGTCCTATCAGGAGTGAAATTAATCTGGATATAAGCCCTAACAGGACTGGGGTCCCCAAGAGAGAAAGGGATTTAAAGGCAGGATATAGTTCAGACTAGATTAGGTATAAGCCCTGTAGTGTCGTTTATGATGAATAAGGTAATTAAGAGGTTTGGTAGACCTACAGAAATCAGCTTTGACAACGGATTGTTTTCATTTAGGGAGTAGCTAAGTTGGCGATAGAGACCCTTAGAGTAAAATACACATTTGGGTATGTAAGAATAAATGGAACATTGAAGGTTAATATAAATAAGATTTGTTTAATTACAAAGTTGAATTGGATCGATGCCCTGCCATTGGCACTGAAGAGATGTTGCATGCAAACTAACTGAGCAGGTGGCACAATGGAGAGGTCCCTACAAGAGACCGAGTTTGGAACAGTTAAAGATAGAATTTTAAAAGTATATGAAACAGTTAATTATGATATACAAGTCTATTTATGAACAGGAAAAGTAAAAGCTGTTGGAGGTGGACCAGGAGGAAGGACCCTTTAAACCTGAAGACAAGGTGTATGTATGAGTTTTCTAAACTACCGACCAATGTTCAGGTAGAAGGTTGATATACCTGGTACCATTTCAATAATTACATGAGGGCTGTCCCGCAGGTATGAATAGATAATAGCCCTGAGGTAAGTGAACAGGAGGACAAAGATGTGAGAAAAGAATAGAGTTTGAACAAGAACGTTGTTTGACATCAGTGGTGGGCAAAATAATGGAAAGGATACTTAAGACAGTATATAAGAATTTGGATAAATAGGGTAGGATTAGGAAGAATTAGCATGGATTTGTGATTATGATGTTTGACTAATCTTGAATTTTTTGAAAAGGTTATTATGGAAATTGATGAGGGTAAAGTGGTGGATGTTGTCTAGATGAACTTCAGTAAGGCCTTTGACAAGGTTCAATAAGGAAATAAGGTTGGTTAAGAAGGGTTAGTAAGGAATAGCAAGATGGATTAAAAAGTGGCTGTATGGGAGATGTCAGAGAGCAATGGTGGATGGATGTTTGTCAGGCTGGAGGTCAGTGACTAGAGGGGTACCTCGGGGATGTGTGTTGGGTCCACTGTTGTTTGTCATGTGAATCAATAATCTGGATGTTGGTGTGGTAAAATAGATTAATAAGTATGTAGATGATACTAAGATAGGTGGTGTTGTGAATAATGAAGTAGATTTTAAAAGTGTACAGAGAGATTTAGGTCATTTGGAAGAATGGGTTGAAACATGACAGATAGGTTTAATGTTGATAAGTGTGAGATGATACATCTTGGCAGGACAAATCAAAATTGAACGTACATGGTAAATGATTGTGAATTGAGGAATGAAGTTGAACAGGCGGATCTAGGAATAACTGTGCATGGTTCCCTGAAGGTGGTATTTCATGAAGATAGGATGGTAAAGAAAGATTTTGGTGTGTTGGCCTTTATAAATCAGAGCATTAAATTGTACAAGGTATTGGTGAGGTCAATTGTGGAGTATGGTGTATAATTTTGGTAGGCATAATTATAGGAAGGATGTCAACAAAATAGAGAGAGTACAGAGGAGATCAATTAGAATGTTGACTGGGTTTCAGCAACTAAGACACAGAGAAAGGTTGAACAAGTTAGGTCTTTATTATTTAGGAAAGATAGAAGGGGCCCCAACAAATACAAGGGAATGATGTATTCCTAAGGAACTATTTACTGGCAGTATCTCGTTCTATTACAGAATTAAGAACCAAGGGGCTGCTGGCACAGAGTCCCCATCTCGACTTTCCAATCCATTCTGTGAAAGCGGGGGACTGGGATGTTGTAACATCATGGAAGGAAGAAAAGCTGCAACCTAAGTGGACTGGACCCTACCTGGTGTTACTAATCACCGAGACAGCAGTACGAACAAAAGAAAAAGGGTGGACACACGCAAGCCGATTTAAGGGTCCTGTGGAGGCCCCACCAAACAATATCAGCCCGTGGACTGTGCGCAAAGGAGAGGAACCATTGACTTTAATATCTAACAAGAACCCGTGGGAAAAATGAAGATTTCGTGTTGGTGGGTCATGTGTTGGGTGGTTACCCAACTATGTAAGCATACGGAGTGTTCAAATGCAGGAAAGTGGTAGGTATTGGATATGTGCAGATAGAACAGGGAGAATGAGCCTAAGGATTTAAAGATAATGATAGTAGCAGGAGAAACAGAATTAAGGCAATTATATGAGGAGGGAATACCTACAGGAGGGAAGGGAGCCAACACCTGGCTTGCCTGGATGATGTACACAGCCAGGAGTATGCAACACACCAATTGCTACGCCTGCGCCGGAGCTAAGCCTCAGCTGGTTCCAGTACCATTTCCCTTGAATTGGGATAGGACACTTGGGGCTATGTCATGTATACTACAGCTATTCACGAATCCCATCCTACCAAAGGATGCGACCTGCCAGAGTTATCATTACCTATTCCCGGCTAGCAACAACAATACAGAGGGGTGAAAGGATCATTCGACACACACATATATATAGATGCGATAGGGGTGCCAAGAGGGGTACCCGATGAATTCAAAGCCAGAAACCAGATAGCTGCGGGCTTTGAGTCCATACTCTTCTGGTGGTCCACACTTAATTAAAATGTGGACTGGATCAACTACCTATACTACAATCAACAACGCTTTATAAATTACACTCGGGATGCGGTTGAAGGATTAGCGGAACAACTGACAGATACCAGCCTAATGGCCTGGCAAAATCGCATGGCCTTAGATATGCTACTGGCTAAGAAGGGAGGGGTGTGTGTAATGTTTGGGGAACAATGTTGCACCTTCATCCCCAACAACACTGCTCCTGATGGGTCAGTATCGAGAGCCCTAGCAGGTCTCACCTCCCTGTCTATTGAATTGGCCGAGAACTCCGGAGTAGACACCTCCTGGACCGGGTTTCTTGACTCCTGGTTTGGGAAATGGAAGCACATCTTTACATCAGCCCTAACATCAGTGGTAGTTATGATGGGGTTGCTGTGCCTATTTAAAACACAGTAAGACCAGCGAGAGGAAGATAAGGAGGCGAAGATTCTCCTGCTAGCATTAGAGAAGGGGCAGATAGTATAAATCAAAGATTGCAGTAGCAAAAAGTAAAAGTGTGGATTGTGAGGAAGGGGTTAATAGGTATGTTGATTTAGACAAGAACCCTTTGTATAGTAGGGAGTATAGTAGGGAGGATAGGGGGAGTGAAGAACGAGTACAGATGGTGACTTTTTCAAGGATGAGAACAGAGAAGATAAGGAGACCGTCCAGGATAGAACTAGGGTAAGGGTCATAAGCAACACTCTGTGCGCATGGGCAATGAACTTACATGAATATGTACACACACCCACTATGACAAGATGTCTCATTTAAATGCACATGCGATGCATGATATGGGAGGTGTCTTTGACGTCGGGTGGACGTTCTCGTGGGAATGTGGGCTTTATGTTATGATTGGAAGAAGCACAATGGGGAGGGATGAGGGTGTGACAATGATACCCATGAAATGTATAAAGATAGAAGACATCCCGATCCTCGGTGTGCCTCTAGGGGACATCAGAGGAGAGGCACCTATTCTGCAGAATATGATTTAAATAAAAAGCTTCTTTGCCGACTTTGTCTCTAAAAGCGTTTGTGATTTTGAATCTCACACTCTGACTGATGAAGGCCAAAGTGGCAAAAGCCTTTTTGACCACCTTATCTACCTGCGACTCGACTTTCAAGGAAACATGCACCTGTGCTCCTAGATCCCTCTGTTCTACAACACTACCCAGAGGCCTATCATTCACTGTGTAGGTCCTGCCCACTTTGGTCCTGCCCTTGTTCGACGTCCCAAAATGCAACACTTCACACTTCTCTGTATTAAATTCCATCAACCATTCCTCCGTCCATCTGGTCAATCTATCCAGATCCTGCTGCAATCGTTCACAACCATCTTCACTATCTGCAAAACCACTAGCCTTTGTATTATCAGCAAATTTTCTAATCTCACCCTGTATGTTCTCATCCAAATCATTGATGTAGATGACAAACAGTAACGGGCCCAGCACCGAACCCTGAGGCACACCACTAGTTACAGGCATCCAGTCTGAGAAGCAACCTTCCACCATTACCGTCTGTTTCCTTCCATGGAGCCAATTTGCTATCCATTCAGCTAACTCTCCTTGGATCCCATGCGATCTAACATTCCAGAGCAGCCTACCATGTGGAACCTTATCGAACGCCTTACTGAAGTCCATGTACACGACATGTACAGCTCTGCCCACATTAACCTTTTTGGTCACGTCTTCAAAAAAATCAAGCAGGTTTGTGAGACACGACCTCCCACATACAAAACCATGCTGACTATCCTTAATCAGCCCTTGCCCATCCAAATGCCTGTATATCCTATCCCTCAGAATACTCTGCAGTAACTTACCAACTACAGATGTTAAGCTCACCGGCCTATAGTTCCCAGCATTTTCCCTGCAGCCCTTCTTGAAAAGAGGTACAACATTTGCCACCCTCCAGTCTTCCGGCACCTCTCCTGTATTTAAGGACGACTTGTAAATTTCAACCAGGACTCCTCTCTAGTTTCCCACAATGTCCTCGGATATATCAGATCAGGTCCTGGAGATTGTCTACCTTCAAACACAACACTACCTTCAGTACTTCTTCGACAGTAACCCTGACTGCTCTCAAGACACTTCCAGTGACTGCTCCAATTTCCTCTGTCCTACTGTCTTTCTCCTCAGTAAATACAGAGGAGAAATACTAATTTAGGACCTTGCCCATCTCCTGTGGCTTTGATTCCTGAGAGGTCCCACTCTCTCTAGTTACCTTTTCCCCCTGTATGTATATATAAAATCTTTTGGGATTGTCCTTAATGCTACCTGCCAGAGCTATCGCCTGGCCCCTTTTTGCCCTTCTGATTTCCTTTTGCAATAAAAATTACAATAACATGTTTTTACATTTCAAATGGCTAAGAATTTATAATAGGACAGTATCATTTCTCCCAACATACAATTACATAAAAAAGTGAAACGTAAACTCAAAATTAAGTAATACAAGTTTTAAATGATAAAGTTCTTACAAACCGTAGGGGTACCCCTTTCCACCCCATCTCAGTGTCTTTAAACATACTCGTCTATATTTGTTTTCATTTTTAAAGCAGGACTGTGAGAAAATGAATTTACTAATTCAAAACAGCTTTCAAGCTGAGATTCTAAATTCATAATATAATACAGAACTGACTTTTTTTTAAACAACATTTATCAATAACTCATGACCTTTTAAATTGTTTATCTGTAACGGTAAATACGTCAGTTTCATTTAAACGTGAGTTTAAAACAAAATGTGTCAGGAGTGGGATTCGAACCCACGCCTCCAGAGGAGACTGCGACCTGAACGCAGCGCCTTAGACCGCTCGGCCATCCTGACTTGACTATGGAGCGATGAAAATGAAATGGAGGAAACTGAATTTGTGACTTTCAATCTTCATACGAGATTTAAAGGTTCCTTAAAAGTTAACGTAATCGCTAATACCTTTCGCTAAAACGCGCTAAATGTAACTGCTCGCAGTTCATGAGCTCACGAAAGTACAAAATCTCCTGAGCCTAGCTTGTATCCGCCTATCACTTGCCAGGCTTTATTCCGCCTTCACCTGTTTTCCAGCTTTGTTCCCCCCTACTGCAAAGTCTGAAGGGTCCCGAAACGTTACCTATCAATGTCTTCCAGAGATGCTACCTGACCTCAGTTCGGACCCCAGCCGGACTATCGGTACCGACTGGCTATCTACCGGCATACGACCACATGCTACCTGACCCGCTGAGTTACTCCAGCACTTTGTGTTTTGTTTCTGTAAATCATCATCCGGAGCTCCTACTTAATATTTCCATTCTGTGCGTGCATGTGTTTACTTTTGTAACCATTTTGTAACCGTGCTTTGTTAATGCAATACAGTGCTTCCGTCCGCCGAATAACGGATATTTATGGAGTTTTCTGTACAACACGTCTGCTATTTTGCAAAGTGAAAGGAAAGGGGGCGCTGCTGGGTATTTTTGAAGGTTTAAATTACATTTTTCATCTGGAAAATCTGCGATCGGCCGCGCTGCAGCCGGCGCCCAGGGATCGCGGTGGCAACACTTTGGAACGTGAAGGTCCCGGTGCAACGTTCCAATGGAACGCTCCCTGGACATTGTTGCAAAGCGCGGCCCGCGCGCCAGCTCCTTCATCGACCGCGAGGCGCCCCCGCACTTCCTGGGTGGACGAAAGGCTCTCTTGCTCTGCAAATCTTTCTTGCTCCTGACCCGTGGATGAGGAAGTAGGCATCGGATAAGCAATCCTCAAAATAATTGCAACCGATTTATGCAACCGGCGGAAGACATTTATAGAGAAGAGAAACACACCGGACATTTTTTAAAAAGGGTTCGGGGAAATGTTGATTATCGGCAGGTTGGCTTGGGAGATCCGAGTGTCGTTGTGCGCTGCCGTTGTGTTTCTGTCCATGGTCATCGCCAGGAGTTTAAGAGACTACATTGATCAACCCACACTGCTGAAGTTGTTCCGTGTGCAGTTTCTGCTTTTTGTCAACATCCTCATGTCAATCGGTTCGCGGTACATCTGGAAGAAGATTGTCACGAACCTGCACACTTTATGTACAGCCTCCTGCAATCATGTCAAGTGTTTTACCCTCTGGAAAATCACAATTGTGGTTTTTCTATTCCTGACACATTCCAGTTTCATTTCTTTGCTGACTTTGGTTTCAGAGGAGCCTCACATCTTTTCCATGGTCTCCTACTCCTGCCTAGGAATCTACATTTTCCTCATTTTCAGTCTGTTTGTATTAGGGCTGTTGGATAAGGCCCAGAGATTGATCAGTTTTAGACGGGCTCCCTCGTCCATCCAAAACCGGAATGTTATTTCCGTGGCCCTGGCCCTCCTGTTTACGCTTGCTTGCACTGTCATGGGTCTCCTCAATGCACGCCAGCCTCCAATGATCAAACAGGTGGAGCTATCTCTCCCCAAGCTACCTCGGTCATTCCACAATTTGAAGATGGTATTGTTGGCTGACATTCATTTAGGGCCCACAGTGGGAAGGACCCAACTTGAAACGGTTGTGAAAATGGTTAATGAACTAAATGCAGGTAAGCCACATGCATAAATGTTTCAAGACTTAAGCTAAATACTAGCTTGTCAGTTAGATGTACGAGACTTCTGGTTACACATTATGTAAAACTATATGAGGTGCAATGTATCCCAATCCATCAGCGACAGATTGCTGTCTTTGTGTCCTCCAGTTGTGACTGATGGTGGCTGATCTAATTGTGATTTAAAACTGCTGATTTGTAAGTCACCTTAAATGGTTGATTAATGAATGAGTTGAAGGACATGTTATATAAATAACTGCACCTTTTTCAGATGTCATCGTGATAGTCGGTGACCTGACAGACTCCCAGGTGGTCAATCTCAGAACAGCCTCTGAGCCTCTGAGACAGCTGATGCCAAAATTAGGAACGTACTTTGTTACAGGTAAAGTTTCACTATATTAGATATGCGGCAGCAAGGCAGCTATAGAAATGGTACAGATAAACCCATATGTTTAACTTCTACAGAAATGTTTTCACAGAATAACCTATAGATTTAACCTCTACACTCTTTGCAGGAGTAGAAGCTAAATACATAGGTTGTGGACTTCAACGTCCCAGTATGCCTGCATAGAGTGAATGTGGAGAGGATGTTTCCACTCGTGGGAGAGTCGAGGACCAGAGGCCATAGCCTCAGAATAACAGCACGTACCTTTAGACAGGAGATGAAGAGGCATTTCTTTAGTCAGAGGGTGGTGAATGTGTGGAATTCATTGTCACAGACGGTTGTGGAGACCAAGTCAATGGATATTTTTAAGGCAGAGATTGACAGATTCTTGATTAGTAAGGGTATCAGGGTTTTGGGGTAAAGTCGGGAGAATGGGGTTGAGAGGGAAAGATAGATCAGACATGATTGGATGGCGGAGTAGACTTGACGGGCCAAATGGCCTAATTCTGCTCCCAGAACTCATGAACTAATGAAGTATGCAAAAGGATAATTGCAAAATCAGCCAGTTTAGGAAGGCAGAATGATTGGTGAATCTGCCAACCATCTAAGAAAACAGCTCATAGTACAGAAGACACAACTTGAATTCATACCCATAGTGCCAATGGCTAGTGTAGATTTTTATTATGGAAGAAATATTACTTGTAGATAATAGGAAGCTATAGGATTCGGCTGGAAAACTAAAGATAATATAACCCCATGTGCCTCTGTCTTTCCACAGTAGGAATGCCTTGGCTTTGCTTTGCTGTTTCTGCATATACAGTGGCTTGCAAAAGTATTCATACCCCTTGAACTTTTCCACATTTTGTCACGTTACAACCACAAACGTAAATGTATTTTATTGGGATTTTATGTGATAGACCAACACAAAGTGATGCATAATTGTGACGTGGAAGGAAAATGATACATGGTTTTCAAATTTTTTTACAAATAAAAAACTGAAAAGTGTGGCGTGCAAAAGTATTCAGCCCCCCTGAGTCAATACTTTGTAGAACCACCTTTCGCTGCAATTACAGCTGCAAGTCTTTTGGGGTATGTCTCTACCAGCTTTGCATATCTAGAGACTGAAATTTTTGCCCATTCTTCTTTGCAAAATAGCTCAAGCTCAGTCAGATTGGATGGAGAGCGTCTGTGAACAGCAATTTTCAAGTCTTGCCAGAGATTCTCAATTGGATTTAGGTCTGGACTTTGACTGGGCCATTCTAACACATGAATATGCTTTGATCTAAACCATTCCATTGTAGCTCTGGCTGTATGTTTAGGGTCGTTGTCCTGCTGGAAAGTGAACATCCGCCCCAGTCTCAAGTCTTTTGCAGACTCTAACAGGTTTTCTTCCAAAATTGCCCTGTATTTGGCTCCATCCATCTTCCCATCAACTCGGACCAGCTTCCCTGTCCCTGCTGAAGAAAAGCATCCCCACAGCATGATGCTGCCACCAACATGTTTCACAGTGGGGATGGTGTGTTCAGGGTGATGTGCAGTGTTAGTTTTCCGCCACACATAGCGTTTTGCATTTAGGCCAAAAACTTCAATTTTGGTCTCATCTGACCAGAGCACCTTCCTCCACATGTTTGCTGTGTCCCCCACATGGCTTGTGGCAAACTGCAAACAGGACTTCTTATGGCTTTTTTTCAACAATGGCTTTCTTCTTGCCACTCTTCCATAAAGGCCCGATTTGTGGAGTGCACGACTAATAGTTGTCCTGTGGACAGATTCTGCCACCTGAGCTGTGGATCTCTGCAGCTCCTCCAGAGTTACCATGGGCCTCTTGGCTGCTTCTCTGATCAATGCTCTCCTTGCCCAGCCTGTCAGTTTAGGTGGACGGCCATGTCGTGGTAGGTTTGCAGTTGTGCCATACTCTTTCCATTTTCGGATGATGGATTGAACAGTGCTCCGTGAGATGTTCAAAGCTTGGGATATTTTTTTATATCCTAACCCTGCTTTAAACCTCTCCACAACTTTATCCCTGACCTGTCTGGTGTGTTCCTTGGGCTTCATGATGCTGTTTGTTCACTAATGTTCTCTAACAAACCTCTGAGGCCTTCACTGAACAGCTGTATTTATACTGAGATTAGATTACACACAAGTGGACTCTATTTACTAATTAGGTGACTTCTGAAGGCAATTGGTTGCACTGGATTTTATTTAGGGGTATCAGAGTAAAGGGGGCTGAATACTTTTGCACGCCACACTTTTCAGTTTTTTATTTGTAAAAAAATTGGAAAACCATGTATCATTTTTCTTCCACTTCACAATTATGCGCCACTTTGTGTTGATGTATCACATAAAATTCCAATAAAATACATTTACGTTTGTGGTTGTAACGTGACAAAATGTGGAAAGGTTCAAGGGGTATGAATACTTTTGCAAGCCACTGTATGTTGTGGCCGATGACATTAAAATCACCTTGTGCGCCCGAAAAGATTATTTTGGCCTCCTAGTTCACAACAGCTGGCATGAATCTCGAGTTGCTTGTTATCGATTTTTTTTCCATGTTACTATATCCAGCAAACATTTTAATCCAACTGAGAAATGTTTGTCATTCACCGTAATTTTTTTGCTAATTACTGCTGGTAAATAGAAGGTTGTGAAATAAAAATTGAAAAGACTATTGCTCAGAATGTTTTCAAGCCCCTGATTGTCAGACAGTTAAGTTTAGTCTGTGGATTTGCATCTGGCATAGCAAATAGCTTTGTATAGTTAATTATTATAGGGACTGTTTGGAATATCTTGTCGGAGAGAGAAGGTGTGAATGTCTGGTATAAAGTACAAAATGAGATGGGTTGAACAAGATAAGGGATGAGTGAAAGTTTAAATGCAGTTGCCCAGATGTAAAGAAATTGATTGAAAGGTACAACATGGAAACAGGCCTTTGGGCCCTACATGTCCATGCTGACCATCAATCATCCATTCACGCTAGTTTCATGTTATCCACTTTTGCATCAACTCTCTAGACTCTGGAGACAATGAAAACCGCTGCTTTGTATTTTACTAACAAATGTACATGAGAATTAATCATATGGATAAATCATAAAATGATTACGGAGATTATATACCTAAGGATATTAACAATTCCTCACTGTTTTTGTTAATCAGTAAAGCAATGCACATTTGGATTTACAGTGAGCCACGTGTAGCCTCTGATTAATGTCAGCACTCATGATTAAAGTAATGTTCTTTACTAACTACCTGTTCTATCATGGATCCCCAATTACAGTAATTAGTTGGTATTCCAAATTTTGGCAAAGCAGCCATCACGGCTCAGTGCTGTTGAATTTGTGCTATTTTCAATAATGTGCAGCTAAAATTATTCGGTATCAATATAAGAATGACACTGTACATTCATTTCAGTTTTTGCATATTGTTAGTTTGCCCCATTGTAGATGCCTCTTCTGTGAATCCCTAATATTAACGGAATGCTTACAAAAGGCAGAGAGGGGAAGTTCTGCATTTCATCAATTTGATGTGAAAATTCCATTTGGCTTCCTTGCAGAAATAAAGGTCGGCACTGCCCTTTCAACTCGCTGGAAGTACCAGAAGTGCATTGCCCTTTGCATTCAATGGAAATGCTTTATTTTGTTTTAAGGGAAACCATTCTTGCTCCAACTCGTCTGAGCTGTTTATGTCTTTCATTTGAATAGAAAAGTGAATAGGAAGAGTTTGTTAAGCAATAGACTAAAACTAGCAATTACGCAGTTGCTTCGAAACCATAAGCAAAATACTGTAGATGCTAGGAACTGATATAAAAGAGAAAATGCTGAAAATGCTTAGTATGTAGCAGGTCAGGGAGTGCTTCCTTTTGTTCATATTTGCCTTCATATTTGCCTGGGTCATTGACTGATAGTGCACAGCCTTGCAAACTAGCAGGGTTTGCCTGTGGCTATCAATGCCATGTATTTCATTTTGAAAATATTAACTCAAATTGATCCCTTTTTTTAGATATTACATAAAGTAGTCTCCTTAACACTGTATGTGCTAATTGAAGTAATATCCAGAAGCCAGGAGATACTAATTGTGAAAAGTCTGAAAATACATGGTATATGCAAAATGTTGAAAGCACACTGAGTGTATGCTGAATATGGGAAATGTTCAAGGTTTCAAGGTCAGTTTATTGTCACATGTACCAATGAAGGTGCAGTGAAATTTGAATTATCACACAGCCATACTACAAAAATAGCAACAAGACACTCAACTACATAAAGGTTAACATAAACATCCACCACAGCGGATTCCCCACGTTCCTCACTGTGATGGATGTCAATAAAGTCCAACTTCTTCCTCTTTTATTCTCCCGCGCTCGGGGCAGTCGAACCATCCGCAGTCGGGTCAATCGAAGCTCTCGCAGCATGTGGTCAAAGCCTCGTGTCGTGGCGATCGAAGCTCCCGCGTCGGGGCGGCTGAAGCTCCTACGGCTTGGAGTTCCCGAAGTCGGTCTCTAACCAGAGACCGCAAGCTCCGCGATGTTAAAGTCCGCAGGCATCCGCGTGGTTGGATCTCTCAAAGTCGGTCTTCAGCAAAGACCGCCAACTCCTTGATGTTAGGCCTTTACAAGTCCGTACTTTACAAGTTCGATGTTAGGCCGCAGTGCGGACGGAGATACGATACAGAAAAAAATCGCATCTCTGTCGAGGTAAGAGATTAGAAAAAGTTTCCCCCAACTCCCCCCCCCCCCCCCCACATAAAACAAGCTAAAGAACACTAACAATGTACATTTAACACATACAAAGAAGGAAGGGGCAAACAGACTGTCAGCGAGGCAGCCATTGCTGGCGCCACCCGGAGGAGATCATGACATGTGTGGAAATCTTAGTTAAAAGGGCAATACTTTGTATATGCTAAATAAATAATGCTATAGCACTAGGTGTGCATTGAAATTTAATTATGTGTATCTCCAGCATATTAAGTATACTTATAACTTGGTAGACCCATTTGATTAGATCAAAAAATAGTCAGATAGTAAATTGTGAAGAGCTTCGATTGACCCGACTGCGGATGGTTCGACTGCCTCGAGCGCGGGAGAAAAATCTGCAAAGTTATAAACCATCTTACTGATTAGATAAAAAGGTTTCCGGTTTTAAGTAATAAAAGTAACATTATTTACTCTCCTTATTGCTCCCTTGCCTGCATGTTGGCCTTCATTGACTTGCATACAAGCACACTGAGATCCTTTTGAACATCAACATATCCAATCTCATCATTTAATAAATACTCTTTTATGTTATGTTCATCAAAATGGACGACCTAGCATTTTTCTACTTTATGTCCAATCTACCTATAGTCACACTTTTAATAGTCATAGAGCCAGGAAATAGGTTCTTCTGTCCAAATCATCCATGTTTTCCAATGTGCCCCATCTTGGTTAGTCCCGTTTGTCTGTGTTTGCACCACAGACAAATGTTTTTTGTTGGTTCACATGCTTGATCAATGGTGTTTTATCATTAATGTTTTATTATTATTAATGTTTAGTGTTTTCTGAGTCATTCGTAACTGTCACTGTATGTCATGTTACTTGTGGGCGGAGCACCAAGGCAAATTCCTTGTATGTGAATACTTGGCCAATAAACTTACTTACTTACTTATCCTTCTGAACCTTTCCTATCCATGCACCTGTCTAAATGTCTTTTAAATGTTATTTATTGTACCAACCTCAATTATTTGCTTTGCAGTTAGTTCCACATTCCCACCAATCTCTGTGAAGATTGTCCCTTGGGTTCTTATTACATCTTTCTCCTCTTACCTCAACATATGCCCTTATTCTTTATTCCCTTCCTTTGGCAAAAGATATTGTGCATTCACTCTGTCTATTCCACTCATGATGTCATATGTCTCTATAAGACCATTCCTCAACCTCCTGTGCTCCAAGGAATGAAGTTCTAAATTCCTCAACCGCTCCAAATAGCTCAACCTCTTGAATCCTGGCAGCATCCTTGTAAATAGCCAGCAAGTATAAAAGGTGACTGCCCCTGGTGTGGCAATGTGCAGTTTCAAGATAAAACACAGCAGCTTAGTTATAAAAGTTTAGAACATTAGAAGTTGGCATTTTATGTGGAACATCTTATTAGAATGGAGGAGGAGTTTTCACCAAAACAATCCCTCCCCACCCCCCAAATGTTGTTCAACTTGCAAATTCCCAGCTTTATTAATTATCTCAGATTTTTTTTTGAATTTATTGATAGTTTTGCCCCTCTTTTATGCATGCCAGTCTGACCAAATTAGTTGGGAAGCAGTTTAGGAGACAAAGTAATGAACTTTGTGCCATCTTTCTGGGTGAATCTCAGGTAACCATGACTACTACAGTGCTGATGTCAGCAATTGGTTTACGCACCTGCAGTCGTTGAATATTCAGCCTCTCCACAATGCACATGTCAAGATTTACAGCCCCAGTGGGAACAATGACTGGTTCTGCCTGGCTGGGGTCGATGATGTTGAAGCAGAAATGTTACGGTAAGTTCATCTTTAAAAGTTTTCTCCGTATACACTGCCCCTTGCGGAATGTGTTCCAGAGATGTGGAATGCTGTAGCCTTTCTGAGAAAAACAAATACACCTGCTTTTCTCCTTCCTCTTCAAATCAATGAAAGGGTGACTTTTGAAAAACAAATGGGAAGTTTTTATGTTTTCTCTCTAGCCCATAAGCAGTCATGTGTTCAGTAAATTCCAGTGCTGGATTTCAATAGGATAATCACCACAGATTTTGTAAAAAGTGCCTCTTGGTGGACTTGTTTTTCTCGACCATTGAAGTATAAGGTACAGGCTTCTATATTTATTTTTCTATATGCGTGTGTGCATATTAATTACATTAGTGTTAAATGAGTATAAATGTTGTAAAATAAATACAGAACAACAATAAATAATACAAAATGTTGCTCCTAAGGAAGTGATTAACACAGTAAACATAGGAGTTTTCATTTCCCATCATACAGCAGGCAGCCAGCCAGAGGGTGGTTTAATCTTTAATGCAAATGCAGATACTCATTTTCTATGTATTTACATGGTGTAGGTAATTCAGCCACACTTTTAATATATTCCATATTTCCTGACTAATGGGGCAAGAACAGGTGAGATGATTACGTTTGTATCAATTTCAGTTTATACACTAAAAGGGACTTTGGAAGCTTGAGGTTTGATCCCTTCTGAAGATGGCTGTGCTGCCATTAGACAGATGAAATGGCAGTGAAGTCACCAGGGTTGGCCTTCGATTCACAGATGTTCAATGGTACTTTATTATCACATGTACCTAGTACAGTGAAAATCCTTTTTTGCATACAGTTCAGTAAAATCTTTCTGTACATAGGCACAATCATAGCCAAGTACAAGAATATAGGAATAGTAGATGACACTGAGACAGTACACAAGAGTTGCCACGTTTCTGGTGCCATTTTGTATTATTCAAGTCTTAAGTTGTTTGTAGTGTCTTAATGTTAACTGAGGACAATAAACTGGTTTAGAATGCTGTCAAATAGCAAGATATCACAGAAAGGTCGTTGCTTTCCTTTAAAACAGAAAATTATATTTGCAGGCAAATTTTGAGAGTTTAAGCCAAAGTTTGCAATTCAAAAGAGTTGGAAGGCAGAGGGTCTAAAATTAGCCTTGGAAGAGCTAAAATACAATAAGCATAAGTTCATAATTCATAGGAACAGAAGTAGGCTATGCGTCCCATCGAGTCTACTCAGCCATACGACCATGGCTGATCTACCTTTCCCTCTGAACCCCAATTCTCCTGCCTTCTCCCCATGACTGACACCCTCACTAATCAAGAATCTGTCAATCTCTGCTTTAAAAATACCCATTGACTTGGTCTCCACAGCCATCTGTGGCAACAAATTCTACAGATTTACCATCCTCTGTCAAAAGAAATTTCTCACCATCTCCTTTGCAAAGGTACATCCTTTTATTCTGAGTCTGTGCCCTATGGTCCTACACTCTCCCACTTGTGCAAACATCCTCTCCATGTCCACTCTCTCCAGGCCTTTCACTATTTGGTAGGTTTCAGCGAGGTTCCCCTTCATCCTTCTAAACTCCAGCAAGTACGGGCCCAGAGCTGTCAAACCCTCAACATACATTATTAACCCATTCCTTAAATTCATCAGAACGTTCTCTAGGAGAAAGGAGGGCACAAGCTCGCCAGTCAGTATACCAGGTAATATTGATCTCTTGGCTTGACTTTTGCTGCTTCTTGTGCAGGTACCCTGGACATGGTATGGACTTGAAGAAAGCATTGGATGGCTGTAGTACTGAAGATGCTATTGTGCTGTTAGCGCACCAGCCAGTAGCCGCCAAACGTGCTCTTCGAAGCAGGCCAGATATCAGCCTGATTCTCTCTGGTATGAAATACCTTATTATTATCTGTTTAATTTTATCCTTTAGTGGGAAAAAAGTATCTAAGTAACTTGAATAAGTGTCTGAACAACGTCATGGACATACAAAGTTCCTCAGAGCTAATATTAAACTTGGTGTTAATCCTTTACCTAAAACTATCCAATCTATACTCCCCCACACCAGCTAATATTCCCTAACTACATTCCATACAAATGACTGATTATGTACCAGACCACTGCAAGTATCAGTGTTGATGATGGAATATGCTGACAGTATGACTGGCTGACAGTTTGAGTGATAGTGTGATAATGTCACAACATTTCTGTGCAGCAAGATGTAATAGTCATGATATATTAGTATTGGTGTGGCACTAGTTTGTGGGTACACTCCTCACAATGATTTCCCAAATATTAACATGGTGATTTCTCTGTAGCTGTCAACAGTTGGATACCAGCGTCAAATGACTATTGAGCTAAAAATATTTTGAGGAACTGCCGTGGTGTCTGCCCTCCCAGTCGATATTAATTATGTTTCCATCTGTGCTAAACGATTTATGCAACTAAAATGTGTTATTTAATAGCCTCTACTCCATTTGATAAAGATGTTGATTTATGGCTTTGGTTGATGTCATTGCGCAGTTAGCACATAAAACAAAATGGTTCTGGTTTATGGGAAATGTTGTAGATTTACACATTATCTTTGCAAAGCAAACTGCTGATGTGTGTGGGCACTTGGTATGAGAAGGGATTTAATGTGTGAAAAATGTCAATTTTGCCCTTCCAATCGCCCAATTGAGTTCTTCCTCCTGGCTTTATATTTCTCAAAGGTCCCATCTGATTTCATCCTCTTAAACCTTGCATGATCTTCCTTTTTTGTTTTTTTACCAAATTCACCATCTCTTTGATCATCCAAGTTTCCCTATCTTTGCCATCATTATCCTTCCTCCTTGCTGGAACTAGCCAGTCATCAACTTTGATCAATTAGCCTTTAAGTGACTTCCACGTGTCAAATGTGGACTTGCCCAATAACCGCTGGGTGCAATATACCCTTCTGAGGTCCTGCCTAATAATGTTGTGAAACAAAGAAAGTTGGAGTAAGGAGGGAGAGATAGATCAGCCATGATTCAATGGCGGAGTAGACTTGATGGGCCGAATGGCTTATGATCACTTATGATCTACTTATGAAAGTTGTGCTGCATTGTGAAATAATGAACTGTAGAACCTTGGGGGTCTCATCTTCAATCCCTGGACTCCTGCATTATTTTACCTTGGCTAGGATGGCGATGGAGATGCTCAACAATCCAAGTAATGTTAAAAATTGAGCCTGGGTTCCCATCTTATTATTATCTGAAGAGTTCCACTTCTGACAGAAACATGCTCGGACATAGAGCTTTCTCATTCTTGACTCCATATGTGTAGGTTAACCAAAATGACCCTTGTTTCTATTTGTTTATGTAGGTTTGGTAACTGATGAGCAGTCTTCAGATGCTCTCCCATTTCAGTCCTGGAAGTAATTAGTATAGGGCAGAAACATAATTTTTTGGCAGGCAGTGTGACAAGAGTGTCAATGTTTATACTACTTAATTGATTCTACATTCCCAGCAGTGACCTTTGCTCAAATGCATTGTACGTGAAAAAAAGACACCAAACGTTAAGGGCCTGTCCCACTGTACGAGGTAATTCAAGAGTTCTCCCGAGTTTTCCCCTGATTCGAACTCGGAGAATGTCCGTAGCGGGTCCGTAGGAGTTCGTGGATGTCTCGTAGCGGCTCGTACGAGTGAAAAGTAACACATTTTTTCATCACGAGTATTTCCTTTACTCGTGGACATTTTTCACAGTGTTGAAAAAACATCACGAGTTTACCGGATTTCCCGAGTACCTACTCGTACGAGCCGCTACGGGACATCCACGAACTCCTACGGACCCGCTACGGACATTCTCCGAGTTCGAATCAGCGGAAAACTCGGGAGAACTCTTGAATTACCTCGTACAGTGGGACAGGCCTTTACTGTTTGGAATTGGGTAAAATACGACCTGACTGTGTAGCCCATTATATTTGGAGAGTGGGCAAATACCCCAGTTGGACCAGATGAACTGATCTGTTCTGTGAAAAGATGTGAAGCTATTAGATTGATGCTAAATCAACACTAATGGGACGATTCTTTAAGGAGGGGACATGACGTCTTTGCACAGTCTGGAGTATGGTGACTCCCATCGCACAACCCTGAGGATGATTATTAGTTTAAATCATACAGCGTGGAAACAGGCCTCCGGCTCAACTTGCCCACGCCGACCAATATGCCTCATCTAAACTAGTCCCAAAACTCCCTGTTTTTGGCCCATATCCTTCTAAACCTACCCTTCCCATGTACCTGTCTAAATGTTTCTTAAACGTTCCGATAGTACCTCCCTCAACAACATCCTCCGGCAGCTTGCCCCATGCACCACCACCTTCTGTGTGTAAAAAAATATATATATACCCTTTAGGTTCCCATTATATCTTTTCTCCCCTCACCTTAAACCCATGTCCTCTGGTTTGTTTCTAATAAGTTCAGCTCCATGATAAATGGGGTAACAAAGTAATTACAAGCAATACAACTACTTACCTTTGAGTTGAAGTAGCATTGTAAATCAAATGTCAGCAGTTATTTGAGTAGAAAATCGACCAGCATCATTTGCTGTGTGCAACTAAAAGATGGTCACATCTGACAGATTATTTTTATTTGAAAGACATTGAACTTGAGGCCAGCACCAAGGATAATGCTGTGGAAAAAACCCGGTATTTGTGAAAATATTTTTCAGAAGTAAAGAGCTGCCTTATTAATATTCTTTGCCACGCATGTTGAATATAAACCCTTTCACAACTTTGGAAGTCATAAGGTACTTTTGCATAATCCTCGGGCAACATAGCTTTCAAAGTTTGTTTCCACTGTGGTTTGTTTCGAATGAGTTCAGCTCCATGGTAAATGGGGTAACAAAGCAATTGCAAGTAATACAACTCCTTACCATTGAGTATGAAGCTTGTCTCTTAGAACAACACAGAAGGAAACTATCAGCCCATTATGAGGATTTTCAATGGAGCAATCCCACTAGTCCCATTCCGCCTTCCATTACTTCCTTGTCCCCTGTAAGTTATTCTCTCACATATCGACCAACTCCCCTTTTTGTTTAGTTTAGGGATACAGTGCAGAAACAGGCCTTTCGGCCCACCAAGTCCGCACCGACCAGCGATCCCCTCACATTAACACTATCCTACACACACTTGGGACAATTTACATTTATACCTCGCCAATTAACCTACAAACCTGCACGTCTTTGGAGTGTGGGAGGAAACCGAAGATCTCGGAAAAAAAACCACGCAATCACAGTGAGAACGTACAAACTCCGTACAGATAGCACCCGTAGTCGGGGTCGAACCCGGGTCTCCGGCGCTGCAAGCACTGTAAGGCAGCAACTCTACCACTGCACAACGTGCCACCTCTTGTCTCCTTCCGTGTCATTTACCTACACCAAGGGATAATAGCTATAAATTAACATACCATTGTTGAGATGTGGGAAGAAGTGAGAACACACGGGGGAGCCCACAGTCAGGGAGATATCTGCAAACTCTGCACGGACAATACCTTGGGTCAGGAATGAACCCAGGCCCTTACAATGCTGAGGCAGCAGCACTAACTGCTGCACCATTCTGCATAAAAGTTTTGAATCTCCAAAGATGATTTACTTTGTATCAATAAAAGCCTCTCATTGTTAATGTAATTGGCACATGTACTATATTTAACCACTTGGTTTAAATCTTTTGAATTTAGTAGCTTGATGTTTATGATTACCATTACAAATCCAACATCTAATGTATTTTATTATTTCAACAGGTCATACCCATGGTGGACAGATCTTTCCTCTAGCAATTGCTGCCTATTTCTTGAATCCATACTTTGAAGGTCTTTATAAAACCGCTCATAACAATTTAGTGTACGTAACTCCTGGGACAATTTACTACGGCATTCCAATGAGACTAGGAAGCAGAGCAGAAATAACAGAACTCATTTTTAAGACTGAGTGACATTACTCTCTTGCTTCTGGCATCTCCATTTGTGAGCAATGAATGTTATGTTTGTGGCACATGTAAAGAATATGTCGAATTTGAGTCTGAAGAAGAAATATCACCTGCCTATTCTCTCCTCAGATAGAAACATAGAAAATAGGTGCAGGAGGAGGCCATTCGGCCCTTCGAGCCTGCACTGCCATTCATTGTGATCATGGCTGATCATCCACAATCTAACCCGTAACTGCCTTCTCCCCATACCCCTTGATTCCATTAGCCCCAAGAGCTCTATCTAACTCTCTTTTAAATTCATCCAGTTAATTGGATCCCACTGCCTACTGTGGCAGAGAATTCCACAAACTCACAACTCTCTGGGTGAAAACGTTTTTTCTCATCTCAGTTTTAAATGGCCTCCTCTTTATTCTTAGACTGTGGCCCCTGGTTCTGGACTCCCCCAACATTAGGAACATTTTTCCTGCATCGAGCATGTCCAGTCCTTTTATAATTTTATATGTTTCTATGAGATGCCCTCTCATCCTTCTAAATTCCAGTAAATACAAGCCCAACCTTTCCAATCTTTCCTCATATGACAACCCCGCCATCCCGGGGATTGACCTCATGAACCTAAGCTGCACTCCCTCAATAGCAAAGATGTCCTTCCTCAAATCAGAAGACCAACACAGCACACAATACTCCAGATGTTGTCTCACCAGGGCCCTGTTAGTCCTATACTCAAATCCTCTTGTAATGAAGGCCATTAGCTTGAAGTGACTGTCGAGTCATTAGCTTTCTTCACTGCCTTGCTCTGTGTTTTGCTCAAGATTCCAGCATCTGCAGACTCTTGTGTTACCCAGGTAATTAATTTAATTGACTGATTACTGAGGAGCCATCAATTTACTGTTTTGAAGAGATCAAAGTATATATTTCGAATGACTTGATCCCTTTTAAGACCACAGGTGCAGAATAAAGGTGTTGGTGGTTTGTGGCAGCCCTTATGGAGTTTACAATGGTTTGTTTGCTCACTCTCTGTGGTCCTTGGGTATAAATGATGATCTGCGCTACTGGGGGTGTCTCCTGTCCTTCTGCGCTGATCATTTGGGGATCATAGACTCTACAGCCACTTCATACATCCATAACAGCATGATGACTCCTGCAAGTCATTAAGTGAAAGATTCTGTATACAAATCGCCTTCTCGCAATCCAATGTACCGAGAAACCCTGCTGAAGAATAAGTGGAAAATATTCAATAAAGACACCCCTGTCTTGCCTAAGGGTTATGTTCCGTGAACCCATACGCAAGTCAGAATTTATGAAAGTTGGAATCCCCATCCCCTGCCCGAAATAACTCAATGAGTTTGAAGAAAGATCTCGATCCGAAACGTCACCTATCCATGTTCACCAGAGATGCTGGATTGCCTGCTAAATGAGTCCAGCACTTTGTTTCCGGCACTGGAAGTATTAGCTCTCTCAGCGACGTCTGGCTTTATCAGGGGCACTTTCTTCAGCCTTCTGGGTAAGCATTGCCAGCTTGAGTTCTGTCTCGCCAAAGATCTTTGGTCTAACCGTTAGGGCACTTTCTGCGGCGCATGGCCTTCTGGGTAAGCAGCACCGCCATTGCCAGCTTGTTTCCAATGTAAACTTGAGTGATCATACAGTGTTGTTGAAATGACAAACTGCCAGACTTATTATTTATATAAATGCAAGTTTACGCAAGTCGCCTATTGCGTAAGTCACGGAGTGTCTGTACCTAGTTATCTTAAAGAGTTTTTATTCCCACTTTGCTGACTGCCATTGAATTCTAAATCAAAAATATTTTTGTTTGTGAATTTTGTGTACGTTTGAAATTTGTCAAAAGTACTACAATTATTACTGGTTTATTAATGCCTTAAATTGTTGCTGATTCTATAAGCCCATCTATGTGATGCAATGTTAATTGCTGCATTGTTTAAGAATGGCTGGTCTATAAATACTAGAGAGACTATTCCTCTTCTCTTGATTTGACTGTGTTGATTTTATATACTTTGAGTATATTGCAATCTCTTGGTCATTCCTTGTGATATCATCTTAACATGTAACACATATTGCGCTTCCTTACTGTAAAAGGCAGTAATAATTTATTATTGTTTCAGTTTTGAGGAGCATTGTCATCATTCTTAAGATGGTTATAGGGCCTGTCCCACTTCTGCGTCTTTTTCGGCGACTGCCGGCACACCCATCATAGGTTGTTGCAAGTTGCCGAAAATTTTCAACATGTTGAAAATCCAGCGACGACCAGAACAAGGTACGACTCTTTGGGCAACTACTCACGACCATACAGGCTTCACCCTGCGACATGTCGCCAGGGTGTCGCCTGTATGGACATGAGTCGTCTCCTCAGTCACCCAAAGAGTCGTAGCGTCTTTCTGGTCGCCGCTGAATTTTCAACATGTTGAAAATTTTCGCCGACCTGCAATGACCTATGATGGGTGCCGGCAGTCGCCGAAAAAGTCGCGCAAGTGGGACAGGCCCTTATCACTGTTGCTGTGTGAAGGAGAATGCAGTTGCTTGGTTCCGCAACTATCGGCAGCAAGTGTGTGAAAACATGAATTCAATTATCTGAATATAGAAATTTAAAACAAGCCTTCAGCAACTGGGCCAAGCTATAGAAAATAAAATGAGTATTCCAATCTGGTCCTAGTCACTTCAAATCTTTTCTTAAAAAATGCTTGAATCAGTTTGAATCAACTGATCAAAATGGGAAACTAGTCAACAAAGTAATTAACAGCTGATTTGAATTAAGAGTACACAAATACATTTTGTAACTTTCAACATTCAAGATTCATGAGAGTTTATTGTCATGCGTCCCAGATAGGACAATGAAATTCTTGCTTTGCTTCAGCACAACAGAATATAGAAGGAATGAATACAGAATAACATCTCAACTAAAGCTGAGGTTATTGAAAAAAAACATACTATTTTGAAAAAGGAAACAGGTCTGCAAATCTAAGAAAGTAAATAGAAAATGTTGGAAATGCACAGTAAAGAAAAAGGTGGGTGAATATTTTGGATGTTACACCTTTCATTAGAAAATGGTTATTGCAACCATTGACGAGAGACGCTTTGGTAGCAATTAATACTCCGTTTCGACTATATTGCACTTCAAGCTCGTGATAGTGAATAAACATTTGTGTCTTTGTTTTCTTAAATTTCCCTTTACTCCTTGTTCATCGTTCCCAAATAGGTACAGAACACAGATTGCCTTTTATGCAATGTAAGGAAAATAGAATAAACAGACTTGACTTAATAATTGGGCATAGCAAGAACCTGGCACTGTCGAATGTTTTTGCCAAATACAAGGTTACGTTTGTTAAATGTGAAAACTGGTTCTGAAATACTGTCCAGCTAAATCAGGAACCAAATATGTTCAACAAAACTTGTGAGTGTTTTAATCTGTGGAATCTTTTTAAAGATGAATAAATGTTCTCTATCAAAACCAAGCAGTATTTTCTGTTTCCTAAATAAATGTCATTACCTACTTAGCAATCTTGGATATTTGAGATGAAGTCTGAACAGTGTGCAAATAAAATATTAGTAAATGATTTGTTCGCAGGGTGTGGACCTTGCAGGCATCGCAACATTTATTGTCCATCCTTGAGCTCCCCTCAAATGAGGAAACAGTTAAGAGTCACAAGAAGAGACACGGTGGGTTAGAATGAACAACTACACCTCACACAAATACTTGTGTGAAATGATAACCCAACTAGTGCAACGGGATTAATCCAAAGATACTCAAATAGTTTGACTTTGGGTTTTTATTCTGCCACATTCATACTCTAAATATCAGGATTCGAGATCCTCAGTCATCTTTATACTGCCTAAAACACCACAATACCCTTAAAATACGCTGCACTTTTCCCCTCGTAAAAGCTTGTTGGGTTCTTCTTCCTCGTGTCCGGCGATCTTTTATATCACGTCTTTCCGGTCGGGCAGTGACGGTTGACGGTCGGTGGTTGCAGAATTGGCTACTTCAGTCAGTCACTGTGGTACAGTTTCTGTCGTCAGCATTGCCCGGGATGCGCCACGTGGAGGCTTCTGCTTGCATCCAGATTGTTGGGTAAGTCACAACCTCACCTTATCAAGGGAAGGCAAGCTGTCATCTTTGCTCCGACTGGTCTACACGTGACTCTTAACTGTAGAAACAAGATACTGCAGATGCTGGTTACAAAAAAAAAAAAAAAGTGCTGGAGTAACTCAGCGGGTCAGGCAGCATCTCTGGGGAACATGGATAGGTGATGTTTTGGGATTCAGATTGATTGTAGTGGGGGGGAGGTAGGGAGAAAGCTGGAAGGGAGGAGAGGCAGGACAAACCTGGCAAGTAATAATGAGTCTGAAGAAGGGTCTCGACTCAAAACGTCACCCATTCCTTCTCTCCAGAGATGCTGTCTTTCCTGCTGAGTTATTCTAGCATTTTGTGTCTACCCTGGCATGTAATAGATGGATACAGGTGATGGGAGTATTTGATAGGCAGATGATTGGACAAAGGGCAGAGGTGAAAAGACAGAAGGTGTGAGATAAAAGGATTGAAGAGTTGTGAATAGTGAATAGTGAAACTAGAGGAAGGAATGTATGTGGGTGGATAGGTGGAAAGAATAAGGAGGTGTGAGTCCAGGTGGACACAGAGGAAGGGGGAGAAGGAAGGGGGGTGGGGTTTGTAGTTACCTCAAATTGCGTTGTAATCTACCCGTGGAATATGAGGTGCTGTCAATATGGGAATGGGAAGAGGAGTTAAAATGTTTAGCAACTGGGGGATCCAGTGGGCAATGGCAGACTGAGTGCAAGTGTTCGGCGAAACGGTCGCTGAGTCTACGCTTGGTTGTGCTGATAAACATGAGGCCACATTGGGAACACCAGATACAGTAGGTGCCAACCCAAGTCCCATTTGCTAATCATTTTACCTCCACTTCTCATTACCATGTTGAAATTTCTGTCCTGGGCCTCCTCCTTTCAACCCAATGGTATGAACATTGAATTATCTAATTCTAGGTAACTACCAAGTTCTCCCTCCCCTTTCTTTCCTACCTCCCCCCCCCCTCATCCATTTCTCCCCTCCCCCATCACCTACATTCCTTCCTCCAGCTTCACAATTCGTAACTCATCAATCCTTTTGCCTCACACCTGTGTTTTCATCTCTGTCCTTTGTCCAATCATCTGCCCCTCTCACCTGTATCCACATTACTTTGTCCTCCCTCTCCTCTCTTCCTGCTTCCCCCCCAAAAAAAAGACCCTCTGAAGAAGGCTTTGAACCCAAAATGTCACCTGTCCATGTTCTCCAAAGATGCTGCCTGTCCCGCTGATTTACTCCAGCATCTGCAGTTAACTGTTTCTACAGTAAAGAGTCACTTCTAGACCGGTCTGCACAAGGATGACAGCTTTTCTTCCCTTGATGAGGCATGGTTGTGAGTTACCCAACACCCTTTTACAAAGGGAAAAGTGTACTTTTTAGGGAACTGTGTGGTTTAGGCAGTAGAACGATGACTGTGAGGATTTTAAATCCTGGCGTTTCAAGTATTAATGTGTCAGTAAAAACCTGATAGCATATGGTGTGAGTGTCTTTCAATTAATCAGGTTGCACTGGTCAGGTTATCATTTCACATAAGTGTTTGAGTGGCATGCAGCTGTTCCTTCTAACTTCATACTGTAACAGGAGAGATATATTTGCACATCAACGAAAGACTGAGCAGATGATTGTGCGAATGACGATTTCCTATTTCTATTGACAAAAGAGAAATTTTACATCCACTCCACCCTTGCCATCTTTCCTAGATATAGGAGATCCAAGCCGTAGGTCTGTTGATCACAGTGGCAAACCCATCTGAACTACCCAGATTTGAACCTGAGAGGCCTTTGCATGCGTGCTGCAACATTGGCCGAGGGAGGGTGCAGGTTGGGGTTTAAAGAGAGTGGAGTTGCTCTGCCACGGGAGCAATGACGTTTGTAGGAGTCCATAACAGTCCTTCCCAACTGAAGGCAGAAAGTCAGTTACCTTTCACCCTGCCCCGTTGGCTATGAACAGCATGCAGAACATTTTAAGAATGTGGCACCAACCTCGACTGGAAACTGCAGCTAGTACTGTTGGACTGTAAAAGTTAGGAACACAATCTCTCAGTAATATCCATTAATGCTGCAGGTGGTACAGCTGCCTCTCCACTCCAGTTACCTGGGGGGCGTAGTCTTCATCTCTAGATCCATCTGTGTGGAGTTTGCACATTCTTCCTGTGACTATGGGTATCCACACCATGTTCTGGCTTCCTCCCGGACGCAAGGCTGTTATAGTTAATAAGTTAGTTGACAATTGTAAATTACATACTGTAAGTGGGTGATGGGTAGAATTGTGTTGGGGGGGTGGGGTCTGAACGGGGACACGAGGAAGAATTACAGTGAGGAATGACATTGGTTCAATGGTACTTTATTGCCACATGTACTAAGGCACAGTGAAATTATCTTTTTGTACACAGTTCAGTATATAAGTACTTAGATATATGTACCAAGGTACAACAGTGAAATTATTTTTCAGTATGCAGTTCAGTACATAAGCACTTGGATACCTCTTGGATAAGTATCTCTGAACAAGTGTATAGCAGTATTATTTGGCACCATTTTCATCCAGTTGTCAGTGAATGGTTCCTGGTCTGACAATGAAGGTCTGTTGTCGTGTCCTTACTGAAAGAGCAGGCATAGATGGACTCAGTGAGCCTTATGGTCCCCTGCTGTAAAATAAACTATATGTAATACATGAGACACACAAACTTCAAACATTTCCTTGACTCAATATATATCTAAACACAAGTGATTTTTAAATGTGTGATTTACTGGATGTTTGACTTCACTTCTTTTTTTTTTCCAAAATAAACTTTATTCAGGATTTTAAAAATATATACAAAACAAGAACAGTGCCAAAATTCTTCGGACATTCTCAGCTGTCTATATGTTCATTGAATCATTAGTGTCATATGCGGTGGTCCAAGCTACCCTCGGTTTTTTCCATGGCGACCTTATTTTTACTCGCGGGCATTTTTTTAACATATTGAAAAAACGCCTCGACCTAGCTGAGGCCTCGAGTATAGGCGGAGACCACTCTCGAGTGTGAAGGAGAGTTACGAAGACCTCCTACCACCTCGTGTCGATCATGCTGCGAGTATGAGTCGAGGGCAAACTCGCCAGAACTCGCCAATTAGGTCGCCCAGGCCCTTTAAACAACGCGCCCTTGCCGCTCGTACAGGTGAGTGAGGTGGAAAGATTGCTCGCTATGTTTTGTCCTACATACGATACAATAGAACTTTATTTTTCCCAGGAGGAAAATTGTTCTGCTAACAGTCATAAAAACACAAAACATATGAAACATGAAATTAAAGTGACGAGTGGAAAGGATTGGGGATGTGCAAAGAGTAGGGAGGGGAGTCAATCTCAGTCCACCCCACGAAAAAGTATCTCCCCAACGAGGAAAGGGATAACAAGTTCCCCCCGTCACAACATGGTGCAATAAACTAACTAACTAACCGAAAAATACAAAATAAATAGGAATTAAATAGGTAAAAATAAAGGACCGGTTCCTTGCTCTCCCTCGCCGTGTGTGTGCGAGGGAGGGGAACGAGAGGGAGGTCAGATAGCTTCCTTGTCTCAATGCTGTGTTATTCCACCTTTTTGGCTCCCAATGTTGATTTTTTTTTTGGATTGTTAGGAGGGAGCGAAATAGCGTGAACTAACTTCATCCTCTGGGGGAAATTACCATTCAAATCAGAGCGGTGCAT
Organism: Malacoraja senta; assembly: GCA_038087875.1. Taxonomy (NCBI): domain Eukaryota; kingdom Metazoa; phylum Chordata; class Chondrichthyes; order Rajiformes; family Rajidae; genus Malacoraja; species Malacoraja senta. The sequence continues at coordinate 184,716,086 of CM075978.1, forward strand.
TGGTTCAATGCGTGAGTGGTGGGTATCTATTTTGGAGCTTATGTGTGTGTGTGTGTGTATATATAGTGGTGGTCATGAAATCCCACCCGCAGTCCAACCCTCCCTCCAGTGAAGAGAGGCGAGCAGCTGTTTCCTCGAAGACTCGAGAGCTTTATTTCCACAGAGGCCGGAGAAGACATGGCCACAACCGGTGAGATGTAGTTGCAAAACCTCGAATGCAGCTTAAAATTAACTTGGGGAATTGCTTATGAGAGGGAAACGATTGGCCGGTTATTTATTTAAAAAATGGATGCTGATTAATTTAAATTAAAACTCTTGTGGCGCTGCAGCGTTGCACTTTCTTTCGCGCGTTGGTTTTTGACATGAATGGGACGGTGGAGTGTTCTTGTTTCCCGGTAGGAAGCGTGCACCTGGGTGCGGTGGACCTGCACTGTGAGCCCAACAACACGGAGCATCACACCGAGGAAATTGGCACGGAAAGGCTGATCGTCCGAAGAGGGCAAGCGTTTCGCCTGTCCGTGGAGTTCAAACGACCAGCTTTCGTGGACGACAAAGACCAGCTCAAACTCTTCCTGGACACAGGTCTGATTTAGGATCAAAGTTCGGTTCAGTTTAGTTTATTGTCACTTGTACCGAGGTGCAGTGAAAAGCACTTTTTGTTGCGTGCTATCTGTCCAGTCAGCAGAAAGACAATACATGATTACAATCGAAGATAGACACAAAAAGCTGGAGTAATTCAGCGGGACAGGCAGCGGATCTCTGGAGAGAAGGAATGGGTGGCGCCTCGGGTCATTTCATCTCGACCCGAAACATCACCCATTCATTTTCTCCAGAGATGCTGCCTGTCCCGCTGAGTTACTCCAGCTTTTTGTGTCTATCTTCGGTTTAAATCAGTACCTGCTGTTCCATCTACACATGATTACAATCGATCCATTCACAGTGCATAGATACACGATAAGGGAATAACGTTCAGTACAAGGTAACGCCAGCAAAGTCCGATCAAGGATAGTCCGAGGGTCAACAAAGAGGTAGATAGTAGTTCAGCATTGCTATCGGGTTGTGGTAGGATGCTCCAGTTGCCTGATAACAGCTGGGGAGAAACTGGAAAGAAATTTCGTGACCAGCTTGTTTATTCACAGCTCAAGGCCAATGCCAACTGGTTTATATTACAGGCTGGACGTTTTCCCGGTGGTTGATTTAATGCAGGGTTCTGGTTTAAGAGGTGTATTGCCTTCCTTTGACTTGTGTGACTTTATAACTATATTTCCTGTCCTAGAGTAACCTGGTTTATCAGTTGACCCAGCAATTCTTGTGAATTGAAAATAGAGAATGGATATATTTAATATTTAAGTAACCAAACTCAGACAGAACATTAAGGTGAATCGGATGCGTTCAAACAATGCACGCGTCAAATGAATGGATCAATTTAATATTGAATCCAACTCTGACCATCTAGTAAATCTTATAGAGGTGTATACTATCATGGAAGGCATAGATCGGGTAAACGCACAGTCTCTTGCCCAGAATAGGGGAATCGAGAACCAGAGGACATAGATTTAAGGTGAGGGGAAAAGATTTAATGGGAACCTGAGGTGATGTTTTTATACAAAGGGTGGTGGGTGTATGGAGGTAGTTGAGGCAGGGGCTATGGCAACGTTTAAGAAACATATAGGCAGGTATATGGATAGGGTAAGTTTAGAGGGATATTGACCAAAAGCAGACAGGTGGGACTAGCGTAGATGGGACATGTTGGTCGTTGTGGGCAAGTTGGGCCGAAGGGCCTGTTTCCTCACTATATGACTCTAAATAAAATAATATTTAAAATACAGGCTGGAAATCTGAAATTCGAACAAAAAATGCTGGGAATACTCAACACGGCAGACAGCATCTCTAGGACGAGAAACACTTAGCGTTTCAGGTCCCGGGCTCTCCGTCAGAAGTCTGAAACTCAAACGGACCTGAAACATTGTTTCTCTTTCCACAGATGTTTGTTTGAATGTGTCCCGCAATTTTAGTTTTATTTAAAAACAACAACAAATCCGGCTGAATGCAAGCGCAAGGTTTTCACTTCACGTTGCCTCGTGCATTACGCGACCCTCTTGCAGATTGTACTTGGCTGAAGATATCTAGTTCTTTGTACAGGACCCTCGTCGTCCGAAGCCGGAAGAATTCGCATAGAAGCCGTCAAGTCGACGGCCAAACGGGGCAAGTGGACGTTCAATGTGGAACCCGCCCGGGGCATCCTTCACCTAACGGTGCGCAGCCCGGCTAATGCCTGCATCGGCCTCTACAAGATGCAGCTGCTCTTCTATCCGAGTGGAGGGGAAGGTTTGCAGCAGGTTGTTGTAGGCACCTTCCACCTTCTCTTCAACCCATGGTGTAAAGGTAATTGCTGTCGCGTCTTGGCTCTTGTTTTTATTCGGTTCGGGTAAATTCTGAGTGTTATTGATGTGGTATATTTATCTCCAAGGCGGATCAATTGTTAAAACGTGCAACATTTTTAACCATTCACCGCCTGTTCTCATGCTATTTCTCCGTACATCATAGAGTCATATTCCTTTTCCTCGGAGATGCTGCCCGACCAGCTGAGTTACTCCAGCATTTTGTGTCTTCTGCATAAACCAGCATCTGCAGTTCCTTCCCACACATACAACAGGAGTGGCGGGCCCTTCGGCCCATCCTGCCCACGTCCACCATCGAGTACCTATCCGCACTAAACCCATTTTCAAGCATTCCATAGGTGGCCATCCATGCCATGGAGTTCAAATGCTATCTGAATACTTCTTAAATGTTGTGAGAGTGCCTGCCTTCACCACCCTTCAGGCAGTACATTCCAAATTTCAGCCACCCTCTGTGAACTAAACCTTTCCCAAATCCTCTCTATGCCCTGCCTCTTCTGTGGTGTTTAGGCCAGAGGAAGGGGAGATTTCGCCAAGTCTCAGAGCATCGGGTCGAATGATGAGCAAGGCACATCCTCCTGATGACCATTTACTGTCCTTCCTCAGTTTGTAAATTAGTGCTCCCCAATGTTGAACTACACTTGGAAGAAGCTTTGCTAAATGCGAAGGTGCAGAGTTTATTGCAGTGGGCAAGACCTGCTGTGCCTCGGTGGGTGAATTGACAAATTCTTGAAGGAGCCAGTGCGGTGCCGTTGTTAGAGGGACAAAGCCGCCTGTACTTGTTGAGAAGGCTCCGCTCCTTCAACATCTGCAGTGAGATGCTGCAGATGTTCTACCAATCGGTGGTAGCCAGTGCCATCTTCTTCGCTGCCGTGTGCTGTGGGCAGAGGGGTGAAGGCTACAGACACCAATAGGATCAACAAACTCATCGGGAAGGCTGGCTCCATCCTGGGAGCGGAGTTGGATTCATAGGAGGTGGTCTTGGAGGGGAACATGTTCCTCAAACTGCAGAGCATCCTGGACTATACAGCTCACCCCCTCCATGACACACTGGTCAACCTGAGGAGTACCTTCAGCAACAGATTGGTTCCACCAAGAGACAGGAGATCCTTCTTCCCTGTGGCTATCAAACTCTACAACACCTCGTCCTTCTGTCCTGGGGTAGACTGAGACTGACTCCCCCCCCCCCCCCCCACACACACACCTGCTTAATCTTTGCACATCCACAAAGCCTTTCCACTCGTCACTTTAATTTCATGTATTTTGTGTTTTTTATGACGGTTGGCAAATTAATTTCCCTCCTGGGATAAATAAAGTTCTATCGTAACTTATAGTGAGCAAACTGACTTGTGGCATGATCATATTAGGCTTTTCTGTTATTGTAGCAGTGCCGGCAGGAGTGAATTCTGGTCAGAATAAGTAGAAGTCGTCTTTATTAGTCTCAAATCTTGTGGACACTAGTCCCATCTTCCCACTTGCTAAGTTATCAATCAGTTACACATCTATGATTCAAAATATGAACAGATCAAGTGCCAATAAGGAAAAAATAAGTGGGAAAAGAGGCAAAACATTTATTTTTACAAATATTTATTTATTTATTAACCATCTTGTGTTTAACCCTAACAGCAGATCATTTGTCCCAAATTATTTTCCCTTTGATGTTTCTTGATGCATTGAATGTAGAAGTCTGTAGACTACACTTCATGCAATAAGAATCATTTCAATACTGAAATAGTTCATTGTTTTTTTTAATTGAAGCCTACCTCTGTTCTTGTCAGCTTGAGTTTTCTGATATTTATGATGTCCTTATAAATCGCATGACCTGACTGGCCCATTCTTTGGATGGCAGCTTACATGTTGCATATAATCATTACTTTGAACTGATCACTGGTGTTACCTTTTCCATGTGTAATGCTGCCGCATGAAGTTTAGTTTAGGGACACAGCGGTAGAAACAGGACCTTTGGCCCACCAAGTCCGCGCTGACCAGCGATCCCCGTACACTAACACTATCCTACACACTATCCTACAAATCTGTTTGGCCTCCAAAGACCAACACACTCCCAATTTAGAGTGGGAGGAAACAGGAGCTCCTCGGAGAAAACCCATGCGGTCACGGGGAGAAGGTACAAACTCCATAGAGACAGCACCCGTAGTCAGGATCAACCCCAGCTCTCTGGCGCTGTAAGGCTGCAACTCTACTGCTGCGCCACTGTGCTGCCCATGTCTGATCACATTTTGATCATCGTAAAATTCTGCACCCGTGTCGTCATACTGACAATCTTATCTGTTATTCAGGTCACACATTGATTTCTACAATGCAAATTGTCTGCAGTATTTTGTCACATTAATTACCTCTTTATGAATGTGCTATAGTGACTCTCTTGATAGGAAAGATAGCAATTACTCTTTCACACAGGTAATTTGTATTGTAAATGTGAATGTGGGAATTTAATTAGGAAACACTTAGGAAATTATAAAAAAGAGAACTAAAATCAAGGATACTGGAATTCGTCAATTCACTCAAGACTTTTTAGTTTAGACTTCCTGTTGTTAAATTCACCCTAAATTTGTCGGAAGATGCACGCAATGAAATAACGTTCTTGTGTCAAGTAATCAGAACTCTTCTAAAAAAAAAGCACACTGCTTGGTTGTTACTGGAACATTCTCTGGTCTACAGATTCCCTAGTGAATACAAATATATAATCATTGAGTGAAGGGAAAAGACTTGCTGGTCATGCAGCCTGTCCCACAACTCACTGAGAAGAGAAAAAAGAAGTCGTCACACTTAATCTAGTTCTGTTCTCTCATATTATGTGGCATTAAGCATGTTTGCCCTTAAACTGAAATAGTTTAAACAAACTCAACACAACCACATTATATTCCCAAAGTCCGCATTTCTTTGAGATGTAGTAAGTTTGTTTATACTGATTGAAATTGAGAGAGAATTGACAGAGTGCCAGTTGAACACATAACAGCCATGGTCCCGAACACTGTGTCAAATAATAGTTTCATGATAACTAAATATGAAAGGGAGTTTTTCTTCTTCATTGATAAAATTATTGCGAGATGGGAAGCACAATTCAGTTATTTAGCATCTCTGTGCATTTCTGTGGGGAATGTAAGTTCACTGTTCACTGTGTGCTGTTAAATAGCTCTGGAAAACACATCTGATCGTTGGACAGAACTTCACTGTTTGCAGTAACATATTAAATTCTAAAAGTACCCACAAACAAACATGCATAATACGCCTATTCACACATTGAAATTCAAAAGATTTAATTGATAAATATTATTGATTGATGACAAAAAGAAAATGACCCTGGTATTCATTTTACTATCTCCACGGATATCTTCTGTAACAGCTCAGAGCAGTGGGATATTTAGTCTATTTGTGATTCACATGTACCTTTTAGTCCTTAGTTAACTTAAAGGTTTTATTTCCAAAATATCTGCTAATTTTCCTTGCATTTTAATCAAGATACACAATGAGCCTCGATGGTATTACTGCCACTTTGCATTTTCTGAATATGTGTTCAATGCGCTTTTATGGTTCTGCATCTATATTTTTTTTATCATGATTCTATTAATGATTGTAACCAGTGGACAGAAAAATAATGATATTTAGCAAATCATCATTATTTTGGAGATATCAAGTACTTTAAATCCACTGTATTACTTGTATGTAAAGGATGTGGTGATAAAATAGTAACCTCAGGATCAAACTTTTATGGCAAACAATGTTCATTAGGATTAAATACCCAGCAGATTTTCGTTTTTAATAAACCATGTGGGGACTGGTCTCGGGGGGGGGGGGGAGATTGGGGTGGGGAGGGGATGGGGGTAAGGTGGATGGGGTTGGGGGGGTCGGCATTTAGTCAGAACATTTTGTAGGAATTACTGGTAGATTGACAATGGCTCTTTCACCTTTCATCGTTGATGATGGGAATGGAGGGAGAGAATGTAGGATCAGCAATGGAAGCCTAGAATGAGGCTGGGACAGCTTTGAGGGGCGGGCAGCAAGGAGATATTACAAAGCACACACAATTTTAAAATGTACTTGTTGGATATCAGAAATACCTTGCAGCCAGAGACACAAGACCGCTGTCATGATGGTGAAGCATGCTGATGATATTTCTTCTACACCACTCGGGTTTGTTGTTGACCAGAGGACCTTTCGTGACAATCCATAGGTGAGGAAAGGACAGACAAGGGTCCAGCTCTCTTGCAATATTGGGTAATTCATTTGTCAGGGTTAGCTTCTGAGAAAGTGATAGTTTAGTTTAATGTCACATGTTGCGAGGTGCAGTGAAAAGCTTTTTTGTTGCGTGCTATCCATTTTGACACAAAACTCAGCGAGTCAGGCATCATCCCTGGAGAAAAGAAATAGGTGACTCTTTCAGTCGAGCCCCTTCCGCAGACTGAGAAAGGGTCTCAGCCCGAAGCGTCACATATTCCTTTTCTCCAGAGATGCTGTCTGACCTGTTGAGTTACTCCAGCACTTTGTGTCTATCCAACCAGCATCTGCAGTTCCTTGCTACATTATTAATGCGTGTTTGTCCACAATAAGGTGTAAATGAATTGAAGTGTTTAAAGGGAATTTACTTACTGTCGTCCCCTCCTTCTCGAACCTCCAGAGGATTCTGTGTACCTGGCAGATAAGGATCTCCTGGAGGAGTACGTTCTGAATGAGAATGGAATCCTCTACCGTTCCTTCTGTCTCCCATTATTATGGAACTTTGGACAGGTAAAGTAACATCCATTCTCCACAATCTACCCACTGTTGCCTTTTCTTCTCAGCATCATTGCTCTGAGACTTGTCACCATTTTGAGTTATGTTTTTACAGTTTGAAAAAGATGTCATCGATATTTGCTTTGAAATTTTGGATAATAGTCTATCTGCTCTGAAAGAGCCTTCGTCTGATGCTTTGAAGAGATGTGACCCTAGCTACATCAGCAGAATACTGACTGCAATGGTGAGCTCCAAGGAATCTCATGTTTTCAAAATTGTGTTTAAACAAGCGTTATTATCTGGTAAACTGCAAGCCAGTTTATGTAAATGCTGTAGTTGTAGACTTTGTATTGGGAGCACGGTATTATTACATTCAAACCAACAAAAGAATTATAACAAAGATAGACACAAAGTGCAGGAGTAACACAGTGGGTCAGGCAGCATCTCTGGAGAAAAAGAATAGGTGATGTTTTGGGTCAGAACATTTCTTCAAACCCGAAACATCACCTATTCTTTTTCTCCAGAGATGCTGCCTGGCCAGCTGACTTTCTCCAGCACTTTAATGTCTGTCGTTGGTATAAACCAGCATCTCTGGTTCCTCGTTTCTACTAAAAGAGGTATAATCTTGATTTAAGTTGACTGGAAAAAAATTAATTACATCTTATGTTACATCCATGAAAATGCTGGTGAATATCTGGAATTCTCTACCTGAGAGGGTTGTGGAGGCTAGATCGTTGGGATAATGAATGATACATTTTTGAATGATCAGGAAACCGAAGAACACGTGGAATTGGAACAGAATAAGAGATGAGGCCAGGGGAAGAAGAGCAATGATCATGTTGAATGGTGGGTCAGGCTATGGGGTTAGGGATGGACTTTTTGGTTGTTGTTCCTGATGGGTATCTTGCAGTTTTCACGGTGGTAACATTAAAACCAACTATTCTAAAGAGACGTGTGTAGGAATGAACTGCAGATGCTGGTTTACACCGAAGATGTACGCACAATGCTGGAGTAACTCAGCGGGACAGGCAGCATCTCTGGAGAGAAGGAATGGGTGATGTTTCAGGTCGAGACTGAAGAAGGGTCTCGACTCGAAACATAACCCATTCCTTCTCTCAACAGATGCTGCCTGTCCCGCTGAGTTACTCCAGCATTTTGTATTTATTCTGAAGAGAAAACAACTCCTCAGGCGTTCCGCCTAGAGGAATGTGGATCTCTTATTTATTTCATTCACAAACAAATGAGACTGCCAACTCTCTCCTCCACCAACTGCGAAATAAGGTACAAATTGTTTGATACAATCCTAGAATTAACAAACATTTCTTCATCGTTAAACACCACATTAAGTTGTCGAAACGAAGGAAGCCAAAATATTTAAATATAAAAGGCCCTTTTAAATGACCCAAAGGCTTATCTGAAGTTTGGCAGGAATCGCACACTGTACACAAACTGAGACTGAAGGGAGCCAAGATCAGTTGACATTAAATATTACCCAACACCTGCCCAGTACAGAATTGGTCAGCCAGGCTGGTTTTTGCTTCTTGAATAAAAGTAACTTCTGCATTACCATTGTGTAAATGATGACAATATATCTCCCTTCAGATTCCATTTATTCAGTGTGCTGCTCTGTCAAGGTAGTAAAGTCAGAAAATGCTGGAAACATCCCACTCTTCAGGCAGTGTATGTAGAGTTTAATTTAGAGATACAGCATGGAAACAAGCCCTTTGACCCACTGGGTCCACGCCGACCAGTGATCACCCATACACTGGTTCTATCCTATTGACTAGAGACAATTTACAGAAGCCGATTAACCTGCAAACCTACATGTCTTTGGAATGTGGGAGGAAACCAGAGCACCTGGAGAAAACCCACAAGTACAGCTCCGTACAGACAGCGCCCATGGTCAGGATCAAACCCGGGTCTCTGGAGCTGTAAGGCAGCAACTCTACCATTGCACCAGCATGTCGAGAAGAAGAGTTGATGTTTCAGGCAGAGTATGCAGAGAGGGGAAAAGAGTTAATGTTTCAGATTGATAACCTTTCATCACAATAGGTAAGAAGAAAAAAATGATTTACATTTTAGAGAGTGGACGAGAAGAGAACGTGTTTGGGGAGGAGGAGATTAAGATAGCCAAAAATTGTCTTTGTCAAGATGATTTGGATATTAACTTTGTTTTACGCAAGACTCTACCCTCCGAAAGAGGTTTTCCCCCCAGCAGCAGATTGCATGTGCTTATCTTTTAGTTCATTTATTTATGAAGTGAAACCAGATGCTTTATTTTCTCCTCCAAAGGTGAATTCAAATGATGACAAGGGTGTACTTTCGGGAAGGTGGGATGGTGAATACGATGATGGGACCCCCCCCACCAAATGGAATGGGAGTCTACCGATTTTACGCAAGTGGAGCAGCACTGGGGCTGAGAGAGTCCGATATGGGCAGTGCTGGGTCTTTGCGGCTGTAGCTTGCACAGGTAAGATCCTGCTAGTTTCCTTGCATGCTCCACTGAGATTTTTTTTCTGTTCTTTGTAGGGTATAGTCTTTCTGCTGACTTAAACTAAAACAGCCAATAAGTGCTGGCATGGTCAGTATTGGTCATATCCAAGATTTTTTTTTTTTAAAAGAGCAACGCCTAATCTAACCATCTAATATGGGGTGTCGGTGAAATCATAGCCAAAATATTCACTGGCAGTGGATTTACTGAACAATTTAGAAGATAAAACCTGAATAAGGCGATAAAAACATGCCAAAGCTGTGAAGGGTGCAGCTGCTAGAGCTGCTACTTCACAGCGCCAGAGACCAGGTTCAATCCTGACCTTGGGTGCTGTCTGTGTGGAGTTTGCACTTTCTCCCTGTGACTGCATAGGTTTCATCTGGGTGCTCTGGTTCCTTCCCACATTCACAAAAACGTGTGTGTTTGCAGGTAAATTGCCCTCTGTATATTGCCCCTAGTGTGGGATAACATAGAAATAGTATGAATGGGTGATCAATGGAGGGCATTGACTTGGTGGGCCGAAGGGCCACTTTCCATGCTGTAGCTTTCAATCGATCAAATTGCTAATTAGAAGTAAGTTCATATATTGTCGCCATATCTTCTTTTCCAGTTTTAAGATGTTTAGGAATCCCAACTCGTTGTGTTACAAACTATTCCTCTGCTCATGACTGTGATGGTAATTTGAAAGTGGACCATTATTTTAAGGGTGACGATTGTACACGTACGCTTCCATCACGGAAGGACTCAGTATGGTATGTATAGGTAATTATTATTCTCTGTAATATGTTTATGGATATTGTATTTATTCATGACAGTGGCATGGTTCCCAAAATGATTGACTTTAAAGCAAATTTCCATAAAATGGTAGCTGTTTTTTCAGAACATTATTTACTTTTCCCTTGATTCTGTCTCATGTTCATCAGGGTCACCAGAAATGCTACAGATTGTCCTCAACAACCGGTTATTTCATGGTGGCTCTTAAGCAGGATTTGGTGTGCTGATACTTGGGTGTTTACTCTGAAAATAGTGAGGGCGATGTGTTTTGCAAATGTGTCAGAGATATCTCTGGTTTGAGTGCTAGGGGAGTCTCTACCGTTTAGTTTAGTTTAGTTTAGAGATACAGGGTGGAAACAGGCCCTTTGGCCCACCCAGTTCACGCCAGCCAGCAAACACCCATACACTGTTTTTTAGACTTTACATTTTACTTTTAAACTTTAGAGATACAGCCCAGAAACAGACCCTTCGGCCAGCAATCACCCCATACACTAACACTATCCTACACACTAAGGATAACTTTTCCAACTTCCTAAAGCCAATTTACCTACAAACCTTTACGTCCTTGGAGTGTGGGAGGAAACCGGAGCGCCCAGAGAAAACCCACGTGGTCACAGGGAGAACGTACAAACTCGGTACAGACAACACCCATAGTCAGGATCGAACCCGGGTCTCTGGCACTGAGGTAGCAACTCCAATGCTGTGCCACTGTACCCCTCCCCCCCCCACCCCCAGTTCTTTACTACACACTAGAGACAATTTACAGTAGTCAATTAATGTACCAACCTGCACGTCTGGATTTGATACCTGTCTTTCTATTGAAATGGTTCCTTCCGTCCCTGGCAGAGGAAAATCTCTGACTGTTTTGATCACATTTAAAAGACTTCTTGTAACATCAGTTTGGGGAAACTTCCCTTTTCATCTTCTTGCCAACCCTATTCCCATCTAGCGCCTTTAGGTCAGAGGATCAACATTTCATTTTAGGTGTCGTGGTGAGTTTCTTTATCCAACCCCTCCAACCACCCTTGTCCTGGTGTCATAGAGGCTTATCTCCAAGATCCTCCTGGGATACATCATGTTGGAGAGGAATCTCATGTACCTTGACATGGGAGAAACTTCACCATACTTTTATTTCCTTGTAATTTGAAAGAAGCCCCTGACTTTGACACTGGATCAAAACCGTTCACTTTGGTCTTTGGTGCCATGTTGGTATTGTAGAATTTCCCTTGGTAAAGAAGGGTCTCAACCCGAAACATCACCTATTCTTTTTCTCCAGAGATGTTGTCTGACCCGCGGAGTTACTCCACCTTTTTGTGTCTATCTCCCATGGTAGATGTTGTCTCTCTTGAGGACACTATGCATGCTTGCACCTGACTTTACAAACACCATATATCTTTGATGAACTGCTGCAGGTAGACTAATCCAGAGCTCTGATCTTCTTCAATAAGTTTATTGTTTGACATTAGCTCACATTTTAATCTATGAGCAGTACTGCATCTATTAATCAATACTGTGAGTCTGGTTGATTGGAACGAGTAGTTTAATTTGCAACTATTAAACACTGATACTTCTGTACACAGGAACTACCACTGTTGGGTAGAATCATGGATGACCCGCCCTGACCTTCCCTCTGGCTTCGACGGATGGCAGGTGTTGGATCCTACTCCCCAAGAAAGGAGTGATGGTAACATTAGGACTGAATTATAATAATTTAATATATTGTGGCCTTAAGAATATATATTAAATTAACGTTATCCATGCTGATTCCATGCTAGTCAGCGTTAGCTTCTGAGAAAGATGGGAAGAACAGCATACAATCGGATGTGACTTGATGTATGTGGGCTTCAAACTGGTACCATATTTATACAGACAATAATTAACGCCTCGGTGTGCACTTGTATACAGATGTATTTATTTTTAAAAATCTTAGTCTGGACAATCTTTGCAAATAACCAGATCCACTAATAGAAAATCAGCAGATAATGAGGACTGTCATCTATATTATACAAAAGGACCAAAATTGCTGAATTAACTCTGCAGATCAAGCAACATCTCTGGATAACGTGGACGGGTGACGTTTCGGATCCAAACCCTTCTTCAGACTGATTTCAGGGTGGTGGGGGTGGGGGGGGGGGGGGGGAGAAGAAAGCTAGAGAGTGAGAAGAGGTAGGAAAATTTGTAATTTGAAGTGTAACGTTTATGGTTTGATACTTATTTTGTTCCTTTAAAGAAAAGTATAAGGTACTGGCCCATGGCCCAGCAAAGCTCATCTGAGTACCTCATATATATGAAATGACATCTGTAGTTTCCATCAAGAGGGATTCCTACAGATTTTGTTAACAGTGGTGAAGAGTCTGGGGAAACAGGTTGCGTTTGGATGGGAATATTTTTGCAGTGCGTAGTGCTGGAGTTGGAATCAACATCATTAGCCCTCTCCAAAATACTCTTGCAGACTTGGACCAAGCTTATTTCACCTCAACACAAAGGCTCTAGCCAGGTCCATGCATGAAGAAAGATCTACTGTCCCCATTGGAGAAGTAGGATAAAGCTACAATAATGTATTTGTGGAATCAGTTACAATGCTGTTTTTTTCTCACTAGGGATATTCTGCTGTGGTCCTTGCCCTGTCAAAGCAATCAAAGATGGGCACTTGGATATCAATTATGATGCCGTGTTCATCTTTGCCGAGGTCAATGCCGATGTGGTTTACTGGTTTGTTAACAAAGATGGAACAAAGAGGGAGCTGTCAGTCAAACAAAACCAAGTGGGAACACAGATTATTACTAAAAGTGCATTCTCAGACAAAAGAGAATATATCACATTGAATTATAAATACCCAGAGGGTAAGGATTTATACTACTTTCATTAATAATGAAATGAAAATTTTAGTTTGTAATGTTATTGCATTTGATTTGGCAGCAGTAAAGACTAGTGTTTATTCTAATCCATAAGCGTACTTTCAATAGCAAACAATAAAACATGTTTATTGTTTTAACTCTTCGAAGACGCTTGAGACCAATTTGCAATGGCTCATTGTTCTTCCTCATTAGCTGCAGATGTCACTAAATTAATCTGCATGACAAATCAGATGTAGGACACTACTGATCTTTGTGGACCAAGTGCAAGGCAATTGTGTATGAATGTATTCAGCTGCCTGATGAGATGACAATTTTATGAATCAATGATGTTGATGCTGTGATCCACCATCTGTAATCTGTAAACGTCTGTAAATCTGTAAATGTCAACCCAATCAACCCCATTATCATTCTCGTAAATCTCCTCTAAACAAGTAGTCTGCCAAGTAGTAATAGACCATAAGACTATAAGACATAGGAGCAGAATTAGGCCATTCGGCCCATTGAGTCTGCTCTGCCATTTGATCATGGCTGATCTATTTTTCCTTCCCAACCCCATTCTCTTGTCTTCTCCGCATAATCTTTGATGCCATTGTTAATCAAGAACCTATCTATATCTGCTTCAAAAATACATAATGACTTGGTCTCGTCAGACATCTGTGACAATGAATTTTACAGATTCACCACCCTTTGTCTAAATAAATTCCTCCTCATCTCCATAGTAAAGGTACCTCCTTTTATTCTGAGGCTGTGCCCTCTGGTCCTAGACTCTCCCACTGCTGGAAACATCCTTTCCACATCTACTCTATCCAGGCCTTTCATTATTTGGTAAGTTTTAATGACATCCCCACACATCCTTCCAAACTCCAGTGAGTACAGGCCCAGAACCATCAAAGGCTCCTTAGATGTTGACCCAATCATCTCGGGGATCATTCTCGTAAACCTCCTCTAAACAAGTAGCCTTGTTACAGTTTTCAGACAAGATGGAGGGTTGTATTTATGTTTAATTGATGACCTCCTCATTTTGAGTGATCGCTGCTGTAGTATTGTACGAGCTCCGTCCAGATCAGCCAGCTAGTTTAATAGATGTCCTTGCCACAATTTCTTGCTCATGTATGATATAAACAGCATAATAGTGGGAAATTCTGAATTTAGTAGAATCTAAAAGAAGTGAGGTTCATTCACGTAGTTCGGTTGACACTGATTGAAGATCTTCTCTCTAAATCTTTCTGAGTATCTTGTATCCAGACATAGCAACTGGAATGAGTTTTGTGCTTGTAATCACTGATTCACTGGTGATCTTCTACAAAGTTACAAGGTAATCAAAGTGTTTGCAGAAGATAATATTGGACTAATTGTGCTGCTAATCCCATTGTGTCAATTAGGCCTGGTAGTTTGAAGTCTAAACTCAATAAGGAAAATGATTAATTGCTAATAATCGCTGTAAATGATCTGGGTATAAACAAGGTATAGTTTCTTAGTACATCACAAAATCAAAATCATATTTTGAGGGTTGCAATATCACAGTTTCCAGAGTATCATTGAGAATGTTACTGGTTTATGTAGGGACAGGTTCTGATATAAAAGCCCCAAGTGTTATCAACAATGTTAATAATATCCTCCTCTTTACAGGTTCCAAAGAGGAACGGGATATCTACAGCCAAGCAGGAAAGACAATCCAAACGACCAACACACAGTATCAAAATTTAAAGGTCAAAATCAAGCAAGTTTATGCAGTACTTGGAAGTGACTTCAGTATCTACTTTGAAATTGCAAATAATGGCTTTATAGACAAAGACATCCATATGGTTCTATCTGCAACCGCTATAACCTATTCTGGGGCCATTTTAAAAGAATTCTGCAAGAGGTCAACTAGATTGATGTTAAAAGCGGCCTCAGGTAATTCCACACGAAGACCTGTATTTCCATGTTGGTTCATTGCACTAAAACACCTGGATTCTTTCATTGGGTTGGTCTGCTAACCACACATCTTACAAAGTTAGAAGGACATGGATTTAGTATTTTTTTTTAATGTGAGTGGGTTATTGAGTGCTGGACAATGTATCTTCACAAGAAGAAATAGAAGAATGGATTGATGAGGTTGTATAAGTACTGCTGCCCCAAGAGAGATCTTGGGCACAATTTGGAGTCTGAAATGGAATTGTACTACTCTGCTTTAATTGATGTTCATCTGGCCAAACCACATAGACAGAATATTTTTCATTGGTGAAAATGCATTTTTTGCAATTGACAGGTCATAACATTGTTAAATGGCAATTATAGTCCAACCTCCCAAGCAAAACAAGCATTGGGATCACCAGAATCTCAGGCCCTGCAACAGTGAGGGTAGATGATAGACTCAAATTTGAGGAAAAAAAATAATTATCTTAATCTGCAACCTTTCCAGGTTTTGCTACTAGGCTGGGTATTTATTTTTTAAACTTTCCTAGCCAGGAGATGCTAAGGCTGAATTGAACGTGAAATGTTCCTGATTTTTTTAGTATGGCATGAATATTGATGTAAGAAATACTGATTTATCTTGTATTTGGGTGCAACAGATCTCGGGATTGAGAAGATGCAGCATAATATGAATTTACCGAGCTTCTCCTTATATAAAAAAAAAGTAAATCCTTTTAGATTATCATCCTTCAATTAATCTGGAACAGTTTGACATAACAACATAAAATGGCTTTACTGCCATTGCCATTTGGACAGATGGGTCTTAAATGGACTGTTCTTGCCTTGCCTTCCACGCCCTCAAAGTCGGCTGTGGGAGGTGCCCCCGGGGCACAAAGGTGGATGGGCGAGGAGAGGGACGTCGGTCTGCTGGACCATTCAGCTGTCCAAGCAAGGCAATGGCTGGAGGCCCTGTAGCAGCCTGGGGCTTGACTGGATCGCGTGCCGCTCATAAGAACTAGACTTGGAAAATGGCAGCAGAAACATGGCATTTCTTGCATGTGGACTATTTCAATCAACCCGCTAATCAGGGATTGTGCTTTGGTTCGGCGATACTTTACAGAATTGTATGCAGAAAATAAGAATCTCACTGTGCATTTGCACATGTGGCAATATCGCACCATTGACCATTGATCCGATCGTTACCAACTGTTAGGTAAACTGTCAGATGTGATCTATAAGTGTTACAAGAGACTGGACAAAAAACCTCCCATGCGAGTAGAATGTGGAATTATGCCAGTGTGAACAGTATAAACTCAACCCTTTACTCTACCATAAGGTTGTGGTGTAATGGTAGCATGGAGAAGGGACCAGACAGATGCCTATGGTAGAGGGAGATGATGCCACTGTCACTGATTGCTATCCTCCACCTCCTGCTTCACAGTTTAAAAACTATACTATTATCCCCCTCCACTATAAGGTGGGAGAGCTAATGGCATGAAAAACATAATTTAAATTTTTTTAAATTTTATTTGTTCTCCATTTTTGGGAGGTGCACGGGTTTCAGGTGGATTAATTCTGTGTGACTTTTTTTGTTTTTATTAGAAAAAAAAGAAGTTCTGAGACTGCGATATGAAGATTACGGTGAACATCTCTCTGAGCACAATTTAATTCGATTGACGGCCATGCTTCTTACTGAGGATATGTCTGAAGTAAGCCTTAAGGAGAAGGAAGTAGTACTTAAAGTGCCTCAGCTTGCTGTGAAGGTAAATGCAAGAATTGGATGGGAAACTATTTTTTTTAAATTAATTATAAAATGAACCTTGGGTTGAAAATATGATCAATGTTGGAATGTGTCCGAAGGAACAGCCGATGCTGGTTTAAACCGAAGATAGACACAAAAAGCTGGAGTAACTCAATGGGTCAGACAGCATCTCTGGAGAATAGGTGACGTTTCGGGTCGAGACCCTTCTTCAGACCGAGAGTCAGGGGAGAGGGGAACGAGAGACGGTGACGTAGTGAGATATAGAACGAATAAATGAAAGATATGCAAAAAGGTAACGATAATAAAGGAAACACGCCATTGTTGCTCGGTAAGAAAGAGTACAGACAATGACACTCAACAAGACGACTTTGAAGCTGCAACAACTTGGGTGGGGGAGGGATGGAGAGAGAGGGAATATAGTGGCTACTTGAAGTTAGAGAAATTAATATTCATACCACAGGGTTGTAAGCTGCCCAAATGAAATATGAATTGCTGTTCTTCCACTTTGTGTTTAGCCTCAATGTTTGAATCTTATGGTGGACACATTTCCGCCAGGATTCAATGACAGGATCGTACGCACAAGAAGATAGACACAAAGTGCTCCTCCTCCCCACCCCCCACCCCTCTACTTTCAGTCTGAAGAAGGGTTCCAATCCAAAAGGTCACGCATCCTTTTTCTCCAGAGATGCTGCTGGGCCTGCTGAGTTATTCCAGCATTTCATGTCTATCTTCGGTGTAAAATAGCACCTGCACTTCCTTCCTACACAAGCTTTGTTTTACCTGCTATCCAATCAAATCAGATAATACTATACATAAACACAATCAAGCCAAACTCAAGTACAAGTGCAAAGGAAAAGATAAGATGCAGAATATAGTGCTCAGCATTACAGTGCAACAATTCCAGAGGCAACGCAATGAGGTAGAGCGGAATTGGACTGGACTGTAGCTTATGGAAGGACCGGTCAGAAACAAGAAAACAGAGGGGAAGAAGCTGTTTCTGAATCTGGTGGTGCGTGGTTTCTGGTGGTGCGTGGTTTCTGGTGGTGCGTGGTTTCTGGTGGTGCGTGCTTTCTGGTGGTGCGTGCTTTCAAACATCTGTATCTTCTGACCAACAGGAGTAGGAAGAAGAAGAAATGACCAGGATGGAAAAGGTGTTTGATTATGTTGGCTGCTTTCCCGAGGCAGCATGAAGTGTAGATGGTGGGGTCTGGTCTTTGTGATAGACTGGGGTACATCCACAACTGTCTGGAATTTCTTGCGGTCTTGAGCATAACTGGTCCCAAACCAAGCTGTGATGGAACAGTGTGCTTTCTATGGTGCATCTGTGGACGTTTGTAAGCGTCATTGGAGATGACCTCCTGGGGAAGTAGAGGTGTTGGTGTGTCTTCTTGGCTGTCGCTTCACTGTTGTTGGTCCACAGCAGATCATTGGTAATATTTATGCCAAGGAACTTGAAGCTCTCAATCATTTCCTCATGCCAAGGAAACCTATCGTTTCTTTCAATCCTCATACCAATACAATGCTTCAGACAGAACATTTGTAACAAAAGAGTTCCATCTACAAGCTTGTCTGAAGACATTATTCTATTGCAAATCGAAGTAGTTTTTAAGTAATCAAGAATTATAAATCCTCAGACACATGAATTCAGTTTGAAACATTTCACGTACAAATAACAAGTCAAGGAAGATCTCCAGCTGTGGTCATGTGTTATTGGGTTCTAATAACATTGGAGTAAGGGATGTTGGTTTACCATAACTGCAGATGCTGGTTTACCATAAAAGACACAAAGTGCTGGATTAACTCAGTGGGTCAGGCAGCAGCAATGAAGAACATGGCTAGGTGACATTTCAGGGGTCCCGACCTGAAACATTCCTTATCCATCTCTTCCAGAGATGCTGCCTGAACCGTTGAATAACTCAAGCATTTTGTCTCTTCTTTCTCAACATTAGATGAAGTACTGGCAGTAATATAAAGGATGCACTCATAATTCCTAGAGAAGATTGTACCTTGGTTTTGAGAAAGAATAAATAAATAAATACATTCTCTGGATTTTTTTTAGGGCATTTACAAGCAACATGAATTAATTAATTGCAGGATAAATGAACTGAAAAAAATCCAACAAATGTATTTATTGGTTAATGTTGATTTCCTTTTTACATATTAACAATTGTAATCAACTAGGTCCCAGCGAAATGGATTCCTCTCCCTGTATGCACCTAATCATATGATAAATGCTGTTTTCTTCATTCCAGGTTGACGGTGAACCAATCCTCCATAAAAAGCTGGCTGTTCAAATAAAATTTGTAAATCCTCTTCCGATCTCATTGACTAGAGGTGTCTTCAGTGTGGAGGGCAGTGGACTCACAGATCTACAGCAAATTGAATCGCCGTGAGTATCACACTCAACATCTCAGTAAATGAAGGCATGTTACAGAACATGAACATGTAGAGCCTAGTCAGTTATTTAAGGAATTTAAAAAAAAAGATAACATAACACTGTGTAACAGTTAAGGAAAATTCTGCTTTTAATGCTCATTCTTCGTTTCTCTAAAAAAAATCATACATTTCAGGTAAGTGGTAAATTAAGAGTTATTATGTCTCTCTGAAATCTGTGGATAAACCATCCTCTGCATAGATGGTAACAGGCATATTAGTTCCAGTGTATTCATTGGGTATCTGAGATGCAGGTGTTGAACCTTTGAACGATTCCCTGTGTTTCTTGAGCTTTGTAGATTAAACATTTCCCTGCATCTTTGGGATGCTGAAAGTTAAATGATTCCTTGTGTCTCTAGGATGTTAAAGGTTAAATAATTCCCCATGCCTCTGCAGTGTTAAAGATTAAGATCCCTTTTGTGTTTTGAGTGTTGGTGAGGTGGTCACATTGAAATGTACAACATTCTTAAAGGGTTTTAATAGGATGGATGTGGTTTTAATATCTCCCCTGGTTAGGGTATCTATAATCGGGAGAGACTATCTCAAAATAAGGGGTCAGTCATTCAGGACTAGCGTAAGAAGAGAGAGAGTACTGGTGAGTCACCAAGCTGTTAGACATTGAACTTTGTCTGATTATGTCTGCTAGTTACCTAGTTATTTGCGGCACAGTGGCACAGCATTAGAGTTGCTGCCTTACAACCTCTAAGACCCAGCTTCAATTCTGACTATGGCCTCTGTGTGAACAAAGATTGCACGCTCTCCCTGTGACAGCATCTGTTTTCTCCGGATGCTCCGGTTTCCTCCCACATTCCAAAGACATGCAAGTTCGGAGGTTAATTGGCTTCTGTAATTATCCCTAGAGTGTAGAATAGAACAAATGTACGGGATGATTGTTGGTTGGCACGGACTTGGTGGGGCGAAGGGCCTGTTTACACGCTGTATCTCAAAACTAAACAATGACGATGAAGAAAGGGTGAAATATTTCCAAAACAGAATGACGTGTATCTTGAGGGGATCCAGGAGATGGTGGTGTTCCCATGTACCTGCTTCCCTTGACCTTCTTGGTGGCAGGGGTCACAGGTATGGGAGATGCTATCGGAGTAGTCGGGGTGAGTAACCGCGGTGTATTTTGTAGATGCCACACACTCTACCCACTCGTGCAACAGTGGAGAAGGGAGTAAATGTTTTGGGCTGTTGATGGTATTCCACAAAAGCATGATGCTTTGTCCTGGATGCTGCACTTATTCATGCAATGAGTTTTGAGTTTAAGTTTAGTTTATTATCACGTGTACCGAGGACAGTGAAAACCCTTTGTTGTGTGCTAAGCGTTCAGCGGAAAGACAATACATGATTATAATTGAGCCAGTGTACAGATACATGATAAAGGGAGTAACATGAATAACGTTTAGTGCAAGGTAAAGTCCGATCAAAGATAGTCCAAGAGTCTCCAATGAGGTAGATAGTAGCTCGGGACTACTCTCTAGTTGTTGGTGGGATGGTTCAGTTGCCTGATAACAGTTGGGAAGAAACTGTCGCTGAATCTGGAGGTGTGCCTTTTCACACTTCTATATCTCTTGCCTGATGGGAGAGGGGAGATGATGGAGTGGCCAGGGTGCGACTCATCCTTGGTTATTCTGGTGGCCTTGCTGAGGCAGCGTGAGTTGTAAATAGAGTCAATGGAAGGGAGGAGGTGGAGACAAATCTAATATGATGTGCTGGATTAACCTGTGTCTTGTAGCCCCAGCTTTTATGTTGCTGGTCAGGTTGAATTCCGATCAATGATGGAAATAATGAAATGCAAGTCTTTAACTGATACCAGTTTTGTTTTAATCCTTGGTTTACAAGATTTAAGTCTCCATGCTGCTGTGGTTGCATTTGCACCTTTACATCCAGACATATAATTGAGGACTCTGAATGACTAGATCCATAATGTGACCACTATGTTAACAATCTTTAGTCCTGATGTTTGATTTTAATTAGAATGGACCATGTCGGAACCATTTAGAAGAAACATATTTTATATTTTTATTGATTCTATTTCTTTTTTTTTCTCTCTCTAAATAAATATAGAATTGCGACCATCAATCTTGGAGAAGAGGTTGTGGTGACTGTAACTATTACACCAACCAAAACAGGTTTGCGGAAGCTCATTGTGGATTTTGACAGCAACAGACTCCGTAATGCTAAAGGTTTTGCCAACATTATTGTCAGACGATCTTAGCAAACAGGCTCTGGTAATTTGACAGGTATTTCAAATTAAATGCAGAATCAGCTCGGAATCTCGACATGGTGCAATAGGACATTTGTTTGATAGATTTAAATGCTAATTGAAGGTATATTTTGTACAGAAATTATGTTTTGTATAGAAACAAAGAGCTGCTGATGCGTGTTTATACCAAAGATAGACACAAAGTGCTGGAGGAACTCAGCAAGTCAAGCAGCATCTCTGAAGAAAAAGGATGGGTGACGTTTCGGGTCGAGACCCTTCTGCAGTCTGCAGAAGGGTCTCGACCCGAAACATCGCCCATCCTTTCTTCTCAGAGATGCTGCCTGACCTGCTGAGTTACTCCAGCACTTTATGTCTAAGTTTTTATGGAGTTTGCCTTACTGTATTAAGACATCAACAGTCAGCATGCCTCATGAAATTACATTTGCTCCAAATTCACAAACTATTACACAGGGCCCTTTATGCTCAACTTGAGTATTCTCCTGACTTTCCAAATCTATCAGTGTAGCCCTCATTCCCTTTCCTCCTCATAGACCTACCCAGCCTCCCCTTAACTAATTTGATACAACACTCCCTGTGAGAGCAGGTTGCAGATTGTCACCACTCATGGTAACCCGTATAAAATTCCATTTTGTTGCACTCTTTTCTTTGTGGAGGAAAATTTACTCTGCATCCATTCCTTAATAACCTCATAAGAGGAATAGATTGGGTAGACGCACAGCCTCTTGACAAAGTAGGGGAATCGAGAACCAGAGGACGTATGGTCAGGAAGACACGGATAATTGTATTGGGGACTTAGATTACAATAAGGGTTATGAAGGTGCGCAGTATTGGCAGTATTGGCACTTGCACAATTATTTTAGAGATACAGCGTGGAAACTTACTGTCCAGCGTGGAAACTTACTTACTGCCCATCGAGTCTGCGCCGACTAGCAATCCCCGCACACTAGGACTATCCTACACACACGAGGTACAATTTGCAATTTTACCAAGTCAATTAACCTGCACGTCTTTGGAGTGTGGGAGGAAACATTTCCTTTCTCTTCTGTACATCGCAACATTATATATCTTCCATTGCAAAAGTGTGAGTCAGTCTGTTCAGTCAGACCGACCCTCAAAAAAATAAACCAATGCGTGTTTGCGGGAGAACTAGGGTCTTCAGAAGCCTGGACATTGTGGGCATGTTTCCACACTGTATCACTCTATGACTCTATAATACACTGCAATCAAGCACATCCACCTCAGTATAATCTGAGCCTATCGTGTTTCTGCTTGGCTCAGACCATACCTTTCTGATTCCGTGACGGATATAATACCTCAAAGCTCACTGTCATGCTAAAAGCTATTTAAATGGAATATGCATTTCATTGGTATGTTTTCCCAATAGAATGTGCAAAATTAAATATGCAAGCTTGAAACAAAATGTTCTTGTGATTCTTTATCAATAAAGTAGCCAGTTTAATAGTGTGGGTATTGCATGAGCTGCCTGCTTTAGAATGTAATAGAATTTGAAGTTAAACAATAAAGGCTTCATGAAAATGACAATGAACTAGATTATTTGTTGTGCTTAACATTGCAAGTTATTTAATGTTTGTGTTGTTTGCTTCATTGTTAAACATGTAGCAGCTGTTAGGGGATAAATCATTTTAAGAAATTTAGTATCAATTGGTTAATTAATTAGATCGTTTGCATATATATTGTGCTTATATAGTTCTCGGACCTTTTCCCTGCTGGACGCCTGAAAGGAAAACAAACTTGTGTATAATGGAGTTTTGATGGTCTTGCTTTTAGGAAATGTTCAGCAACCCTGCTCCAGATTTGTGATCAGGTCTGGATTTGAATTCTTTCATTCAAAGATAAACCAGTGTTAGTTTGTTACTGTGGGGGCTCTGAGCCACATCTCATGTGGCAATGGAGCTAAGTGGGGATTCAGTATTGCGGAGATTTTAGTTGAACACTCTCATTCCTGCACTCGGGGGGCTGATGGAACTATATAAATTATGAGAGCCATAGATACGTCAGGACCATTTCTCCAGGATGGAGATGTCAAAGACTAGATGGCACACTTTAAGGTGAGAGGGGCAAAGTTTAAAGGAGATATGTGGGCCAATGTTTTTTTACGGAGAATGGTGAGTTCCTGGAACGCTGCCAGGTTTGATGGTGGAGACAAACACAATAGTGGCATTTATATGGCTTTTGGATAGGTACTTGGAAATGCAGGAAATAGAGAGATATGGATCATGTGCAGGCAGTGGAGATGAATTTAATTTAGCATCATATTTGGCGTAGATATTGTGAGTCGAAAAGCCTGTGCCTGTACTGTTCTATGTTCAATGAAACCATAATTTTATACCAGTAATGAAACAACTAGTAAGAGTTTTGAGGTGATTGGAGATTTAGATGAAACAAGTATTTGTACTTTCATGTTGTTGAATGACATTGTTTTGAGACGGCGTGCAGAGGATTGCAAAGGAAGGGTCTTCTGGAGACACCAGCTGGCAGTGTGGTGATGGGAAGAAAATTCATTGCTATTAATGATCTGTCTTTTATTGAGGCTGTGTATCTAAAATAGATCATTATATGCTGTGAAATTAGAGATCTGAAGTGCAATGTTGGGAAGCGAGAGTTAACTTGGGTTTAATGAATCTGAAAGTTGCAGTGAGTTGCAGTGAGTTGCATAGTTAACTAAGGGTTTAAAATAAAATAAAATTAAAGCCATTTGACTGTATACAAACAAGAGAGGCAACTGGAGCTTTGCCAGTGAGATCATATCAGATTGAAAATGAACCACCTTATTCCTTTCAAAAATAAACTGCATCTGCTTCCACAACTAAGTAGCTTGTAAATGAGCACTTCAAAGTGCAGGCAATTTGATTACATGCAGAGCAATGATGAGATGCTCGTGTCATTTTGCATAGTGAGCTGCTAAAATTAAAGGTTCCTCCGATTGAATGGACTTTTCACAGGCAAGTCAGATTATGGTATGGTACTTTGTTTGTCACATGTACCGAGGTACAGTGAAATTCATTTGAGATGAATTCAATTATCATTTGAAATTGAGTGAGATTAGGAAGAATGGAGGATGAGGGGTGATCTTATAGAGGTGTATAAAATCGTGGGAGAAATAGATCGGGTAGATGCACAGAGTCTCTTGCCCAGAGTAGCTGAATTGAGGACTAGAGAACGGGTTTAAGGTGAGGGGGAAAAGATTTAATGGGAATCTGAGGGGTAACATTTTCACACAGAGGGTGGTGAGTGTATGGAACCAGCTACCAGAGGAGGTAGTTGAGGCAGGAACTATCTCAATGTTTAAGAAATTGTTAGACAGGTACATGGATAGGACAGGTTTGGAGGGACATGGGCCAAATGCGGGTAGGTGGAACAAGTGTAGCTGGGACATGTTGGCCGGTGTGGGCAAGTTGGACCGAAGGGCCTGTTTCCACGCTTTAAACAATTTGATTTTGGGATATTTTAAATTGCCACACCTTATCTATCTTTTCTGCACATCTCCTTAATGCAGTGGCCAGGTGAACTATCAGGGATTTGCCAAATGTAATCCTAAATTTACACTGAGCAGGCTTTAAAGCACTCTGTATTGAGAAACAGGACCGAAGGACATGTTATGCGACAGCTGCCATAGTACTCCTTCAAGTCGCTTTGAAATGCCGCTGTGGGCTGGGTCCCGTTTCCCAGAGGAATGCTGTACTTCTATTTGGCAGGAGCCCAAATAACTCCAAACAAGCTCAAGCCATCACATGCTTGGACCTTGCGCCTTCTCAGACTACAGCAGGGAGTATTTGCACGCTAACCTGTTCCATTTCTGGTCTCTTCCAACTTCTCCTGCCACTAGGTGGCGGCAAATGTCTGATCTGAATGTCGAGGACGACATGAAATACGAGAAAGAGCACAACGTTCAGAAAATAATCAGATTACTAAAAATATTTCAGTTTCAGTGCATTTACTGAAATTGCTAATTCACACCCCACTGCTTTATCCTAGCAAAACATGTCAAGGCTGATCGCAATGCTGGATGCACATGTTGTTGTTGAACCCATCCAGTTACATAAAGGGAGGTGACAGCAGAGTCAAAGGATCAATCAAAGTAGGGAGAAAAAGGTGTAGGAAGGGACTGCAGATGCTGGTTTAAACCGAATATAAGACACACAATGCTGGAGTAACTCAGCGGGACAAGCAGCATCTCTGGAGAGAAGGAATGGGTGACGTTTTCGGGTCGAAACCTTTCTTCAGACCGGTATCTACCCGAAACGTCACCCATTCCTTCTCTCCAGAGATGCTGCCTGTCCCGCTGAGTTACTCCAGCATTTTGTGTCTATCTTGGGAGAAAAAGGAAAGGTTTTAGTTTATTATTGTCACGTGTATGGAGCTACAGTGAAGTTTTGTTTTGCATGCTATTCAATCAAATCATATAATACTACATGTAAACATAATCAAGCCAAACTCGAGTGTAATATCTAGAGAGAAGGGGGAAGATTCCGAGTGCAGAATATAGGGAGGTTGCACGGCAGTCGGGTCACGACCCATGACCCGTACTGTTGCTACGCTACGCCAAGTGGAGTACACGCGATGAACTGCAGGTAAACACTGACCATTGTTTCCAGCTTAGCGGGCCCGTTAAAACCCTCCGAAATTGTCCATTTTTGCGCTGTAAATAATTATGGAAATCGGGATAAGCGTGAGAGACATTTAGCCTACTTCAGAATTCCAAAAGTGAGGAGAAATGACGGTAGATAGAAGCGAGAGCTGAAGGGACAACAACAGCCAAAGTGCTTGGCGAACATTGACCGTTTGCTCACTGCATTTCATCAACTAAGGAATTATTTGTGTTTTTTCTTGATTCCTTTGGCATCTAAAAAGTTTCAGAAGTGATAAATCTGGCTGTAAATTTTTTTAAATCGCCCATGGTTCTCAAGTGGGTTTTTACATACAAAAATAAAACGCCTCTAAAGCAAAATTTACAGCCAGATTTATCACTTCTGAGACGTTTTAGATACCAAAGGAATCAAGAAAATCCACAAATAATGCCTTACTGTTGATGAAATGCAGTGAGCAAACGCGATAATTCCCAATATTTTCAATTCCGATATCTGCACGGCCAATGTTCGCCAAGCACTTTAGCTGTTGTTGCCCCTTCAGCTCTCGCTTCTCTTTACCTTCATTTCGCTTCACGTTTGGAATTCTGAAGTTGGGTACGTGTCTCTCACGCTTACCCCGACTTCCACAATTTTTTACAGCGAAAAAATTCAACATTTTGGCGGTTTTTAACAGGTAGGAAAGTACGCGTTTCTTGCATTAATAACATATACCGGAAGTTACGGATGTCCTCCAGATGGATTGAGCGGCTCCGTGCGTCAAGCCCTATGACCCAGTGACCTTACGTGCAACCCCCCTATAGTTAGCACTGTAGTACAACAGTTCCATAGACATAGTCCAATGTCTGCAATAAGGTGTAGGATAATCGGGCTGTAGGCTAACTAATGGAATGACCATTCAGAAGCCACGATAATAGAGGGGAAGGAGGGGAAATTCTGGAATTAAATGCCAAGGGAGCGATTTAAAACTCGTTCTTATTGAGAGTCAACAAACATGGGTATGAAAGATAAACGGTACATGCTGGGAGTTTGGGCACAGGCAACAACGTTTGGTGATCTTGTTTATGGAGAAAAGATTGAAAGGGAGAATTGGAAAAACACTGAGCCAGGGTGAGTTTCAGCAGCAAATGATTTGGGGCACAGAGGAGTTTGGTGTTACCAGTAGAATCGGTGGCTGATATAGATGTGAAGCTGATCTCAGAATCAAATAGGAGAACAAGGTCTAGTTCAGCCAACAGAAATTAAATTGTTAAAATACATTTATCTGAAAATAAATTATCTCCTTCTGATTTTCACACAGAGGGTGGTGGGTGTATGGAACGAGCTGCCAGAGGAGGTAGTTGAGGCAGGGACTATCTCAACGTTTAAGAAATTGTTAGACAGGTAGATGGATAGGACAGGTTTGGTGGGATATGGGCCAAATGCGGGTAGGTGGAACAAGTGTAGCTGGGACATGTTGGCCGGTGTGGGCAAGTTGGACCAAAGGGCCTGTTTCCACGCTGTAAACCATTTGATTTTGGGATATTTTAAATTGCCACACCTTATCTATCTTTTCCGCACATCTCCTTAATACAGTGGCCGGGTGAACTATCAGGGATTTGCCAAATGTAATCCTAAATTTACACTGAGCAGGCTTTAAAGCACTCTGTATTGAGAAACAGGACCGAAGGACATGTTATGCGACAGCTGCCATAGTACTCCTTCAAGTCGCTTTGAAATGCCGCTGTGGGCTGGGTCCCGTTTCCCAGAGGAATGCTGTACTTCTATTTGGCAGGAGCCCACATGACTCCAAACAAGCTCAAGCCATCACATGCTTAGACCTTGCGCCTTCTCAGACTACAGCAGGGAGTATTTGCACGCTAACCTGTTCCATTTCTGTTCTCTTCCAACTTCTCCCGCCACTAGGTGACTGCAAATGTCTGATCTGAATGTCGAGGACCACATGAAATACGAGAAAGAGCACAACGTTCAGAAAATAATCAGATTACTAAAAATATTTCAGTTTCAGTGCATTTACTGAAATTGCTAATTCACAACCCACTGCTTTATCCTAGCAAAACATGTCAAGGCTGATCGCAATGCTGGATGCACATGTTGTTGTTGAACCCATCCAGTTACATAAAGGGAGGTGACAGCAGAGTCAATGGATCAATCGAAGTACGGAGAAAAAGGTGTAGGAAGGAACTGCAGATGCTGGTTTAAACCGAATATAAGACACAAAATGCTGGAGTAACTCAGCGGGACAAGCAGCATCTCTGGAGAGAAGGAATGGGTGACGTTTTCGGGTCGTGACCTTTCTTCAGACTGGTATCCACCCGAAACGTCACCCATTCCTTCTCTCCA
The DNA here is from genome assembly GCA_038087875.1 of Malacoraja senta. Taxonomy (NCBI): domain Eukaryota; kingdom Metazoa; phylum Chordata; class Chondrichthyes; order Rajiformes; family Rajidae; genus Malacoraja; species Malacoraja senta. Next base: position 184,744,610 of record CM075978.1, read on the forward strand.
AAGATGCTGCCTGTCCCGCTGAGTTACTGATGCATTTTGTGTCTATTTTGGGAGAAAAAGGAAAGGTTTAAATTTATTATTGTCACGTGTATGGAGGTGCAGTGAAGTTTTGTTTTGCATGCTATTCAATCAAATCAGATAATACAACATGAAAATATAATCAAGCCAAACTCCAGATAGAAGGGGAAGATTCCGAGTGCAGAATATAGTTAGCACTGTAGCACAACAGTTCCATAGACAAAGTCCAATGTCTGCAATAAGGTATAAGGATAATCGGGATGTAGGCTAACTAATGGAATGACCATTCAGAAGCCACGATATTGGAGGGGAAGAAGGGGAAATTCAGGAATTAAATGCCAAGGGAGCGATTTGAAACTAGTTCTTATTGAAAGTCAACAAGCATGGGTATAAAAGATAAACATTCTGGGAGTTTGGGCACAGGCAATAATGTTTGGTGATCTTGTTTATGGAGAAAAGATTGAAAGGGAGAATTGGAAAAACACTGAGGCCAGGATGAGTATTTCAGCAGCAAACGATTTGGGGCACAGAGGAGTTTGGTGTTACTAGTAGAATCAGTGGCTGATATAGATGTGAAGCTGATCTCAGAATCAAATAGGAGAACAAGGTTGTGAATAGTCTAGTTCAGCCAACAGAAATTAAATTGTTAAAATACATTTATCTGAAAATAAATGATCTCCTTCTGAAATTTTGCTTTCTTTTCCTAAAGGTTGCTGAGGTGAATTTCCCCGAACTTCATCTCATACATTAACTCTGTGCCCAGTGTATTAACCACCACTGGAAAGATAAGACATTTAAACCCTAACCTAGCCCGCATCTATAAATATTTCAGCTGCTGGGTATAAATATCAACTGTAAACAAATTGGCTTTGGAAACGGCAACCTCAGTTAAACCTCTTTTCTACTCTCTCCCTCCTGAACTACAGCAGCATGGTTGAGCTAGGAGTGAGAGAGAAAATAAATAGATATTCTACTTTTAAGATTCATGATCCTCGTGACCACTAGTAAATTAGGTGTAAAATAATTTTAGTATTAATAAAAGCAGAAATGTGATCGCAGAGGGACCATGTAGAATTAATTTGTTGTAACTGAGTGGTTTTCTTCATCCGTAAGTGTTTTTATACATATTTTAATAAAAGCTACTGCATAGAAATAGGAAATAAAACCTAACGGGTCTTATGAATTACACACAAATGATTCTTCCAATCCGATCACCTCTGCCACCCCTGTTAAATTCACTTCATTCATTGCCTTTGTCAAGCCTTCACTTACCATGTCACCGCATTCAACGTGGCAGCGCGTCTCATGTCTACACCACTCAGCATGTCAAGAAATCCTCCACAGATTATTTATCTAAACTGTTCACAGTGTCATACAGCCACTGCTCACAAGTGAAAAGGGTTTCCCAGCATCCAATCTATTGAATCCCATCTCAACTTTAAAGACCCCATTTGATCCCCTCTGAATTCCAATTCCCAAAGACTGGTTCATTTCATCCTCTCTCGTCTGGCAATTTAGTGAGCAAGATTTAGGTTTTATTATTGTTGGTTTGATTATCAAACCAAATCAGATAATACCCAGTGATAATATTCTCGCAGTTTAAACAATGGTTTCACCCCTTCACTGCAGGGTTTAACTCTATATTCAGCTGCTGGGTATAAATATCAGCTGCATCATCAGAGTTGCTCTCTCTGGGGTCAAATACTAAAGCTACCTTTCCTGTTATGAGGTGTCCCATTTTCAACAGGAATAGAAAAGTTCTGCTACTATTCTAGTCAACATCCAACTGAAGCCAATTTAGCTACAAACCTATACATCTTTGGAGTGTGGCAGGAAACCGGATCACCCAGAGAAAACCCAGGCGGTCACAGGGTGAACGTACAAACTCCGTACAGACAGCCCCCGTTGTCAGAATCAAACCCAGGTCTCTGGCACTGTAAGGCAGCAGCTCTACTGCTGCACCATTGTGCAGCCCCTAATGGAATGGGCCCTGTTTCATTGAAGTTGCCTTAAATTGAAGTGGTCAGGTTTAAATTCAAGTTGGTGATGCAGTCACTAGAATATTTGTTGATACTCAAGTAACTAAAATATTTAATTATAAGTGCAGAGTCAAACAATTTGGCATGGTTGATAAAATCTACAGGTCTTTATGAGTCAGTCCTCTTAGCACTTGACAGAAGATTTCCCCCCTCTCTTTCTTGTGCCCCAGCAGGATGTGCACCCAATTCTCCCTTTCCCTTTCTCCCCAACCCCTTCCACTACATTCCTCCCTTGGGATTCATATCCTTATCTTCTATCTTTGTCTCCTTATCTCACACTTTTCATCTTAGGCCTTTATCCTCCCATCTGCCAATCAAAAACCCTTCACATGTATTCACCAACCACTTAGATCAGCGGTTTTTAACCTGGGGGTCGTGACCCCCCATGGAGGTCGTTTGGTGTTTTTCTGGGGGTCATGAAGGGGTCATAAATAACATATCAATTTGTTGAGCCCATTTTTAGGAACCTAACAAAGGTACCCGATGCCGGTGTTCCAGCTACCCGGTGGGTGGGCCTATAATCATCGGGCTGCCGTTGCGGCGACTGGCTGCGGTGGCATCAAACTGGCCCCGACCTCGGGTGGACTAGGAGGAGGAGGAGGACTGGACATTTTAGTGCCTTCCCTCACAGTGGAGAGTGTAGATTCTGCTGTGGGGGATGTTCGTGTTGAATCTCTTATAGTGTGTTGTGTCATTTTTTTCTACCTCTTTTTATTATTTATATGGATAATTTTCTCTGTAAAGCACTTTGGCTTCTTTGATTGAAATTGATTGAAAAGTGCTATATAAATAAATTTACTTTACTTTACTTTACTTTACATACCACACACAGTAATCTGTCGCGTATGCGTGTAGGTATACGCACAGGAACTGTGTGTGGCCTGGATCATGTGCGGTCGAGAGAATATCGAGCTAATAATCAGCTTTCAATTATCAATCTTTTGCCATTTAGTGGGTAATCATACTTGGGGATAAGAACAATGTGGCTATTTTTTGATATTATTTGGCTCTTTGTCGCATTTAATCCCAGAGGGATAAAGGTTTACTGAAACATTGATGTCTATTCTCATGACCCATCTGACGTCATTGTGTCCAGTACAGCTGCAGTGCCCTGTTTGAAATGACCAAGAGCCTCCATAATCCCAGTCGCAGTAACAGTTGCTAAATTGCCCCTTTGTTCTTTACCTTAGACAAACAAGGACTAAACCAGTGTATATCTGCCTTGCTGTTACCAACAGCAAAACAAGCCTTAAAATGATCTTCTGAAATGTTAACCTCCACTGGCAGGCTACATTGACAGACCATCCCATTAAGTGGGTGGCGCAGTGGCGCAGCGATGCAGCAGTTGAGTAGCTGCCTTACAGCAGCAGAGACCTGGGTTCGATCCTGACTATGGGTGTTATCTGTTGGGAGTTTGTACGTTCTCCCTGTGACCTGCATGGGTTTTCTCTGGGTGCTTTGGTTTCCTCCCACACTCCAAAGACCTACAGGTTTGTAGATTAATTGGCTTCTGTAAATTATAAATTGTCCTTAGTGTGTTGGACAGTGCTCCAGTGTACGGGATGATCGGTGGGCCGAAGGGCCTGCAGCCACAATGTATCTCTAAAGACTAAACTGCCTATTCAAGTCTCTCCTATTTCCCTTAAACAATCTTTTCACCATCATGTACTTGCCCTTTCATTCAGCATATCCCTTCCATTTCTGAATTATAAATCTCCTCCTTCCATCAGTTTGTGGGCCATAGTTGATGAGGATTTAGGTTTAAGGGGAGACGGGAAAGATTTAATAGAAATCTGAAGGACAATTTTTTTACAAAGGTGGGTATATGGAACGTGCTGCTACACAAGGTTATTGTGGCAGATAGTATAAAAACATTTAAAAGACATTTAGGCAAGTACATGGATAGGAATGGTTTGGAGGGATATGGGTCAAACATAGGCGAGTGTAACAAGTGTAGATGAGGAACCTTGGTTGTCGTGGGCAAGTTGGACTGAAAGGCATGTTTCCATGCTGTATGACTCTATGACTCTAGTAAGAGTAAGAGCTCCTCATTGATATTGGCTGCTCCACCAACAAATTCAGAATATCAGACAGCAAGGTCTTGCACACCTTTGATTTGCCATACACAAGGAGCTGCATCACAGTGCTTATAACAATACTAGTGCTACCCATTTAACACTGTCATGATTATTAATTGGAACTACACTGTCAATGACAGTTGCTGGGACAACCACATTGTCCTCGACTAACACCCAAAGCCTCATCAAATTAAACCATTCTCTCCTTTGATGCCACAAGCCTCCTTAGAATAAAGCTCACAGGCTATTAAAATATTAAAATTCTTCTTGCCCTCAATTTTTTCTCTGGTTCTTATAACCTGATAACTTCATCCTCTGTCCAAATTAATAAGGGTCTGTCTTCATCAGCAGCTGCCTGCACTGATTTATTTACAGAGATCTTTACCTCGTGTGTAGAAAGGAACGGCAGATGCTGGTATACACTGAAGATAGACACAAAGTTCTGGAGTAACTCAGCGGGTCAGGCAGCATCTCTGGAGATAAAAGGATGGGTGACATTTTGGGGTCGGGTCACGTCTGAGGAAGGGTGCCGACCCGAAATGTCACACTTTTTAGACATGCTGCTTGACCCGCTGAATTATTCCAGCACTTTGTGTCTATCTTTACCCAGTGCCCTTTTAGAGCTTTTATACAATAGGATGTTTATGTCTCGCAAGCTGCTCAGGTCCTATTTTGAACAAAAATTCCACCCTACACTCAGAACATTGAAAATACTTGTTCCCTCCAGCAAGTTTAGCTTAGTTTAGAGATACAGTGCGGAAACAGGCCCTTCGACCCACCGAGTCCGCACCGACCAGCGATCCCAGCACACGAACACTAACTTTCACGCTTGGGACAATTTACAATTTTACCACGCCAATTAGCCTACAAACCTGTATATCTTTGGAGTGTGGGAGGAAACCGGAGCAACCAGAGAAAACCCACATAGGTCACGAGGAGAACATACAAACTCCGCACAGACAGCACCTATCGTCAGGATCGAACGAGGGACTCTGGCGCTGTAAGGCAGCCACTCTGCCTCTGCACCACTGTGCCGCCCTAAACTTCCCATGCAGAGTCCACCTTCCCCCTATCAACCCATCTGCAAAGTTTTCGCTGTATTGTATGTGACAATAATAAACCCATTTATCTAAAAGACACAGCAGCGTGCTCCCCCTCAAAATATTCTTCGAAAGCAACAAAAGCTACTAAACCTAATTCCTAGCTGGATATCCTGTCCTGATCTCAGTTGATTGAATACTACTAAAACTGACCATAGGAAGACTGCCATCCTTTAAAAGTAAATTCTTGCATAAAATAAGCTCAGTAAAATTAGATCCTAAAAACTTGTTAATCTAACTTTTTTAAATTTGTCAAACAAAATGTTAGTTATGCCAAGGCTGGCCATTCAAGATGTCAAAGTCTATCTGCCCTGACCAGAGCTGTCCTCATCATCACCCAAATCTACATCAACATCCGTGACCTTAACTGCCTTCTAATGTGGTGAGTGAGGGTGCCTGGAATAAAAAATCTTTGTACTGAAATCATGTTATCCCCAAAGTTATAGCAACTTAGCTGGGCTTGTCTACAGTGGGACCACTAATCTCCGGAGTGCCATCTCTATATGATGGTCTGCAGGGTATTGTTTGTCTGGCAACTACCCCTCCTGGGAATCATACATTTTCTGTCATAGAGAATAACATTGACCCATGGTGGATCCTGCAACACAAAGGGCTCCACAAATATCCTCCCAGCAGGGGTCACTAGACACTACACTCTGAAGCAGGAACTCCAACCCATTTGACATCCCAGTTTGAAGTGCCAAAATGAAGTGCCATACTGTGCTGGGATCAGCATCAAGTGGATATCATAGCTGACATCTTCCTGCTCTCTTGTCACTGGATAGATTCTGTGAACTATTGGTAAAGTCCCCAATTCTTCCAATTTATGGAAGTTGTTTAAATGATTTGTCTTCAATGAGTGTGGTGGGTGCCTGAAACGCTCTGCCAGGGGTAGTAGCAGATACGGTTGTGGGATTTAAGAGACTTTAGATAAGCGCGTGGGAATGCAGGGAATGGAAGGATATGGTTCACGTGCAGGCAGGGGGTGGGAGATTGCAACCTTCATGTGGTTCGCCGTTTCAACGAATGCAATCAACCTGGCGTGCACAATCAAATAAGATCAAATAGAACAAGTTGTCCTGCAACTTTAGGCTGTGAGAAGAAGAAAACGTGCAGGCAGAAGAGAGTACTTTAATTTGGCATCGTTCAGCATGGATATTGTGGGCCGAAGGGTCCATTCCAGTGCTGTTCCATGTAAAGGTTAGCCAGACTGATTCCTGGGATGGAAGGACCATGGTATGAGGTAAAGATGAGTCAACGAGACCAGTATTCACCAGAGTTGAGAATGAGAAGAGATCTCATTGAAACATGTAATATTCTGACAACTCTTTTTTTATACCTCTGGCATTTGTCAAAGCCGCTGCCTATCAAATAACCCTCCTCACCTGTATCGGCCTATTACCTGCCAGGATTTGTCCTGCCCCTCCTTTCTTCCAGCTTTCTCCTCCCACCCACTACGATCAGTCTGTAGAAGGGTCCCATTCAGAAACGTCACCTATCCATGTTCTTCAAATATAGAAAAATATGTGCAGGGGTAGACCATTTGCCCTTCAAGCCAGCACTGCCATTCAATATGATCATGGCTAATCATCTAAAATCAGTACCCCATTCTTGCTTTCCCCCCCCCCCCCCCATATCCCTTGATTCCTTTAGCCCTAAGAGCAAAATCTAACTCTCTCTTGAAAACATCCAGTGAATTGGCCTCCACTGCCTTCTGTGGCAGAGAATTCCACAGATTCACAACTCTCTGGATGATTTTTTTTCCTCGTCTCAGTCCTAAATGACCCACCCCTTATTCTTAAACTGTGACCCCTGATTCCCCCAACATAGGGACATTTTTTCTTGCATCTAGCCTTTAAGAATTTTATATGTTTCGATATGATCCCCATTCATCCTTCTAAATTCCAGTGAATACAAGCCCAGTCGACCCATTCTTTCATCATATGTCAGTCGCGCCATCCCGGGAATTAACCTGGTGAACCTATGCTGCACTCCCTCAATAGCAATAATGTCCTTCCTCAAATTAGGAGACCAAAATTGCACACAATACTCCAGGTGTGGTCTCACGAGGGCCCTGTACAACTGCAGTAGGACCTCCTTGCTCCTAAACTCAAATCCTCTCGCAATGAAGGCCAACATGCCATTAGCTTTCTTCACTGCTGCTGTACCTGAGATGCTTCCTGACCTGCTGAACTACTCCATTATTCTGTGTCTTCTCCTGATCCAAAATATTGTCTATCCATTGCCCTTCACAGATGCCGCCTGGTCCACTGAGTTCCTCCAGCAGTTTGATTTCTCCCCCCTCCCCATAAATCTGTGATTATTTTTCAGGATCTGGATAGATTTCTGCACATAAAATGCAGTGAAGGCTACGGAAAGCAAACAGGAATGTTGTACTGAGATGAAGGATTAGCAATGATCATGTCGAATAGTACAAGTGACTTGTAGAAGTTTGCCACTTGACCCTCCCCCTTTTCGATATTTCTATGACTCAGCATCAGGAGATGCGAGGCGGAATACCCTACTTTACAAGTAATGCCTGAAACTGTCCTGCTATAGAAAGCTAATTTGGAAAAACCCCCACAAATATCACATTGACATAAAACAGCAGCTATGAACTTCTATGAACTATCTTTCATTACACTAAGGGCGGTGTTTGTTTGCACTAGTGTTTTAGTTATTGGTTTATTGAATTAAAAAAAAAAAATTATATATAATCTATATGCTTGCAATTACGAGAATGTTATGCTGCAGCAAGTTTCCCCCAGAAATTCCCCTGCTGTATATATATATATATATATATATATATATATATATATATATATATATATATATATATATTTTTACTGCTCATTATTCCTAAGTTCGCTCTTCTGGGTGAGATGCTAACTGCATTTCGTTGTCTCTGTACTGTACACTGCACAATGACAATTAAAGATTGAATTGAAAAAAAAAATTGAATTGAAGTAAGAATTTCATTGTTCCGTCGTTGGTACAAATGACGATAAACACTTGCCAATAATCGCACCTCTTCGGTGGAAACTCTCCGGGTGCGTCAATACAGAATCCTGGCAGCTCGTTTTGTACACACTGACTTGCAGTATTTTCTATGCCAAAAAAAAAGATTTGTTGTTCCTTAAAAATGCAACCTGGCAACATTGTGACATCGCAACATTTATATACAAACAAATGAGACTCCCGCAATATCCTGAGGGGAAATTCTTCAGGTCGCTCTGCCGGTCCTGACTCATTCCCAGTTCATCCAGCGCCGGGGAAAGAAGCAAGTCGCTGCAATCTTCCCCCCTTGTTTATTTTGAGACGCGGTGGTCAGAATAACACCGCCACGAGAAGAAAGAGTAAAAATAACATCTTGGTTGTTGTGGAAGGCGGGAGGCCGGGACACTTGGTGCCTCCGTGTGCCCTCCTTTACTGGCTGACTGACTGACTGCGCTTCCTCGTTGCGGCGGCGGCTGCTCGGTCTGGAGTTAAGTCAGGAGGGGGTTTCGGCGCCCGCCTTGTCGCGGGGAGAGAGTGAGTGTGTGTGTGTGGAGGAGGCGGGAGCTTCGGGGTGAAGATCTCTCTCTCCCCCCCCCTCACCTCACCTCACCACCCACCGATTGCAGCATCCATGGCGACTGTGGCGTGCAGGGTGCAGTTTCTGGACGACGTGGACGCGTTCGTTTGCACCAACTTCCCCGAGCCCCGGAGACCGCCGGTTTACAACCTGTACGAGACTCTCCCCCTCATCGCGCAAGTGGCGAGCATCCACAAACTGCTCGACGCCCCGCTCAAGGTGAGTGCTGCCCCCGTTGCCGAGACGTCCTCACCGCTCCTCACCGTCTACTCAAACACACCGCACTCCTGCCTGCCTGCCTCTGATGTTTTGTTTCCTTTCAACTCCGGCTCATGGCTGTCTTCAATGCGATGTTATTGTCTCATGATGTACCCAGGTGCAGCGAAATTCTGAAGAAGGGTTCACACCCGAAATATCACTTATTCCTTTCTTGTCTGAAGAAGGGTTCTCATCCGGAAAGTCTATTCCTATCCCTTTTCTTCAGAGATGCTGTTTGACCAGCTGAGTTACTCCAGCATTTTGTGTCCATCTTTGCTATAAATCAGCATATATTGCAACGTTTAAAAAACGTTTAGGGAGGTACATGGATAGGAGGGATATTTAGAGGGACATGGGCCAAATGCAGGCAAGTGGGACTAGTGTTGATAGGACATGCTGGCCGGTATGGGCAAGTTGGGCCGAAGGGCTTGTTTCCACGCTATAAGACTCTATCTGCAGTTCCTTCCTACACAATGAAATCCTTCCCTCCCCCCCATCCGCTAGGTGCGGTGACTGACCTCTTATCTCCTTCACTATCAACGTCATAATTAAAAAAAAAAACTTCTTATGGCATTAAATAATTTTGTGCAATTAGTCATCACTTCTGAATTTCGTCAATGACTTCCTCTCATTAGACGCGCTCGGCTTCTGGAACAATACAATACAGCACCTCCGATGTCCATCAACCCACCAAAACTTTAAGGAGACCTCGCCCCTTCCCCTCTCAGGCATTTTAAATGGTTGAAACACACAGGAATGTGCAATTATCTCTTCAAAGGTGCCAGCAGGCAGCGTCTTTGAAACCATTCACAGTGCAGACTTCTGTCAAGTGTGATGGACCACAATTGTATCAGGCTCTCTCCTGGGCCCCATGTTGGAATGTAAGGCTTTGTTGTGCCTTTGGTACAGAGAGTAATGAAGGTTGGAATTTAATGATCACACCCTAGTGTTAGTTGGGATTGCCTCGTTGTGATGCTTTTGACAAATTCATAGTGTTGCAGAGACTTTCTGACAACAAAACTAAGCTAGTTTAGCTAACAAAATTAGTTCCTAAGGGCAGCACAGTGGCACAGCTGGTGGAGCTGCTGCCTCACAGCGCTGGAGTCCCAGGTTCGATCCCGACCACAAGTGCTGCCTGTGTGCATGTTCTCCCTGTGACGCTGTGGGTTTCCTCCTACATCTCACCGACTTATGGGCTTATAGGTTAATTAACCTCTGTAAATTATCCCCATTGTGCAGGGTGGATGCAAAAGTGGGATTACATAGAACTGGTGTGATCGATGGTCGGCATGGACTTGATAGGCCAAAGGGCCTGTTTCCATGTAGTGCTTATAAGAAAAAAATCTTTTAAAAATTCCTGATGAGTCATTTACACAGCATTCGCTCAACTGTATTCCTGAGATGCCATGGTTTTTAAATTCACTTTGACATCAGATAATATAAAGTTGAATCTGTCAGATTAATGTTGAAAAACCCATACTCTTTCAGTGTTGCCCTTTCAGGAGGGGGCCCTGTCTGCCTCCTGCAGCATGTATAGTAACCAAGCCCACACTGTATGATGTTTAACAGCCTTGTAAGATGGCAAGTATTTCAATTGTATGGATGAGGGGAACTCAGCGGGTCAGACAGAATCTCTGGAGAAAAGGAATAGGTGACATTTCGGGTCGAGATCCTTCTTCAGACCTGAATCGTCACCTATTCCTTTTCTCCATAGATGTTGTCTGATCCGCTGAGTTACTCCATCTTTTGTGTCTATCTTTGGTTTGAACCAGCATCTGCAGTTCCTCCACAAAGCCAATTGGGCTGCCTTTACACTTGATATCAGAAGAGCAATGACTATCTTGCCCTTGGTCGTTGGAGGCCAAGGAACATGCATTTAATTGTTCCTTTCAGAGGGAATGCTTAGCAATGAACTGATACCTGCCGTGAAATATTTAAGCCACGTTGTACAAGAAAATACCTAAACCCTGTCATCAAACTTGTTCTGTCAAGAAGATAATAGCATATCTTGGCATATCTTCTGCAACTTCTTCTCTCCTTCCATGATAGTCAAGGTTTGTTCTGCGAGTTTCACAATGTACACTGATTATTGTGTGTCCTAGGTTTGCAGTGTGCATGTGGGAAACCAGAGAACCCAGTACTGACAGGCAAGCATTTGAATCAATTAGCAACAACAAGATAGATTATTTGGAAGTTCTTTACTGTGCTCTATTATATTGGTGTGTACAGCTATTATATTGGTGTGTCTGATGCAATCTCTGAAATTAGTTTTATTTAGACAGCAGGTGGGATATTGAATTCTCTGGGTCAGGAAGGCTTCTGCTGCAGCTTTTGGTCTGTTCCATGTTAGTCAGTGCCAGTGGCTTTAGTACAGCTGGTATTAATGCTGAAAGATGGGTGGATCGAACTATGTTGTTGTCCATGTCCAGCCGAACCTTCTTCCTGAATGAATTTGGATTTATCGAACAGAGCGAGATGCTAGCAGGTGGAAAATGTACACTATTATATTGGGAAGGGATGAGATCTCTGAAGGTAGTTTTTATTGTTTAGTTCAGAGATACTTTGTGGAAACAGGCCCTTTGATCCACTGGGTTCACGCCGACCGGCGATTCCTATACACTAGGAACAATTTGCAATTTTTACCGAAGCCAAATTAACCTACAAACATGTACGTCTTTGGAGTGTTAAAGAAATTAAAACAATATTTCCATTATTTTTTGCATTTTAAAAATACAGCGTTAAAGCAAACCCAGTTCCACAGAAAGTAAAGTATATTATATTTACCTTTCTTCCTTGTAGCCTTCCCTGTAACCTTTCCTCTTTCCTCTTCAATGAATGGGGTTGTTGAGTGGGAGGGGGGAGAGCGGGAGCGCTTGTCACCTATCTTGGGCTAGGCTAGTACAGATTCAGTGGGAAAATTTCCTAGTGTAGCTGCCTTAGCGCAACTATGATTCCTGTGTTATAAATGGCAAAGGTACATTTGGAGATGTCCTTGTCAGCAAAAAACACAAAGTGCTGGAGTAATTTAGCAGTCAGGCAGCATCTCTGGAGAATATGGGGTAGGTGACATTTTGGATCGGGACACTTCTTCTGATGTCCTTAGTTATCAATGGTACTACATAAGTTGTATTTTTGTATGTTATGATACGCTTTATTTTGGTTCTGATTTGATCGGAAGATCAACTGATTCTGACCAAAACGAAGTTGGGTATGATTTGCAACAGAGTGAATCTATGGTAGGTGCATTTAATGCAGGCAAATTGGGTATTGTAAATAGGGGGATTAAATGAAAATTTACCTCTTCCTTGCATGATTTGAGGTGGGATAGGGAGGAATCAAGCATCAAGTACTGATTGTTAACAATAAGTGAGCAGTTTAACAGGTAAAACACTTTGCAGAAAGAACTGCAGATGTTGGTTTATACAGGTCTGGTTAAGATAGACACAAAGTGATTGATTGATTTATACTTTATTGTCACGTGTACTTGGCACAGTAAGATTCTTTGTTTGCATACAGTCGAAGTATGTAAAGGCCTCGTAGAGTGCTGGAGTAACTCAGCAGGTCACCTATACTTGTTCTCCGGAGTGCTGCCTGACCTGTTGAGTTACTCCAGCACTTTGTATCTCGCTTGGGTAAAAGGCCTTGTTGGGTTAGGTATGTCGCTATGGCATCAAATGACAAATTTAACGAAGTTTACAAAGCGAATGGGGGGAATGTTGATGATTTTGTGAGCACTGATGCATTGAAGGTGATGTTTGCAGTATAGTCTAAGGAGCATGGAGCAAAATGACATTGGACCTGGGTGGGTAGTAGTTATAAGATGATTGGGGTGGGGGCAGGAAAAATCCATGTAGTATAAATTCTGGGGCACTTCAGTATGATGCAGTGGGCTATTTCTGTGCTTGGTTTTGGTGTAACTCTATGCTGCAAGTGAGAAGCAGGCATGCTGAGAGTGTATTGCTCTGTTTAGACGACATATTGAACTCTGATTAGCTTCCGGTCATCGGATGTAATGGAGGCTTTGAAGTACTTTTCCGCACAAGGGATAGCGAGCATTTGGAATGCCTAGTCAAACAGGGTGGTGGAGGCTGAGTGAATTCTGGCTTTCAAAGTTAAATTGGATCAGTGCGTTGTCCGCACTCCCAAATTACCACCTCCAGTGCCGTTTCCATGCTATGAGTCTCTGGGAGCAAAGGCAGAGAAAATTAATCCTACCTGACAGTCTACTGCATGAAGGAAACCTTTAGTTTCTCAACTTAGAACAGAGAAAAAGTCCCACTCAAGTCACCACTCTCACAATGTTGGGATGCTTCAAAGAGCCAACTTTGTGTTCTATATTAGAAACAAGTAAAGCAACCTGATGTGTAGGAAGGAAATGCAGATGTAGGTTTACACCAAAGATAGACACAAAATGCTGGAGTAACTCAGCGGATCAGGCAGCATCTCTGGAGAAAATGAATAGATGACGTTTCGCATTGAGACCCCTCTTCATTTTATTCCTTTTACTTTTCTCCAGAGATGCTGCCTGACACGTTGAGTTACTCCAGTGTTTTGTGTCCAAAGTAGCTTGACGGTGCTTTGTTTGAGACTGCATTTTATTTATGTATCAAAGGAGATTCTAACCAATAGTTTGAGAAAGAAGAAGGGAGTTTGTCAAAACCCAGACATAAGATTTCCTGTCTTGTTTAAGAAAGAACTGCAGATGCTGGAGAAACTCAGCGGGTGTGGCAGCATCTATGGAGAGAAGGAATTGGCGACGTTTCGGGTTGAGACTGGGTCTGAAGAAGGGTCTCGACCCGAAATGTTTCTTCAGCATTTTATGTCAGTCTTCCTGTCTTGTTTGCACTGTTATAATGTGTCATTGGAAGCCATCACATTAGTAAGACATTCATCTATGTTTTTTTCAATCTCTCTATATCCCTCCAAGTTTGATTGGAATGGCAAAACTGCTTACTCCTTCTCTCCATAGATGCTGCCTCACCTGCTGAGTTTCTTCAGCATTTTTGTCTACCTATTGCTGACATTACTTTGTGGTCTTAAGAGCATAACCGGTATTTAATTAATTTTCACACATGTTCTTCTCTGCACAGATTGCACTATCTATTACTATTCTGTGAAGTAAGAAAGAACTAGGTAACTGGTTCAGATTAATTCTTTAGCTGTCAATGGAGTTTTGAAGCAGATTGTCCCCAAGAAGCCACATTGTTTTTAACTCTCATTCACGTTTTAACTGAAATAGAGAAAGTGAAATACATAATATAAACATACAGATAAATGAAGAACATGACCCTACTTTATAGGTTAGGCCGCATTTGGAATATTGCATGCAGTTCTGGCTGCTGCAATACGGGAAGTCTGTGGAGGCTTTGGAAAGGGTGCAGAGGAGGCTCACCAGAATAATGTATGAATTAGAAGATAGACACAAAATGCTGGAGTAACTCGGCGGGTCAGGCAGCATCTCTGGAGAGAAGGAATGGGTGACTTGTTGTTTTCTTTGGAACGCCAGAGGATGAGGGTAGACGTAATAGAAGTACTGGGTATATACAATTTTTAGAGGCATAGATGCCTATTAGAGAACCTATTTCTCAAGATGGAAATATTAAATACTAGAGGGCATAACTAAGATGAGGGGGGAAAGAGATGCATGGGGCAGGTTTTCATACACAGAGGGTGGTGTGTGCCTGGAATGCGCTGCTGGGTTGGTAGTGGAGGCAAATACAAAAGTGGGATTAATAGAGATCTTTGGAAGGACACATGGTCGGTCACCCATTCCTTCTATCCAGAGATGCTGCCTGTCCCGCTGAGGTACTTCAGCATTTTGTGTCTACCTTCGATTTAAACCAGCATCTGCAGTTCTTTCCTACATTATATGCAGGGTATATTGGGATATGGATTATGTGCAGCCAGACAAGAATTGGCCGACATGGTGGCGCAGCGGTAGAGTTGCTGCCTTACAGCGCCAGAGACCCGGGTTTGATGCTCACCTCGGGGTTTGTACGTTCTCCCTGTGACCGCATGGATTTTCTCCAGGTGCTCCGGTTTCCTCCCACACTCCAAAGACGTACAGGTTTGTAGGTTAATTGGCTTTGGTAAAAAATTGTAATTGTCCCTATTGGGTAGGATAGTGTTAGTGTATGGGGATCGCTGATCAGCGTGGACTCGGTGAGCCGAAGGGCCTGTTTCCGCGCTGTATCTCTAAACTTAACTAAATTGGTCCTAACTTCATGTTTGGCACAGATATTGTGGGCTGAAGGGCCTGTTCCTGTTGTGTACTGTTCTATGCTTTATGTTCTACTGTCACACTGATAAAATTAGTGTAAAACATACATCTGCTAATGTGTGAAACTTGGGTCTGAAACTGAGGTCTTAATTTTTTTTTAAGGTAATTACAAAGTTGCATTTGCATGGTTGGCTAAAGTTAATGAGAGAAAGTAGAGCAATAAGTAGATGTGCCAACAGGCATTTAAGAATAATAAATAATTCTCACTAATATTTCATTGGGAAATAAAGCCTTCAAGGAGATTGACATATCTGTGGCAAACTAAAAAAGGATGATGACAAATGGAAAAATAAAATATACAATATTGCAGAAAATTGAATAGATTTTGGAAACTACCGAAGGATGACTAAGAAAAGGAGTAAAACACTTTGACAGTAACTTAGCATTGAAGATAAAACGCAGACCGTAAGAGTAGTTTGAAGTATATGAAAGGGACTGGAATTCCTGAAAGGATGAGACTTGGGAAATAAAAAATGAAGGGAATTTCATCTGGCTTTAGGTAGAAGCCATAAAAAATAAACCTTTGAGTACTGTTAAAATTAGGGGCAAAAAGGGACTGAAAATGATAGCTGTCACTACAGAATAAGTATTGGGTAAATAATTGGGATCAAAGGCTGATAAGTGCGCTGACTAGAGCTGGTGAATGCTTTGGTTAAAACCTTCCAAAGTTTGCTAGTTCTCGAAAGGTCCCAGTGCTTTAAAAAAAGCTTTAAAAAAAATGCTCCTTTTCAATAGAGAGATAGAAAGCTGGAACCTAAGGACCAATTGGCCTGGCATCTGCTGTTCCTCTCACAACCCAAAAGACGTGTGGGTAGGTAAGTTAATTGGCCTCTGTAATTCACCCCTAGTGTGTAGGGAGTGGATGTGAAAGTGGGATGACATAGAACTAGTGTGAATAAGTGTTTGATTGACCTAGAACTAATGTGATGGTTGACATGGACTCGGTGGGCCGAAAGACCTGTTTCAACGCTATACCTATAGAAACACAGGAAAGACAACACTAACGTCTCTGCAAATTTCTCCAAATTTGCTGGAAAGATAAGTCAGCATCCCTGGCCTATGACCATTCCAAGTCAAGAAGATGTTATTGGGAACCTTGTGTTCACACATTGGGAACACAGAAATAGACAATAGGTGCCATTTGGGCCATTTGGCCCTTCGAGCCAGAACCGCCATTCAGTGTGATCATGGCTGATCATCCCCAATCGGTACACCGTTCCTGCCTTCTCCCCATATCCCCTGACTCCGCTATTTTTGAAAGCCCTATCTAGCTCTCTCTTGAAAGCATCCAGAGAACCTGCCTCCACCGCCCTCTGAGGCAGAGGGCGGTGGAGCGGTGGAGCAAATGTCCAGCATAAATGATAAAGAAGCGTAGTACCTCAGTAACTGCCCACCTGCCCATTCCATCAGCCTCATCGGTCATCCTGCAATCGACTGATTGCAATGAGAGTAAGACATCCTCAGTCTGAGGCATAACTGAAGAAGAAGAATGAGAAGGTGAACTTGTCCTTCAATCCCATTATTGCAACAGTGTAGAATTGTAGGTTGATTATGATATGATTTCTGTGCATATTTATGAGATGCAATTTTTCATGGGAAGTATTCTTCTGTTATGTATTCCTCCCTTCTTCTACATCACCCAAAGTTCTCTCTGCTTCAGCGAAAAAATCGAACTACTGGAGGAACTCAAGCAGGTCAGACAGCAACTGTGGAGGAAAATGGACGGATGACATCTTGGGTCAGGACCCTCCTTCAAGATTTGAAGTATGAGTTTTGAATAAGATTCCCAACTTGAAACATCTGTCCATTTCCCTGCACAGACGCTTAATTCCTCCAGCAGTTTGTTTTTAGCTCAGGATCCCAGTATCAGCAGTTTTCAGCTGCTTCATGTTTTGCCTTTTTTTAATTTTACTTGCTGTAAAAGAAATTGGAGTATTATTTCTCACTGCTGTAGTAGACAGTTTAACATTCTGGGATCAATTTTTTAATTGCTTCTGAATCCATGCTATCTAATCCTTGAATATTTCATACTGTCCTGACGTTAAACCTTTTTATAAGTTTCTGTGGATATGGAATTGAACATTTATAGTATCTCAGAAATGTGGTTGAATCATCCTTTTGATGCATTTTATTTTGGCTTAAGGCAATGGTGAAGATCAAAGTAAATTACTTCACCCGCTGTGGTGCATGCTTACGTCACTATTTTTCTTAAAATTGATCTGAGACATAGTATCGTGCATTTGCATCATGTAAAGCCACCGCTTATGCAATAACTTAATGGGATTGGCTTCTTTTAACACCTTGCGTGTTGACTAAACCATACAGGAAGTGAGAGTTTAGAAGTGAAAATTTGCAACGCATATTTGTATATACTGGGCTCCTACTTCATGCAGCAAGTTACCAGTTAACAATGTGCACATGACATTGCGCTACTTGGCTATATTTCTGGTTGCAAGCTCCATAGATTCTTTCACTCTGTCATATTTGTGTTACTTTATCTCCTCTTGCCAATTTTGGCTATGCTGTTTGCTGAAATCCCAACAAAGAAGTCAGACTGCAGTGTCACAGTGACTGTGTTCTCAACTGTGAATTCACCAGTCCACTGAACTTAGAATCTTAGCTGTAGCATTATGCTTATGAAATGCGGCATGGTGGCGCAGAGATAGAGTTGCTGCCTTACATCGCCAGAGACCCGGGTTCAATTCTCACTACGGGTGCTGTACGGAGTATGTACATTCTCCCCTTGACCTGCGTGGGTTTTCTCTGGGTGTTCTGGTTTCCTCCCACATTCCAAAGATGTACAGGGTTGTAGGTTTGATTGGTTTGGTAAAATTGTAAATTGTCCCCAGTGTGTGTAGGACAGTGTTAGCGTGCGGGGATCGCTGGTCAACACGGACTTGATCAAGAGAGTCAGGAGTGTTTTAATTAACATTTAACATTTAACAATTAACATTTTAATGTTAAATGTCCCATAGAACAATGAAATTCTTACTTGCAGCTGGACAACAGATTATGTAAACGTAGTACACTGTAAGCAATATAATAAACGAGAAACAAAATGTTCAGTGTGTGTATATATGCGTATATATATATGTATATGTATATATATGTGTATATATGTATATATGTATACACACACACACACACACACACACACACATGTATATATATATATACACACATACATACATATATATATATATACATACATACACACGCACATATGTATTTATATATGTATGTGTATATATATATATATATATATATATATATATATATATATATACATACACATACATACATACACATACTTGATGGGCCCAAGGGCCTGTTTCCGTGCTGTATCTCTAAACTAAACTAAATCCCAGAAAAATGCAAAATGGAACACTCCTTTTGTTTCTTGCAACCTCTGGAGTTTATAGATTTCCATTACAACATTAGCTTAGTAAACATTCACCCTATTATTTCTAGAATTAACCTGACCAGGCCACCTGGAGGCTAATTATATTACGTGCTTAACCTGTCCCAAGTGTTCAGCAGACAAAAAGATTATCAGAGACTTCTTTTGACGTCCACATCACCTCACCCACAGCTATTTGCAAGTATTCCTCCTCTCCCATCACATGAGATCTGACCTTGTGCAGTCATAAAATCTTTGCTTTAGGCATGACAGATCGTTTGTTGAGAACTAAAGACACAACACGGAAACAGGCCCTTCATCCAGCAAGCCCATTCTGAGCAAGTTTGATGTGATTGACGTTGATCTGAAAAATATCGGTTTCGGGAAAGATTTGTGAGATATGTCTCTGGCAAATTCCCAAGTGTTTATCCCAATCATGTAATCAAGCAATTTTGGATTTGGTGCTCCACAGGTCAAGAAACTAGAAACAAAGAACTGCAGATGCTGGTTTATACCAAAGATAGACACAAAGTGCTGGAGTAACTCAGCAGTTCAGGCAGCATCTCTGGAGAGATAGGATGGGTGATATTTTGGGTCGGGACCCTTCTTCGGACTGGAAGTAAGGTGTGGAGGGTGGGGGGGGGGGGGAGGGGTGAAGAACTGGAAGAGAGAAAATCAGGGCCAGCCACAAATGTCCTCAGGCAGGGTGGTGCCTGTTAGTCGACTGTTTGTTAGGGAAGGTATGATCTCAAGATGGGAACAATGTGGAGCACCTCATATTTTGCTTGGGTAGCTTACCAGCCAGTGGTATGAATATTGAATTCTCTAATTTGAAGTAACTTCTACTTACACGCCCCTCCCCTTGGGCACAACCCTGCCTGAGATCATTTGAAGTCGGCATTGATTAGTCCTGTTCTTTACTCCACTCCAGCTCATCACCCTTTCTCACCCCATACTTTCAGTCTGAAGAAGGGTCCCAACTCGAAACGTCGCCCATCTTTTTCTCCAGAGATGCTGCCTGACCCGCTGAGTTACTCCAGCAGTTTGTGTCCATCTAAAGTTAAGAAATTGCACTATTAACTGATGTTAAACTAAATAAATATTGATGGTATAAAGCAGTGGAGCCTGAATCTATCTATATACTATTAAAACCCTGTGTGTTGGTGTGTGTGTGTTTGTGGTTGTCAGATTTGGCCTTTGATTCCTTGGTCCGCCAAAACCACACGCGAAAACTCCGAGATTTTTTCCATTTCGCTAGACATTACACATATACCCAAACACACTCCTTATTAGATTTAGACATTTTTATGTACACATTTTTTAATAAAATCCATCCCCCACCCCCCCACGCACTCATTTTGTCGCCTCCTGCTGGCCAGCCACCATAACGGCTGCTGCCGCCCGGCTCTACTCCAAAAACGCCGACATTTTTATTCTTTCGCTGGCGATTCTCGTAGCTGCCGCCCGGCTCTCCTCCACAACCCATCTTTGCCTTCAGCCAGCGTGATAGAGCCGGCGCGGCAATGGCCTGTCGGCCCGCAGCCCCATTGAGGGCGTACGCAGCGTCTCGACGGCCGTACGCAGTGTCTCGACGTCGTAAGCAGTGTCTTGACGGCGTACGCCGTCAACACGCTGCGTACGCCGTCAAGACGCTGCGTACGACGTCAAGACGCTGGATACGATGTCGAGACGCTGCATACGGCCGTCCAGACGCTGTCTACGCCGTCAAGACGCTGAAGCACGTTCAGGAACCAGACCCCGGGGTCTGAAGCACGTTCGGGGACCAGACCCAACGGGTCTGCACTTGGTCTAGTATACAATAACATGTTAATGGCTCTATATGTGGTATACCCGTAGCTATTCCATGTAGTTATTCACTGGGCTATTAAAAGCTTTTAACTTTTACACGATAAATCCCTATCTCTTAGAACATTTATCCTGTACACATTATTCTAGATGCTTGTGGTCACTAAAGCTGAAGGGTGACAGACAAGATAAGTGCGCGCATCTTTCTGGATCTAAACTACAGTCATTTAGTATGTACAATGTAATGTTGATTTGAGTTAAAGTTTAGTTTCTGTAATGTATTACACACACGCACACGTATGCGCACACGCACACGCACACACACTTTTTCAAGCAAAGTTGAACAGTGAGGATCAGCAACTTTCTCAGTAGCAAATAACATTACTGTAAGGGCAATGCTTATCTCGGCAGGCAAATCTCTACAATATGTTGCAGGATGTTAAAAAAGAAACCTGGCCTCGCCCTTCACTTCCCCTTCTCGTCTTGCAAGTGGCCAACTTGGCAGAGGCTGGGAAATAACCTGGGAATTCCTTGTACTGTGGGTTCCTTCGCCATATAATTGATAGACCACACACACTGTAAAATGCAAAGTATAGGAAGACGCAAGAGAAATGATACTTGCATAGTAATACTTCTACTGAACTGTACACAAAAAGGAATTTCACTGCACCTCGATACATGTGACAAATAAAGTACGCAGCACCGTCAAGACTAAGGAATTATTGGTGGACTTTAGGAGGAGAGGAACACCCCTGTCCCCTGTCTCCATCAATGGTGTGGTTGTGCAGTTTACTAAGTAGTACAAATTGCTTGGAGTTTACCTGGACAGTAAAGTGGACTGGTCCAGGAACGTTGAGGTCCTGTATAAGAAGGGAGAAAGCCGGCTGTACTATTTGAGAAGGCTCCGCTCCTTCAACATCTACAGTAAGATGCTGCAGATGTTCTAACTATCGGTGGTAACCAGTGCCATCTTCTTCGTTGTCATGTGCTGGGGCAGAAGGGTGAAGGCTGTGGACGCCAACAGGATGAACAAACTCATCAGGAAGGCTGGCTCTGTCCTGGGGAAGGAGTTGGATTCATGGGAGATGGTCTAGGAGGAGAGGATACTCCTTAAACTGCGGAGCATCTTGGACAATACACCCTCCATGACACACTGGTCAACCTGAGGAGTACCTTCAGCAACAGACTGGCTCCACCAAGATGCAGTGCAGAATGCCACAGGAAATCCCTTTTCCCTGTGGCTATCAAACTGTACAACTTCACCCACTTCTGTCAAGGCTGACTCCCCTTGCCCCCCCCTCCCCAATCTTTGCACATCCTCAATCCTTTCCACTCGACACTTTCATTTCATGTTTCATGTATCTTGGGTTTTATGACTGCTGGCAGATCAATTTCCTTCCTGGGATAAATAAAGTTCTGTCATATCGTATACCAAAGTACCATATGTGTAGGAAAGAACTGCAGATGCTGGTATAAATCGAAGGTAGACACAAAATGCTGAAGTAACTCAGCGGGTCAGGCAGCATCTCTGGAGAGAAGGAATGGGTGATGTGTTGTTTTCTTTGAAATGCCAGAGGATGAGGGTAGACGTAATAGAAGTATGTACAATTTTTAGAGGCATAGATGGGGTAGACAGTCAGAACCTATTTCTCAAGATGGAAATATTAAATACTAGAGGGCATAACTAAGATGAGGGGGGAAACAGATGCGTGGGGCAGGTTTTTATACACAGAGGGTGTTGAGTGCCTGGAATGCGCTGCTGAGTTGGTAGTGGAGGCAGATACAAAAGTGGCGCTAATAGAGATCTTTGGAAGGACACAGGGTCTCGACCCTAAATGTCACCCATTCCTTCTCTCCAGAGATGCTGCCTGACCCGCTGAGTTACTTCAGCATTTTGTGTCTACCTTCGATTTATACCGGCATCTGCAGTTCTTTCCTACACATATGGTACTTTTCTCAGGAAGTCCAGGTGTTGGTGTGCTTTCTTGGCTGTAGTTGGCCTAATACAGATCATTGACAATGTTAACACCAAGGAACTTGAAGTTCTCAACCATATCCACTTTTGCACCATTTATGCTGATTGGGGCATGTTCTCCACCATGCTTCCTGTAGTCAATAAGTATCTCCCTAACTGATGAAGGCCAATGTACCAAAAGCTGTCTTTGTTACCTTATTTGCCTGCAATGCCACTTTCACTTGATACACCTTATCCCAGGTGCCTATACCTAATCTATGCCTCCTACTTCTTGACAAAAGTTGTGTGGGTTATTAGATTGGTCACTGTAAATTGCCCATGGTGTAAATTGAGGGTAATATGAGGAGTATATAATAGGATTAGTATGAATGGGTGCTTTAAGGCCACCATGGTGTTGATTGGCTAAACGGTCTTGTTTCTGTGTTTTACAAATCTATGACTCCACCATTCTAAAATAATAAAATGACAAAACAATGGGGAAAACTCTGTTACTCTGTTTTCTGTGCTTTATGATGTAACATCTAATTTTAGCTGTTACTGTTGAGAGAGTAAGTGTTGAAACATATTCTACAAGTTGCGGCAACACGTACAATATTGCGTACAATGTTAGTGCACTTGGAGCAGATTCCAAGAGCTTTAAAATGAAGTATCCAAGGCCTGGTCGCTCAGAAGACAAAGAAATTCAACATGTCCCCAATGACTCTTACCAATTTCTACAGGTGCACCCTAGAAAGCATCTTATCAGGATGCATCAAACACTTTCGATCAAATGCCTTGGTATCGCAACTGTTCTGCCCAAGACAGCAAGAAATTGCATAGAGCTGTGAACGTAGCCCATTTCCTCATGCAAGCTCGATCTATACCTCACACCGCCTCGGGGAAAGCAGCTAAAATAATCAAGGACCAATTACACGCTGGTCATTCTCTCTTCACCGTTCTCCTATTGGGCAAAAGATACCAAATGATGTAAACGCGTTCCAGCAGACTCACAAACAGCTCCTTCCCCACTTGTATCAGATTTTTAAACTGACCTCTCATAAACTAAGGGTGTAGACACAATCTTCTGATCTAACTCACTGTGGCCCTTGAATTTTTTTTCTATCTTCACGTTCTCTACAGTTGCAACTCCCTATTTTACACTCTGCTTGTTTTCTCTCTTGCACGACCTGTTATACTCAAGTATGGTGCGATTGCACTCATGTATGGTATGATTTGCTTTGATCATATACAAAACATCGTCTTTTCATGGTATCTTGGTATGAACTTGGCAGTTATAAACCAGTACTAATATACTGAGCAGCAAAATAAGCATTTGAACAAGAAATAGATTGAAATAGGTCTGAAGAAGAGTCCCAACCTGAAACGTCACACATCCATGCTCTCCAGGGATGCTGGTTGACCTGCTGAGTTATTCCAGTACTTAGTGGTTTAAAAAAAAACTAGCATCTGCAGTCCCTTGGTTCTACAATAAGTAGATTGTGTTTTTCTTACGAAGGCATAAGAATGATGAACACACAGGTGATTTTTTTTTAAAGGATTAACATTCCATGTGGTAGTGGAGTATTGTAATAATGTCACATTGACCTTGTTGTCTGTTTTCTTAACTAAAGTACTGCAGAGTTAACTAAATTTAAGAGGGAACTTTCTGGAGATCACTTTCTGTGAAATAAAGAAATGATTTGTGCAGTTACAATGATTCGAGCTGCTGCAATATTAAAGCTTGTGACTGTAATTTTGTCCAAGAAGAGGTTTTATTTTATGGATACCTCTGCCAATTTGTGTTTTCGACTGAACATTTCAATTAATTTATGTACAGAGAGTGAGAGCAATAAATGTCTTACCACCTTTCAGTTTTTTTCTCTACTTTTTCTCTCTCAGTTTCCTCCTCAGTTATGTGTTCTGTCCCTTTTGGAAGACTATTGCAGCCTGTGATCTGCTGAAGTAAAATTCTGATGTGTCCAAAAATATATTTTATTGACACTAAAGCAGGGTCGGCAGCTCTGCAAATAAACACAGTGTTTTAAATAAATTAATCTGAGTGTTAGCATCTCCCTGTGTGAAAGGTGGCGGGGTGGGGGGATTTATTATTGTCACGTGTAGCTATATACTATGAAAAATGTTGTTTGCATGCTATCCGGTCAAATCATACTATACAAGAGTAAAATCAAGCCATTACACAATTGCAACAGGTCGTGCAAAAAGAAAGGTGCAGAATGTAGAGTTATAGTGTTACAGTTACAGAGAAAATGCAGATTAAAATGTGCAAGGGCAGCCATGAGGTGTTTGGAGAATCAGGACTACACCCTTGGGTCATGAGAGAACTGTTCAGTAGTCTGATAGCAGCAGGAACGAAACTGTTCCTGAATCTATTCCTGCGTACTTTGAAGCTTTTGTACCATCTACCCGACAGCAGAGAGAAGAGGGAGTGGTCGGGATGTTAATGGTCTTTGATTGTGTTGGCTGTTTACCCGAGGCAGTGTGGTCTGGATGGAGGCTTGATTGTGTGAAGGATTGAGTCACATCCATATCTCTGCAATTTCTTATAGTCTAGGGCAGAGTTGTTGCCAAACCAATCTGTGATTCATCCTGATAGGATGCTTCACACGGTGCATCCACAGACATTGGTAAGAGTTGTTGTCAAACATGCTCAACATCTCTAGGAAGTAGAGGCATTGGTGTGCTTACTTGGCCGAAGCAAAAATGTGATCGGACCAGGCTAAATTGGTGGTATTTAAGCCTAGAACTTGAAGCTCGTGACTATTTCCATTTTTGATACCATCAATGCTGATTGTGTGTGTGTGTACACTACCTCATTTCTTGAAGTCAATAACTACCTCCTTTGTCTTCCTGACTGAGGGAGAGGTTGGGGTCTTGACATTATGATATTAAACTCTTTATCTCCTTTCTGTATTCTGTCTCGCCATTGTTCGAGATTCAGCCCACTACAGTTGTGTCATTTGTAAACCGATAGGCCACATGAACCTCAATCTTGTTCAGTGAGTTCACAACTGACCTGATCTCTGGCCTTAACTGCACTTTGCTGCCTGAACCTACAACTGTTATATTCTCCTGAAGACCAAATATATGCTTATTCCATATATTTTGTGCTTATTCCATATAATAACACAGCAGCCAGAATTCGAAAATATTCTCAGCTATCATAAGGTCATAAGTGAGAGGAGCAGAATTAGGCCATTCAGCCCTTTGAGTCTACTCCGCCATTCAATCATGGCTGACCTATCTCTCCCTCCTAACCCCATTCTCCTGCCCATGAGAGAAACAATTCCTCAACTCCATCAAATGTGGTAGACCTTTTTGCAGAGACTACAAATCCTACAATAGGTCTAAACTTTCCCACAAGAGAAAACAGCCTCAAAATATCTACACTGTCAGAATCTTTTGCAGTTTCTGAGTTCTGCAGAATACGACTACTGGATTATTGGGTTTATTAGTGACTTAGAAACATACAGCACAAAATAGCCGAGTCATCCATGCTGACCAAGAAGCCCTATATAAGCTTGTCCCATTTGGAATGACCATTTTGTTTAAACACAAGGAAATTGTGGGATGTGTGGATTAGATTGGAAGTGGACAAAGTAGATAATTTTCTATGATTTTATAGAATGGGTGCTGTGATTTGGACGCTGTATAGACTACTTTTCTTTGTGTTATGAATAGCTGAACATATGTATTATAGTTAAATGGTGAAAAAATATTTTCAAGATCAACGGGAAAGCGAGGAATGGAGGTTTCTTGTCATGATGGTCTATTTGCAGTTGGTTCTATCTTTTATATTTTTGGCGCATGAATGGTTGGCAGAATATGTACCATGAGGCCATTGATAAAAACACCCTGTATCCAGATGGATGGGGTCATGATCGTCCATTCAACTTTGTCCCTGGCGTTCTTTGTGACATTTCAAGAGATGCACGATATGCCTAGAGATTGGAGCTGGAATTTGAAGACTACAATATCTAAGTCTGGGTAACTTTACATAGAGTAGCTCATAGACTTGGATACCCCAGCCACTTTCATCTCAAGTCTATAAGTTACAATGTCAGGAACAGTGAGTTCGAAGAAGGGATCAGGAATTCATAAAGGGGCAGGATAAGTGGACAAACTGGCAGATGGGGAAGAGTGAGCTCATCCTTTTTGGATCAAGAAAGACAGTTTGGAATATTTTCTGAATGATGAAAGGATTATAGAGATTTGAGTAACCAGATACACTAATCACTGAATTATTGCATGTTAGAGGGTAGTTGAAATCTTTCCCATAAAAAGTTGTGCGTACAGGATCAATCAAAATTTTAACAGACAAAAGTTTATTAATTTTAAGGTTATTAATTTCTGGATCAAAAGTGGATCAATGGTTTTTAAGGAAAGGATCAGCCAAAGCCAATCACGTTTCTAATTGATAAGGTGAGTGGACTCATTTTCATTTGAATTCACCAATGGACCAGCCTCGTGAGAAGGCCTCTTAGCTAAAAAGCAGATTAATGAAATACTGTAGAATGTAATTATTAATTAACCAAAGTGTGAACAAGTTTAAAAAAAGAGTTGTTTAATTCTAATTTGAGAGACCCACACCTGGCCACAAACTCATTACACTCCTGCCATCAGGAAGTAGATATAGGAGCCTGAAAACTGTAACATCCAGCTTCAGGAACAGCTTGTTCCCGACAGCGGGACTTCAGAGGGGTCTCGACCTGAAACTTCACCAATTCCTTCTCTCCAGAGATGCTGCCTGCCCTCGGATCCACTGAGTTACTCCAGCTTTGTGTGTCTATCTTCGGTTTAAACCAGCAACTGCAGTTCCTTCCTACACAGTAAGAAATCATTGTTCTATCTGGGACAAATAACAATAAAACACTATTGATTCTTTTAACTCTTCGATTCTGCGCAGTTGCTAAAATCAATACTGCTAAGCCGATTTGTACTCTAATCCCAATAATGCCTGTGCGACCTAATTTTTAAACAAGTTAGTGATGAGCAAGTAAGTGTTTGGTTATTTAGCTGCAGCACTGAATGGTTGCTGCTGCTGTGGGTTAAACAAAGTGGGACCAAAGACAAAGAGCAGCATCAAATTAAATGCAGTTATGTTTTCTTTTAAAGGGGTGAGGTGGGACGAACTGCTCACGTTGAATTTGCTATTCCACACAGCCCCGGTGATTTCTTTAGAATATCATTCAAATTACATAACTCTCAACTTGTCCCTACCTGCTGGGATCCTTCTCTCTCCTTCAGCTTCTTGAAGTTTCATTTTCATTTTCCCCTACAATACAGGGGGAGTCCATTTGGCCCATTGTATTCATGCCAGCCCATTGAACATGGTTCTCTGAAACATCAAATGCCTCTTTTTAAGATTATTTTGACTTTGTTTAATTGCAGTCTGCCACATTTTATTGATCTATTTTTTAACTAAAAGATGGTAGCCCTTCCTGGAGGAACTGGTCCATTGATGAGTTCAAATGATAATGAGGCCCTCAGCTTATCAATTAGTAAAGTGATCAGCTTTGACTGACCTTTTCCTCAAATCCATTTACCCACTTTTGATCCAGAAATAAATAACCTTAAAATCTCCCACTAATTTTCCCCGTAATCATTTTCCCTCTATATTCACAGCTTTTGTACCACCCATCTTTGCTAGGGCCAACTTACAGTGGTCAATGAACCTGCAAACTGCACATGTTTTGGGGCATTGGAGGGAACCAGGGCATCTCGAGGAAAGCCATTTGGTCACAGGGAGAATATGTGATCTTCGATCTGATAACATCTAGAAGTCTGGATTGAACCCAGATAGCCAGCGCTGTGAGACAGCAGATGCACCAATGTGTCAATCTCTTCACACATGGACCTTCCCATTCCCAATCCTACCTCTAGTCTCTCCTCCACTGAATTATACTGGCATTCATCTCATTTCTTCATTAGTTGGCATTAATATTCTTATCCTCTATTACGTTTTCGTGAAGAATAATTTGAAATAGACGAAAAACCTTTGTTTACCCTGTTGTCCTTGTCACCTCTGTCATCAACAGTGAACTCAGCACTTCCCAGATGTCGCTGATCTGTGGGTTGAATGAATGAGGGAGTCTCTAAATATTTGACCCATTGCAGGCAGCAGAGCTTAATGTTTTGGAGCAGGAGCAGTAATGTTGTGAACAAGGGATGCAATCGGGAGCAAAGTTGAGCAGTTGTAGAGACACACGACTGATTATCAGCAGTCAACATGTGGGAGTAGAAAATGCCAATTTGCTTTACTTCTCGCTTCTCAAAGTTTTCCCTCGGTGTTGCGTTATAGTTTCCTCTGTTTCACTTCCATCGTATGTGTTTTCTAAACTTGGTCTGTTCTTCACCACGGACTCACCCAACCGCACCTCTACCTTACCGTTGCAATATTCAGTTCCAACTTACTAGTTCACTCTTGCTGAATGTCCCAGGATGTTTTGTGTTGGAATCTTTTTCTTGTCTCTATCTATCAAGATTTAGTTTTGAGAGCCAAGCCTAGTCAATTGCCTCTAGCTGCAGGGGCAGTGAGAGGCGTGGATAAAATTCCATTCATGATTGTGCGACTCTCCTGTTGTAAATGTTGTGCTATAATTTATACTCAGGCCTTATCTTGTCAAGTGTGCTCAGGACTAAGCCATATTTCCAATTATTCTCATAGAGAACTGATTCTCTGGAGAATAATTTGGAACAAAACAAAGTTAGTCAGTTTTTTTTGGAATTAAAACACAGAGGAACAAGAGATGGCAGGTGCTGGAATATTGAGCAAAAAACAAAGTGCTGGAGAAATTCAGCTGGTCAGGCAGCACCTGTGAAGGGATATGCAGTCAGATGAGATGGATTTATTTTGGCATCATGTTTGACACAGGCACTGTGGGGCAAAGGGCCTGTTCCTGTGCTGTAGTGTTCTATGTTCTATTTCTTATGAATCAACAGGCAACATTTTGGGTTGGGACACTTCTTCAGACTTCAGAGTACAACATCACCTATCCATTCCCTCAACTGATGCTGCCTGACCTGCTGAGATCCTCTAGTACTTTTTTTTTTTGCTTTATGGAATGAAACATTATTTAAAATGTTGATTCTAGTATTATAGTTATACAACATTTTCTGTTATAATCTCACTACCCGACTTGCTCTCAGCTAAACTTTATTTTGAAGATGACCTCCGAAGTTTGTTAGAGAGAATGTGGAAATCATTGCTTTGCTTCATTTAAGATCTGTCTTCAAGGTGCCATAATAGTGAAGTGGGCCTTCTGATCCCTTCCACATGGAGTGTCAGTTTATGGCATTAAGAGGGTCTATTCTTGCACTGTGAAATCTTATAAGAACATTGTGTCCTATGTAGATGTAACAGAAACTGGTTAGGAACAATCTTGGGGACTGAAATTTTTATATGAGGCATTGTTCTTTAAGGGAAAGTTTCAATCTGAACAAATTGACAAGAGGAGTGAACCTTCTCGGTAGTTTTGGCCTGGTTGAAATGCTAATTGCATCTGCATTGTTTAAGATTTAACCCCTCAATTTTCAGGTACTTATCTGCTCTCAAAATATCTAATTTGACAGATTTTTAAAAAATCTTAACTTAGCATTTTCTGACCACTAAAATAGAATGTTTGAATCTTTTCTCTGAACAGTTGGAAGACTGTGCACTGCAGATAGGTCCGAATGGAAATTACTTGGATCTGGAGTTGTCATTGGATGAGCAGAGAGATGACCTTGAAGGTTTTTTTGAAGAAGTTGGGTAAGAAAACACTTTGTATCATATATTAATATAAATAGCCAGAGTTATAGATTCTAACGTCTAACTATAACTATCCAACCCCTGAAACTTATCAACCAAACATATAAGATTGATAAGGGCTTGGACACACTAGAGGCAGGAAACATGTTCCCGATGTTGGGGGAGTCCAGAACCAGGGGCCACAGTTTAAGAATAAGGAGTAAGCCATTTAGAACGGAGACAAGTAAACACTTTTTCTCACAGAGAGTGGCGAGTCTGTGGAATTCTCTGCCTCAGAGGGCGGTGGAGGCAGGTTCTCTGGATGCTTTCAAGAGAGAGCTAGATAGGGCTCTTAAAAATAGCGGTCGGGGGATATGGGGCGAAGGCAGGAACTGGGTACTGATTTGGGATGATCAGCCATGATCACATTGAATGGCGGTGCTGGCTCGAAGGGCCAAATGGCCTACTCCTGCACCTATTGTCTATTGTCTATTATCCCACCTCAACCATCCACAACTTAACACTGGCCATCTCTACGTAAGAACCAAGTTCCATTTTTAGAAAACATCCATAAGTCAATTTTGTAACTAAGTCAGAAAATACCCCCAAATCCCTTGATATTGTAACCTTACTGCCCCAGTACTATAATGAATGGTGTTAAAACCACGTAAGACTGATAAAGCAGAACAATTACTAAACTAGGGGAGAGAGAAAGAGGAAGCTAGTTCTGACGTTTATAGAAATGAATGTATGTACGTATGACAATCTTTGAATTTAATAATAATATTCGGGAGCTCGTTTGTAAGCTGGGTATTCATAACCCACAGTGCAGTCTGTATTTAAGATCCATTATCAATGTTAGTTCAGCAGTTTTTCTGCTTTCCTTACATTGCAATTTAATTCATTTTGAAATATATTTACTTCACATTAATGTTAGTTTACATTGCCACTTAATTAACAATATTGTAGAAGTTGATAAATTAGAAGAAAAAAAGATGTGGAGTCAATTCTTGTGTGATTGCAGAAAAAAAAGTTGTTTTTTTAATGCAAAAGAACATTGGCTGCAATACACCAAACTTAGTCATTTTGCTTCAATGCTACATTCTTGTGGTGGTTTATGCTCTACAAAAATGTTCAGGAAGAGCTTCAATTGGTCTGATCTGCACATGTGCCAACAATTAAATCTCTTCACAAACCACCAGTGAAACATAGTGGGATGGAGCCTCAAATGACTTTCTCCAAGTTATGAGCCTTGGATGTGGCTGCCTTTTATTTTTATATGTTGGCTCTTGGGATGATTCCACTGCTTGTAAAGATCCAGGCTGCTGATCCAGATGTGCCAAAGGGCACTTATCTCCTTCTCCATCTGTTGCAACAAAGAACTATGGACCACCTCCACCTTAAAGCACCTCCACCACAGTAACATCTCCCAGGGTTTCTCCGACATTAATTCTATTACACAAAACTTAACGCTGACCAGAAGCTTGGGTTTTAGGAGCATCTTATTGAAGGAATGAAAATTAGGACAGAAGAATCAAAGGTGAAATCCAAGTTTTAGAATTCTTGGCATTCGAAGGCATGATAATCAAAGTGGAGTGATGTTCGAGGTCATTTTTATTGCTTATCTAGGCTTGGATGTTGGCCAGTTTAACAATTTAATGATGGGGTTCAAAGAACAGCTAGTGTGGGATAGAGCTGCATGATGTCGAATGTTTGTGAACACTGACACTGTGTACCTCAGATAATGTTGCCAAGGGGCAGCATGTAGATGAGGAAAAACAAAAGGGATAATGAAATATAATTCAAGAATGCCAGAGTAACAATGTGGATGCAGAAAGAGAAGCCATCACTGATCATGCCTTGACCATGACAGGATGAATTACGGTGGGATCAGGAAAAGGGTGTCTCACCCAGTTGAGATGGTGGAAGGCAGCCTTTGGAAGGGGTTGCTGCACTTAACCATGGTAAGACTGCCGACTGGTTGACAAGGACTAGAAGAGTATGTTTGCCTTTGAACAGTTGCATTGAAGATCATGGTAAATGGCCATGGGTTTGGGAGGTGGCAAGATTTCTTTCAAAAAGGATAGCTTGTCAGAGATGAGTTGCTAGTTGCAGAAAAAGCAAGTGATTAAGGAGCTGCGGGTGGGAATGGAGGGCCAGACCTCCAGAGATTTGGGATATTGATAGTCCCATTGTTCTGGAGTTGGAATTAGGTTTTCTTCAGTGGGCACAGAGATAAGTAGAGCTGGGTGGATGTGGGATGGAGTGCTGATCAAAGGTGGGATCTGCAGTTGAATCGATTGGATATAGCAAGACTTTGTGGGATGAGATGACGCAGGCTTTGAAATTGTGTGGGGAGTTTGTGTGGAGAAGAAGATTGTGGGTCAATTGGGGGACGTGAGTGAGCTCAGAGGAGCGTAGGTGGGATGATAACTTGCATGAAGTCATCTTGCTGCAATTCCCAACATGGGGTTTTTGTGCAGGATATTGATCCAGCAGCAAATAAGGCTGATGTAGCTTTAATAGTAGATTGAACTAGTGAACATGTGAGTCAGCAAAGTGAAGCGGTGGTTTAAGTGGGCTTGCTGACATTTACAAAATTGCAAATAATGCAGAATGTGTAGGTTTGGTGGGCAACCAAGTATGTATCTCTTGGCAAACGTTCTACATTGGGCTCTGGTTTCAGCTTCTCCTTCACACGGAGTTGTAGGTTTAAACCGTACTGGGCTTTTCCTTGTTACTGCAGTAACAAAACAGTCCAGCATATGGGAATAACTTCAGTGTGGCTTTCCTCAGCAGTCTATTAATAACACTTAAATATAACACAACGTATGTGGTAGACAGTATCGTCATAGTGAGGTCATCAAATCTTTGTTACAACCCAATGGTTTTAATATCTTAGTTTTCCTGTTCAGAATATCGATGGCATAACCAACACAGGCCAAACTACATCAGCGCAGCATTTCAGTCGATCTTCTATAATAAGAATTGACCACAGAATTTATATTTTATTCGTGTGCTGTTTTGCAGTATTTTCAATGTTCTGAAGTTCTCACCTAATATTTAATTAGTTTTGAGTATGTTTCTGATTATTTTATTTTTTTCCCTTCACGAGTTCCCTTTCTGTAGTTTCTTAACCTATTAACGGTCGGCAAGAAATCCAGAGCACAAGAATAAAGCATTGCAGATGCTGGAAATCTGAAATAAAATATAGAATGCTGGAGATACTCACCTAGACAGGCAGCACAGGTGGAGATAGATTGAGAGTTGACATTCCAAGCTGAGACTTTTCAGCAGTAATGAAATCCAGAATTTTTTTTTCTTCACTGTTGTTTAAAAAAACAATTTATCTTTCAATTTTTAGTTTTCTTTCTGTTTTAGTTTAGTTTAGTTTATTATTGTCATGTGTACTGAGGTACAGAGAAAAGCTTTCTTGTTGCGAGCTATCCAGTCCACGAAAAGACTATACATGATTACAATCAAGCTGTCCACAGTGTACAGATACAGGATAAAGAGTAACATTTAGTGCAAGATAAAGTCCATTAAATCCTGATTAAAGTAGTTTGAATGTCTCCAATGGGATAGATGGGAGGTCAGGGCTGCTCTCTAGTTGGTAAGAGAGAATGATCCTGACCTCCCATCTACCCCATTGGAGACTTTCAAACTATCTTTAATTCGACTTTATTTGACTTTATCTTGCACTAAACATTGTGCCTTTATCCTGTATCTGAACACGGTGGTCAGCTTGATCGTAATCGTGCATAGTCTTTTCTCTGACGGGATAGACGCGACAATTAAAAAAAACATCTCCCATCCCTTCCCAATGTCAATTCCTGCTCTCATTGCACTCTGCGCCTTCTCAACCACGATAGTTGTAATGTAGAAACATGTTTTCAAGTCCCTGAAGCAGTAAATTGGAAATCTGTTGCGTAATCTTCTAAATCTAACCTTTCCATTAATGCACAGCTATTTCAAAAGATCCATTACTCATAGTAGCAATTTGTCATAATTTTAACTTGGTCTGACACCATCATTTTTGTTGCCTCATCACCAAAGCTTGTACACTTGACATTGCTACATAATAATGGTGAGTATTGACATGTTGTGCTATGTTGAATCATGCGCCCCGTCGTGTTCAACAGACTATAGCTTTTCGCTTCCAAGAAACTCCAATACCTGCATGGGCACTGTAACTATTGATACAAGGTTAGGAATGCATTGAAAATCCCCCACCCTGCATATTAAACACTTGTGTATCGTTGCAGCAACTTGTTTACATGTGGATTCGGTTTGAGAATTGCCAAAGTAAACTAGCTTGGACAGAGAATTTGTTGCCAGGTTGGCTTCCACGTAAGTTTACT
Organism: Malacoraja senta; assembly: GCA_038087875.1. Taxonomy (NCBI): domain Eukaryota; kingdom Metazoa; phylum Chordata; class Chondrichthyes; order Rajiformes; family Rajidae; genus Malacoraja; species Malacoraja senta. The sequence goes on from CM075978.1 coordinate 184,779,225, forward strand.
AATGTGCAACGCTAGCAACACTAATCGAACAACAGTCTGAGACGTGGTAGAATTCCTGTCACACATCGTTATTATTTCCAAAATTGTAGCTCTATGCTCCAAAGATCGTGATGCAACTTTAATAATAATAATAATGAATTTTATTTATGGGCGCCTTATACCGAGGTCTCAAGGACACCTTACAGAGATTTATGGTTAACATATAATTAGAATTTAAAAAAAATAAGTTATAAAGGCCAATACACAAATCAGGGACAGAATTCTTTCCAAAAACACAAAAAAAAGAAAATCAGAAACACAACTTTAAAAGTAAAGGAAGTGTGATTACTTTATGCACATTGGTAGACATGTCACAAATATTGGTATTAACACATTATGTCCCTAATTAGAACTGGATTCTGAAAATTTATGACAGGTTGTATTTAAATAGTGGTTGCTACATTTCTTAAGAAAATGCAATGAGCATTTATTCTCAGCCTTTTTTTAATCCTTCCTTGATATTTCACCGTTTGAGATGTTTATCACATTAGATATTTCTGAGCATCAACACTTTTAATCGGAGTTCCTCCAGCACTCTGTGTTTTTAAATTCTAAATTTGTGGTTCTATCACAATCTGTAAGGAGTAACATGTCATGTGGATTATGGATTGCATCAATATGCAGAGTGATTAATTGGGAATAATTAGGTGCATAGCTCAATACTTTTCATTTATTTTACTTGCTCACTTTCTTCCCCTCCCTATTTTGAAGGGAGCATTTAAAGGATCTGTAATTTAATTAGGTTAGGGTTGAAATGAGCAATCATCTTGGAATGAGAGCTTTATACTCAACAAGGTAAAAGCCTGAAGTCCATTCAGTGTGTGTAATTTCCAGTTTGAATTTTGGAGTGATGATTCGAATGATAGACGAGAGGGTTTTTGCCTCTATTCCCCCTCTCTCTGATTATAGTCCTCTTGCCTATTGTCTTTTTGAGTTCATCTCAGGACAGAAGTGAAATTTGGCGTTGGTAAATAGATGTGAGTTGGAACAACAGGGGAGTTGAATGGGGAGTTATGAGTAACTCCTAACCCCTGTGTAAGAGGGTAGTGATGGAATTGAATTGCATTTTCCTGCAGCTTTGCTACGTCCAAATTTTACAATGTCATCTGTGCATCAACAAGATGCACCAGGAAAGTCGCAACTCTTCAATTATTCTTTGCTCCACACAAACTGTGATGGTAAGATTATCACAAATTGTTTCTTTTAGAATGAATCTTTTCTCTGTAGCTAGCAGCTAGCTCTGCAGCAAAAGCCAGAGAGGTGTTCTTGAAGCTTTTGATCCCCACTTACCACCAGCCTCCCCAATTCTCCTCGCCTGAAGCTTTATTTGCAGTTGCTGGAAGTTAAAGTATGAAAATGTTTTAATTAAACCGTAGAACTTGCAGAGTGTTAACGAGAGTGCATTTTCTTTACTGTGCACTGACTTCCAGCCAACAAGGTAGTCCTAGCTCATTCACCACCAACTGTGGAATAGCATGCACGGTGGCGCAACGGTAGAGTTGCTGCCATACAACGCTTGCAGCGGCAGAGACCCTGGTTCAATCCCAACTACGGGTGCTGTCTGTACGGAGTTTGTACGTTCTCCCCGTGACCTGCGTGGGTTTTCTCCGAGATCTTCGGTTTCCTCCCACAATCCAAAGACGTACACGTATGTAGGTTAATTGACTTAGTAAATGTAAAAATTGTCCCTTGTGGGTATAGTATAGTGTTAATGTGCGGGGAACACAGGTCAGCGCGGAATCGGTGGGCCGAAAAGGCCTGTTTCTGCACTGTATCTCTAAACTAAACTAAAGTATGCAGGATAGTGTTAATGTGCGGGGATCTCTGGTAGGCGCTGTCTCTTTGGTCCCAAAGGGCCTGTTTCTGCGCTGTATCTCTAAAATAAACTAAATGTAAAAATTGTCCCTGGTTTATGTAGGATAGTGTTCATGTGCGGGGTTTGCTGTTTGGCGCGGACCCGGTGAGCCGAAAGGCCTGTTTCAGCGCTGTATCTCTAAACTAAACTAGACTAAATTGAAACAAATCCTAAAGGGATACATCCCCAGTATTGGATCAGCCATATGTTACACCCCTGCTTTACTAAAGGGCCTGTCCCACTATACAAGTTTATCCAAGAGCTCTCCCGAGTTTAAAAAAAAATCAGACTCTTGGTAAGTACGTAGAATGTACGTAGCGGGTACGTCGGAGCTCGGGACGGTCTCTTAGCAGCTCGTAACGCTAACGGCAGGTACTCGGGAAACGCGGTAAGCTCGTGAAGTTTTTTCAACATGTTGAGAAATGTCCACGAGAGCCCCGAGTACCTATGAGCGGCCATTACCGTAATTCTCAGAGTTCGAATCAGGGGAAACTCGGGAGAACTCTTGAATTACCTCGTACAATGGGACAGGCCCTTAATGAAAATAAAAGAAAATAAACAACTCTCCAAAGTAATTGTCCAATCGAAAATGCATTACTTCGGCACAAAATTTTGCCCGAGTTCTATTGACTGCCCTTCCAGCAGTGATGTGATTCTTCTGGGACCTGATCGTGATGAGTGGTTTCTGTAACCTTCCTTCACCATGATCCTGTGTAATTTGTACTGTGCATCACCATTGTCACCTGCCACATCTAAGTTGTGCAGGATACCCTTTGGCACCTCTGTGGCTTCCTGAGTTATTCTACCACACCTTTGTTTTTGAACCCCTCATTCTAGCAGCCATCCTGTTATTAGCTGGAGGTCTCTGCACAAGATTCTCATCACCTCATGCTTTGGAGCAGTAGGTAAGGCTGGGATGCCTAAATATGGATCCAACTGGGATGACTCAGCTCCTCCAGCCATTTCTGTGCCAGTTCATTATGGTGGAAAATTAGGTGATGATGTAACTGGCAATCCTTTGAAACTGCCAAAAGTTGATTACTGTGGCCCATAATACCATAGCTGGCAAACTTTCTTTAAAATTTGTGAATCAATAAGGTCTTGCAAGCAGTCCATCGAAGAATAATTTGAGGAATGGTCGACTGTTACCAGGTACACTTTCTCTTCAGGATGAAATGGATCTGGCCTGACCTTTGCTTGGGGTCTGTCTCAGATGGAATCGTGAAGCATTTCCTTTGGTTGCTTCCAGAGATCTGAAGGTCTCGCATTTCTGTATAATCTCCCCATTGGACAGCACAGTGGTGCAACGGTGGAGTTGCTGCCTGACAGCACCAGAGACCCAGGTTTGATCTTGACTATGGGTGCTGTCTGTACAGAGTTTGTACGTTCTCCCTGTGACCTGCGTGGGTTTTCTCCAGGAGATCCAGTTTCCTCCCACAATCCAAAGACGTACAGGTTTGTAGGCTAATTGGCTTGGTTAAAGTGTATAGGATAAGGTTAGTGTGAAAGGGATAGCTGGTCGGCGTGGACTTGCTGGACTGAAGGGCCTGTTTCCGCACTGTATCTCCAAATTAAAATGTATACCCGGACCAATTTGTCAACTGCTGGTGGTGCTAACATACAAGATACAGTATTTGCTGAAATTCTTCTGTTACTCTGATTCCAGATGACATCAGATTCCTCTCTGATGGTTTGTTGAAACAGGTGAAGTATGGAACCATCGAGCTCTATGCCAGAATACATTATAGGATGTAGAACACAGAACATTAAGCACAGTGACAGGCCCTTCAGCGCCAATGTTTGTGTTGAGTATGATGCCAAATGAAACTAATCCCATCTGCCTGTACATGCTCCATATCCCTCCATTCTCTATATTTTCATGTCTATGTCTTCAACATATCTGCTTCCACCCACACCCTGGCACCTGCACACTTGTGTGTTTTAAAATGAAACAGGCCCTGTACATCTCAATTAAACGTTTGCCTTCTGACCTTTCTCTTCAGGATGAAATGGATCTGGCCTGACCTTTGCATGGGGTCTGTCTCAGATGGAATCGTGAAGCATTTCCTGTGCCCTTTGGTATTTGCCATTCTCAGTCTGAGAAAAAGATTCTGACTGCTTACTCTCTGCCTCTCATAATTTTATGAACTTCAGTAAGGACACCCCTCAGTTTTAGATGCTCCAGAGAAAACAATCAAAGTTTATCCAACCTCTATTTATCCAGACATCATTCTGGGTAAACCTCTTTTGCACTTCTCCAGCCTCCACATTGTTCCTGTAATAGGGAAACCGAGTTTCACATACTACCCTAAATGAAGCCTAATCCAAATTTATAAAGTTGCAACCATGACTGCCTGACTCTTACATTTAATACCCTAACTATTGAAGACATGTTTTTTCATAACTTTCATTCATTGTTCTTTATCTCTCCACATCACCGTCTATATCACTCATTTCCCTAACCAGTCTGAAGAAAGGTCTCGACCCGAAACATCACCTATTCCTTCTCGCCAGAGATGCTGCCTGTCCCACTGAGTTACTCCAGTCTATTTTCGGTTTAAACCAGCATCTGCAGTTCCTGCTTACACATGCCATAAACATACTTTATCACTCTAAATACTTGTGTTGCTGCTTTCAGGGAGTTAACCCGAAATCATCTGGCCCGCCGGCGTATTTTTTTCCAATTGGTTTTCGCAAAATGGGAACTGTAGCCAGTCCCGGGGCACGCAGGCGACTGAGCGCTACAGCCAGTCCCGGGGCAGGTGAGCCAACCTGGGAACTGCAGCTAGTCCCGGGTTGCTAGATTCTAGGAGCTGGCGGCCTCCAACTGGAATCGACCGGCTCCGGTCGCAGAGCCTGTGGACTTACCATCACGGAGCTGGCTGACTTCGGAGGCTGTGGTGGCGTTGCGGCTGCGACCCGACTTCGGAGGCTTCGGTTTTGCTGCAACATGTTTCACAAAACATGGGGGGGGGGAATGTCCCCCACCTCTCAATACATGGGGGGGACAGGTCCCGCCCCCCGTCTCCCCCAGGATTTCCACCCATGCGCTTTGTGCGAGCGGTGGAGGCTGCAGTCCGGAATGTCAATGGATGACCACTGTAAACAATAAGCTGCTGTTCGTGCAGCGATTAGACGGCTGCAGAGGTCAGCATCCAGCGGAACCTTTGTCTGATCAAACCCTCCCTATAATATCACCCAGATACACATCACTCTAGTAGACACAAAATGCTGGAGTAACTCAGAGGGACAGGCAGCATCTCTGGAGAGCAGCCAGCTGGTGACGTTTCAGGTCAAGACCCTTCCTGTAGGGTGAGTTATTTCAGCATTTTGCGTCTACCTTCGATTTAAACCAGCATTTGCAGTTCTTTCCTACACATATCAGTCCGGCCCGCTTTTGTCTTTAGACTACAGCCTTTTAGACTTTAGAGTTGCAGCGCGGCAACAGGCCCTTCGGCCCACCGAGTCTGCGCCGACCAGTGATCACCCCGTACAGTAGCCAAAAAAGTGTGTGGGGGGGAGGGGGGGGGCTGCAGCCCCCCCCGGTTCCGCGGCCCATAAGTATTTAGGTGAGCACTGGGAAGTGGAGTTAGATAGATGCTTGATAGCCGGCATGGACACATTGGGCAGAAGAGTCAGTTTCCATGTTGTATGACTCATGAGACTTTGTGACCTTGATACATATTACCAGATGTTTCTGCTCATTGAGGACTAAAGGCTCTGTCTCACGGTGTTGCGGTCATCGGCGGTGAAGCGCGGCGTCGCCGGTAGAGGGAAGGCAGGTACGGGATACTATATTTAAGAGGGAATTAGATGTGGCCCTTGTGGCTAAAGGATCAGGGGGTATGGAGAGAAGGCAGGTACGGGATACTGAGTTGGATGATCAGCCATGATCGTATTGAATGGCGGTGCAGGCTCGAAGGGCCGAATGGCCTACTCCTGCACCTAATTTCTATGTATCTATGTATCTATGTATGCCACGGGAGCACCGCATGGGTGCTGCGCGGGGGCCGAGTGATTAAGTACGGCTGGTCCCACGAGCTTGCGGTAAGTTAAAAAAAAGGGCGGGTCGACTGCGATGACGTCATTTCGATCTGCGGGGCTGTGGCGGCGGCCGTGCTGATCGCGGCGCTGTGGCGGCGGCCGTGCCGCACACGTGCCTCACTGGCGGAGGCTGTGGCGGCAGCTGTGGCGGCGGTCGTGCCTCACTAGCGGAGGCTGTGGCGGTGCAAGTTCGACGCACGGCGCTCGTGCCACACTGGCGGCGGCTGTGCGGTAGGAAAAGTTTTTTGAACAGTTGGTTTTATTTTAGCACCGTGCGGTGTTGGGAACAACGCCGCACGGCCCCGGAATTGTGCGTTTGACCGAGTGCGCGGTCTATGGCGGCCCAGGAGCGGTAGATTCTTCCTGTTTTGCCGCCAATGACCGCAGACTCGTGAGACAGGCCTATAAAAGGTATTTGGCTTCCAGTTTCCCTGTTCCTTGAAAAAAAACATCTGCATTTTTATCTGTGAGTACTGCAGTTCAGTGATTGCTTACAATCTAACAATTTCAATGCTTTTGTTACGATTTACAGTTCATTTGTTATTTCCAAGTGTGAACATGACAATTTTTTGGTCTATTGAGCTGGAATTCACGTTGCAACTTAGTTTCTGCTTTAGTTTCACCATTTTCAGAGAAGACCTCCCAGTCTGATTCAGTGTGGTCTTGGCATGTGTTGATAGAACGTAACTTGTTGGGTTTAATTGGACTGTCTCAAGATTGATGTATGTCTCAGGAGGATGTCACATGTAGCTCCTGAGTCATGGTTTCCTTTGCATCAATGCCATGGTGTAGATACATTAAAGGGCCTGTCCCACCAGCATGCGACTGCATGCGGCAAGCGCGACCTAACGTGGCCGCTTGAGCCGTACGGCCTCGCAGGGCCGGTCCCACTTCGTTCGCCGGAGCCGTATGGATGTTGTGCGGAGCTGGTCCCGACATCGCGCGGGCTCCGAAAAACTGACACTGTTCAAAAATCCCGCGCGGCAACGGCCTGCCGGCCCGCAGCCGCCTCGATGCCATACGCACCGCCTCGACGGGCGTGCGCAGCATCTTGACGCCGTACGTCACGCGCGAACTTCCCGCGGACTTTGCCCGAACTTCACGTCAATCACTCGACCTCCGCGCGGCCCCCGCTTCCGGTTTGGTCGCGCTCACAGCATGCAGTTGCATGCTGGTGTGACCGGCCCTGTACGGGGATCACTCGACCTCCGCACGGACCCCGCTTCCGGTTAGGTCGCGCTTGCCGCATGCAGTCGCATGCTCGTGGGACAGGCCCTTTAGTGAGTGTCCCTTCAAAAGAATTGACCTAACTACATGGTTTTCAGTGGCCTTTCTGGATCTGATTGTCTCAGTCTTAGAATCATAAAGCATGGAAACAGGCCCATCAGCCCAACTTGCCCACATTGACCAACATGTTCCGTCTACACCAGTCCAACCTGCCTATGTCTGGTAGATATCTCTCTGAACCTGACCTATCCATGTACTTGTCTAAATGTTTCTTAAATGTTACGATAGTACCTGCCTCAGCTACCCTCCCCCGGCAGTTCGATCGAAGTACTCACCGCCGTTTGTGTAAAAAAAGTTACCCCTTGGGTTCCAATTAAATCTTTCTCCCCTCACCTAAACCCATGTCCTCTGGTTCTCGATTCCACTAATCTGGGCAAGAGACTCTGTGCATTTACCCTTGGTCTCAACCAGAAACGTCATCCGTTCCTTCTCTCCAGAGATGCTGCCTGTCCCGCTGAGTTGCTCCAGCATTTTGTGTCTACCTTCTGCATTTACCCAATCTATTCCTCTCACCATTTTGTAGACTTCCATAAGATCACCCCTCAGTCCCTGCACATCTCATCCTGTCTACTCCATGGACTCTTTCTGTTGGGCTCATTGTAGAAATGAGTTTCTGATACATATTGTGCGCATTCGTTCCCTTGCACAAGGGCATTTCTTTCTCAGCCGCACATGATGCCCTCCACAACATTTAAGCCACTTTAGCTCTACTCTACTTATTGCCTTCTGCTTTTTATGAGGTGAGCTAACTTTCCATCCACCCATCCATTCAAAGATCTCCTGTCCTATCTGTACCAAACTCTGCAGCTCCATATTGGCCTTGTCAGCTCTCAGGACCCACAGAACTTGCTAATAAACAAGAAAGAATTAAGATTCAGAAACATTGTCATTTATCATCTGTTAAGTCTGTTTGATGGTATGTTATCTGTAGCTGCTAAACAGTTTTGATTGATTGCTGATTAAGTATGAAATTATGTTAGTTTAAAGATTACCGATCAGGCAAATAAAAATTTACGCAGGAAAAGGATAGATAATGACATTCCTTCTCTCCATGCAAAATCCAGCCAATTCTCTTGTTGATTTGCTAGTTAATCTCTTGTGGAATATATGTGTGTGTGTTTCTGGCAAATCCTGTGGTGAAATACTGCCTCTAGTTTCCCTTGTTCAAGTGGTGAGTCAGCAGTCCATGTGGTGAAAATAATTCCACAATACGGTTACTAAGGGAGGTCCCGAGTTTTAACTTTGCTGTGATAAAGTATCTCAAACTCAGGTTGGGATAAACCTAAGGGAACACCAAAGAGGACAATAGAGGGACTTAACCCAAAACATCACCCATTCCTTTTCTCCAGAGATGCTGCCTAGCCCGCTGAGTTACTCCAGCATTTTGTATCTATCTTCGGTATATAAACCAGCATCTGCAGTTCCTTCTTACACAATAGATAACCATATTGGTACTTAGAACAATGTGGTAGTTTCATGATTACCATCACTGAGATCAGTTTTCTTTAATATAATTCCAAAGTTATCTACCTTTAAATAAATCTACAACCATGGTGGGATTCAAACTCATGCCCTTGGATTAATGGCCCGGAGGTTTTGTTGCAACTCTAATAATGTAATCACTATGTTAATATTTAATGACCAGATTTAAAGTGTTTAATAGTTTAAGCTGCTCCCCACAACTCCTTTGAACCAGAGTTAATGAATGACTTTTGCAAAATGACCATAATCAGCATTCTTTTCTACAATTTTGGCTGTCTTTCCACAACTTAGCTATCCTGTAATTTAGTGTGGCGCAGTGGCAGAGCTTCTGCTTCACAGCACGAGAGGCCCGGATTCGTTCCAGACTAAGGGTGCTGTCTGTGCGGAGTTTGTACATTCTCCCTGTGACCACATGGGTTTTCTCCCGGTGCTCCGGTCGGTTCCCACATTCTAAAGACGGGCAGGTGTATAGGTTAATTGGCTTCTGTAAATTGTCCCTAGTGCATAGGATGCAAAAGTGGGATAACATAGCACTAGTGTAGGGGTGATCGCTGGTCGGCGTGGACTCGTTCGGCCGAAGGGCCTGTTTCCACCACTATCGGTAAACTAAACTAAATTTAAGTTGGGTCTTTGTCAGTAATATAAGTGGTAACTGGCTGAGGGCCTGAAACTGATTGCAGTGGAGTCCATCTGGTATTAGCTTCACAAAAGGCCCATTTGTGCCTTTTTTTGTCTTGAGTCTCTCGTTCTCTTATCCAATACTAATACATTGTTCCCATTTTCTGGGCCCTTTTCATGTTGCCATTTTACATGAGCGATTGTATCAATTGCCTTACTGTAAATCTAATTATGTGCATGCATTTGTTTCTCATTCTAATTACATCCACAAAAAAAACTCTTGGGTTTGTCAAACACTGCTCTCTCTTTGTTAAACCATTGCGGCTGCCGAATGATATTATTTTCTAAAATGCCTTTTTACCACATCCTTAATAATAAATTCCAGCGTTTTACCAACAATCTGTTATTTCTCCATTTTGTACCTCCTTCCTTCTTAAACAGTAGTGTTAACTTGTCTGTGTCTTCTGATCTGTTCTGACAATATCAAAACCATTGGCATTTTGGAATGGTTGAATGAAAAGGAAATGGTTTTTGACAATTCTAAGAAGGATTTCTTTGAGCATTTGATAGGGTAAATACACAGTCTTTTACACAGAGTAGGGCAATCAATAGCCAGCGGACATTTTCTATGGGAAGGAGTCCTCACCACCCAGTGATGACCCCTTCTCCAATCTTCACCAGTCCCCCTGTTCTTGGACTCCCCAGAACTGCCTTCTACCCTCTCTAGACCTCTTTATTTTTTAACTGCCGGCGTGACATCAACCATCTCAACCTTTTCACTCCCCTTACCTACTCCAACCTCACCCCCTCTGAACGTACATCCCTCCGCTCACTCTGCAGCAACCCTGACATTATAATCAAACCTGCCGACAAGGGAGGAACCGTGGTAGTCTGGTTCGCTGACCTTTACCGGGCTGAGGCCAGGCGACAACTCTCAGACACAACCTCCTATTTATCCTTGGACCATGATCCCACAAATGAGCACCAGGCCTTAATCTCAAACACCATTACTGATTTTATCACATCTGGCTGTCTGTCTTCCACAGCCTCCAACCTTATAGTTTCCCAGCCCCGCACAGCCCGTTTTTACCTTCTCGCCAAAATCCACAAACACAACTGCTCTGGCAAACCCATTGTTTTTGCCTGCTCCTGTCCCACGGAAATAATTTTCATTTACCTCAACTCCATCCTATCCCCCCTGGTCCAATCTCTCCAGACCTATGTCCAGGATACCCGATATGCCCTTCTCTCTTTTATGTCTTCCGGTTTCCGAGCCCCCATTCCCTCATCTTTACCATGGACGTTCAGTCACTCCACACCTCCATCCCCACCAGGAAGGCCTCTGTTTCTTCCTCGACCGCAGAACCATCCAAATTCCCTCTATTAACACTCTACTCCGGCTAGCGGAGCTGGTCCTCGCCCTCAACAACTTCTCCTTTGACGCCTCCCACTTGCTCCAAGTCCAAGGCACCCAGCTATGTCTGCTTCTTGATAGGGTACATTGAACAATCCCTGTCCCTGACGTACACCGGTCCTATCCCCAAACTCTATCTCATTGATGACTGCATTGATGACTGCATCGGTGCTACCTCCTGCACCCATGCAGAACTCGTGGACTTCATCAACGTCTCCACCAATTTTCATCCTGCACTCAAATTTACTTGGACCATCTCAGACACTTCATCTTGAGGCCCTCACTTGTGTTTCCTCGGTACCCCAGAGCTCCACCCTTGCACCCCCTCCCCCCAGTCGCAACAGAGACAGAGTCCCCCAAGTCCTTACCTTCCACACCATCAGCCGTGGCATACAACACATAATCCTCCGAGATCCCACCACGAGCCACATTTTCCCATCTCCACCTCTTTCCCCCTTCCACAGACACCGTTCCCTCCACAACTCCCTAGTTAACTCATCCCTTCCCACTCAAACCACCCCCTTTCCAGGTACCTTCCCCTGCAACCGCAGAAGATGCAACACCTGTCTCTATACCTCTTCCCTCAACTCTGTCCAGGGACCCCAACAGTCCTTTCAGGTTATGCAGAGGTTCAATTGCACCTCCTCCAACCTCATCTACTGTATCCGTTGTTTAAGATGTGGGCTCTTATACATCGGCGAGACCAAAGGCAGACTGGGCGATCGTTTCGTGGAACACCTTCGCTCAGCCCGCGTGAACCAACCTAATCTCCCGGTTGCTGGACACTTTAATTCTCCTTCCCATTCCTACACAGACCTTTCTGTCCTCGGTCTCCTCCATTGACAGAGTGAGGCTAAACGCAAATTGGAGGAACAGCATCTCATATTTCGATTGCGCAGTTTACAGCCCAGTGGTATGAATATTGATTTCTCTCATTTCAGGTAGCCCCAGCATTCCCTCTCTCTCTCGATCCCTCCCCCACCCAAGTCACACTAGCTTCTCATTTTCGCCCTACAAACAGCTTACAATAGCCTGTTTCCTTTATCATCGTAACTTTTTTGCATATCTTTCATTCATTGTTCTTTATCTCTCCACATCACCGTCTATATCTCTCGTTTCCCTTATCCCTAGCCAGTCTGAAGAAGGGTTTCGACCCAAAATGACATCCATTCCTTCTCTCCAGAGATGCTGCCTGTCCCGCTGAGTTACTCCAGCTTTTTATGTCTATCTTCAGCCAGAGGACATAGTTTAAAGTGAGGGGGGAAAGATTTAATAGGAACCTGAGGGGCAACTTGTTTACACAAAAGGGTGGTAGGTATATGCAATGAACTGCCACAGGAGGAAGTTGAGACAGCGAAGCGCCTGTCCCACTTGGGCGACCTAAGCTGCGAGTTTAGAAGAGTTTTCCCTGGACTCAAACTCGCAGCATGGTCGACATGAGGTCCTAGGAGGTGGCTGGAGCTCTCCTTCATGCTCGAGGGAGGTTCCCGCCTACTCGCGGCATCAGCTAGGTTGCGGAAAAATTTTCAGCATATTAAAATATTTTCCGCGAGTAAAATTTGGTCGGCATGGGTCTTTTTCACTCGTAGTGCAGTGGAGTGGGGTCGCTATTTACTTACAGGCAGTCGAGGGCAGCCGTAGGCTATCTCCTTCGCTGACCAGCCATTTTGATTCACTCATTGGAGTTTCACGACCTAGGAAGACCTACCGGCAGGTAAAATGCCCACTAACTTTATTAAACTTCTTTAAAGTGTCTCCACTCCTCCCCCCTTTCACTCCCCTTCTCTTCCCTTCTCCTCCCCTTCTCCTCCCCTTCTCCTCCCCTTCTCCTCCCCCTTCTCCTTCCCTTCTCTCCCCTGCTGTCTCCCCTCTCTCTCCCTTCTCTCCCTTTTTCTCCCCTTCTCCCCCCCCCCCTCCCCCCGCGCTCTCTAAAGGACATACGGTACTCTGTGGCAGCCGTTTACCTTCCTCTTCATCGCGCAGACAGCGCTCCTCCGCTTTCCGTGGCCCCCACCTCCGCTATGTGTGTGTGTGTGTGTGTGTGTGTGTGTGTGTGTGTGTGTGTGTGTGTGTGTGCGTGCGTGCGTGCGTGTGCGTGCGTGTGTGCGCGCGCGCGTGTGCGTGCGTGTGTGCTGTCGGTAGATGCAGCTCACGGTTCGGTCGATCCAGCTCGCGGTTTCAACGCGGACGGTCGATCCAGCTCGAGGCTTTCCAGGCGAGTGCTTGAAGGTCGAAGGCACTCTTCTGGACTCGCGGATTAGGTCGCCCAAGTGGGACAGGCTCTTAACTATCATAACTTTTTAAAAACATTTGGGCAGGTACATGGATGGTGTAGGTTTAAAGGGATATGGCCCAAATGCAGGCAGATGGGACGAGTGCAGATGGGGCATGTTGGTTGCCGTGGGCAAGTTTGGCCGAAGGGTTTGTTTCCATCCTGTATGACTCTAGGACTGATATATTTAATAAGCAAGAAGCCAATGATTATATTGACTGACTTAGCAGCCAGCTCTTTCAGAACCATGGGAAGCAACCTGTCAGATTCAGATTTGTTGGCTTTTATTCCCCATAATTTCTCCAGAACTTTTTTTTGCTTTTGTGATGTCAATGTCACTAAGTTTTTGTTTTCACTCACCCCATGGTTCTGCTCTATTTCGGCTCCATGCAACTTCCACAGTGAAAGCCGATGGAAAGTAGCTGTTAAAATGCTCAATCATTGCTTTATTCTCCGTCATAATTTCAACTCCCTTTGCTTCAAAGCATCCTACATTTACTTTTGCTATTCTTTTTCCTAGCTGTGGTTCTTCTGTATTCCAATTTTACTCTCATATTCTCATGCTCTATCAACTATTTATCCTATTTATCACCAAATGAAATAAAGTCTGTTGTCCATGCCGAGCGACTTGATTCATGCAGTTCTCATGATGCTATTTATAATGTCAGAATGTTCCATCATGTCTATGGGCAATGAAACAAACTGATGTTGACTGTGCAGCAGAACTCAATACATGACATTAGGAGAGTTCTTCCATTTACATGGTTGAACTTTTTTTTATTAGCCAAGTATGTATACATACAAGGAATTTGCCTTGGTGCTTTGCTCGCAAGTAACAACATGATATACAGTAAACAATTAAGAATAAAACATTATAATTTAAACATGTGAAGAATGAAATAAATACCATAGCAAAAGGAGGCTACAGACTTTTGGCTTAGAGCTACTGCTCTTGGAAAAAAGCTGTTTTATGTCTGACTGTGGCAGCTTTGACAGTCACCTTGCAGAGGGAAGTGCTTCAAAGAAGTGCTTGGTGGCTGAGCCAAACCAGACCACGATGGAGAAGGTGAGGACAAACTATGATGACAGTATAAAACTGGACCATCAGTGCCTGTGGCAGATTGTGTTTTCTCAGCTGCCGCAGGAAATACGTCCTCTGTTGGGCCTTTTTGACTGGTGGCCTCCCATTTAAGGTCCCTGGAGATAATGGTTCCATGGAACTTAAATAACTCCACAGATGTGACTGTGGTGTTGTTGATGGTGAGTGGGGAGAGGGCAGGGGGAGCTCTCCTAAAGTCTATCAAACAGATAGTTTCCCCTATCAGCACAAGCTTGCTAGTTAAGCATTATGCTTCACATCATGAGATGGTCAGCATTGTTTCCTCTCTTTTATATGTAGATGAAAGTTTTAATGCTTTCATCTACATTCCAAGACTTGCAAACACTGTGCGAAGGAACTACTTTAAATTATAAGCACAAAATGCCAAATTAGTTAGCAAATTAGCAAATTGGGCAACATCTGTGAAAACAGTAGGAACTGATACATGTTTGATGCTCTGAAGTGCTGAATGTTTCCAGAATATAGTTTTTTTATTTTAGACTCTCAGTGTCTGTGGTACTTCACTTCTGTGTGAAAGAATTTTGAATTCCCATTGATCAGCTGTGTTCAAGCATGTTGGCTTTGTGCAAGTGTCACTGACTTCATTTGATGTTGGTGATTTATGCTTTTGTTAAAAATAACTATTATTGCTGCTCCATGCTCCAAATTAAAACACAGCTGTGTCTATGTCATGGAGACTAATGATTCGATCACAGTTGGCCTGCTTTGGCGATGATTTCAGCTTCTAAAACACTGTTATTGCTGTTAAGTTTTAAAGTAGGGTTGTTGCTGTTGGCCATTGGTTATTATCAGAGGTTCGCACTGTGCCTAATCAAAAGTGAATTCATATTTTCTCAACCTTCAGTGGAAAGTGCCATAATCAATGCCATTCCTGTTACCTACTTGCTGCATTCACCTGCTAACTTATTTTGTTTCATGCACAAGAACACCTAGATTCCTTTGTAGTTGAGTTTAACTTATTGCCATGTATACCGAGGTACAGTGAAAAACTTTTGCCGCGTGCTAACCAGTCAGCGGAAAGACAATACACGATTACAATCGAGTCATTCACAGTGGCCAATACCTGATAAGGGAATAATGTTTAGTGCAAGATAAAGCCAGTAAAGTCCGATCTAGGATAGTCTGAGGGTCTCCAATGAGGTAGATAGCAGTTCAGGGCTTCTCTCTAGTTGTGGCAGAATGGCAAGTGTACTTCACTCACTTGCAAGTCTCTCTTCATTTAGATAATAATCTGCCTTTTGATTCTTCTTACCAAAGTGCATTACCTCACACTTCCCCAAATTAGACTCCATTTCTACCCACTCATTCAATCTATCTATATCATGAGTCACAACTTGTTATTCCACCTATTTGTGAGACATCAGCAAACTTAGGTACCTTGCATTCCCTATCCTCCTGAAAATAATAAATAATTGAGAGAGCAATAACCGGTTTTGGATCTGTGTTAGTACACTTCCTTTTGTATACTCAGCGATCCACAGTGATACTTACATCAACATGATTGTAACAAAGCCAAGAACAAGCTCTTGCACTAGCTTCATATGTGACACCTCGTCGAATGCTTTATGGAAATCCAAAATGATCACATCTCTAGTTCTCCATCTACATTGCAGTGAATATCAATGCATAGGTTGTACAAAACTAAATCTGTCTGGCAGTATTCCAGTCACTGAATGCTTTAATTCCATTGCTTTAATAAGACTTGCTTCCATGATTCCCCTTCTGCCTGAGCAGTATGTTTAATTTATATTTAGATCTTCTAGATTGGCACGTCACTGGCAAAGCCAGCATTTTTTTCTGATCACCCGTAAGCTGTCCCTTGGATACTTCACAGTCCTTCAGTTGAAGATCCTCCCATGGTACTCTTAGGAAGCAACAATGAAGGAACGACAATGTGCATCCAAGTCAGGATAGTATGTGACTTGGAGAGCTACTTGCAGGTAGTGATGTTCCCATGCACCTACTGTCCTTCTCCTTCATGATGGTAGATGACACAGATTGGATGTGTAGTCATCTTGTGCTGTCAGAGTGTCCTGGGCAAGTAACTGCAAATGATTCTATAGAACATACAGACTGACACTACCGTGCACCAGTGATAAGTATTCATTGTGGTATATGAGGTACAAATCCATCAGGCTACTTTGTCCCTGATGGTGTCATTATCCTATTACAGTTACATTCATGTAGGCAAATGGAGAGTAGTCCATCACAGTCCTGACTTGTGGCTTGTAACTAGTGGAAACGCTTTTGTGCAACAGGAGGTGACATACGATAGCCATTATCTGACCACCTCTTGTAGCCACAGCATTTATGTGGCTGAATACTTTAAATGTCTGGTCAGTGGTGATACCCATGATGTTCATAGTGGAAGGTTCTGCAATAGCAATCTAACTAAGAAGCTTTCTAGCTTTTGTGTACATCCCTCTATCTTGCCATTCAACAGGATAAAACCCCTGTCCCACGGTACGAGTTCATTCCAAGAGTTCTCCCGAGTTTGCCCTGATTCGAACTCGGAGATTTACAGTAATGTTGAAAAATCTTCACGAGTCTTCCCGTGCTTACCTGCCGTTAGCGCGTCTTACCGTGCTTACTTGCCGTTAGCGCTAAGAGACGTCCCCGAGCTCCGACGTACCCGCTACGTTCATTCCCCGTGCTTACCACGAGTTTGATTTTTTTTAAACTCGGGAGAGCTCCTGGAATGAACTTGCACCGTGGGACAGGGCTTTAAGTAAATAAACCATGTGTAGGAAGGAACTGCAGATGCTGGTTTTCACTGAAGATGGAGACAAGATGCCAGAGTAACTCAGCCGGACAGGCAGCATCTCTGAAGAGAAGGAATGGGTGAAGGTTCGGGTCGAGGCACTTCTTCAGTCTTCACTATTTGTGGAAAGATGTGATTGATCTTTGGACTGGTGATTTCTGTGGAAGTACAGGTGACAACATCTACTCAAGGGAAACTGCTATAGTCATCAAAGCAAGTGTTCACCAGGGTCTGGATTTGTAACATCACCACCGGCATTAACTCTTGGCACTTTGATGCACTCTTGCACTTATATCTGTTCCTGTAAGTGTGATATCAAGATTCCTTCACACGTGAGATAATATTTTTGGAAACTGTACCTTCCTTCATGACATTTATTTAATCTTTCACAATTCCTTGACGTTCATGAACAATGCCTATAACAGGCTCGCTTGATGACTGCAGGATGGCACTCAATTATCTGATTCCACAAATTCTGAAGCTAATGCCGTTATAAACTTAGTTCATGCATATGGAATTGTTTGTGCGGAGACAGAACAACATTTTGCTTTGTTGCTACTTCAATTTTGCATTGCATCACTATTTGGGGCACTCTGTTCATATTCACAAAGTTGATGTACCATGTTTTCACCTCCTCTTGTGACGGGAAGACTCAATGTTAGTAGCTGCCTCTGTAGTGTGAAGGGCTAAGAGCTACAATTACCTGGGATTTTACTTCGGAGTCACGTGAGTGACTACGTGAAGAAGGCCGTCCAGGCGCATGCGCGTCATTACGCCTATCGCATTGCGCAAAGTCGGACTGGCAGGCGCGCTGCTCCTGCCAGCGGTAAGTTTAAACCTCAAGGTAAGTTTTAAACTTATTCCCAGGTTATGTTTTCTTTTGCAGGATTCTATGCTTACAGTTTTCCTGCTGAATTTCGGGGCGGTCCGGACAGGCCGCGGGGGAACCTTTATGGACCGCGGGGAACTCCAGTCACGGACCACAGGGAATCCCGGTCATGACCTCGGGGAATCCCAGAAACGGACCGCGGGGAACCCGCTACGGAGACCGCGGAAGTGCGGGTAGCGGGCGGCGGTCAAATTCGCCTTCCGAGTCGCTGGCGGTGGAGCCAGCGGCTTCAGACTGGTGCTGGTAGCATCTAGGCAACCCCGCTTGGAGGGTAGCCACGAAATTATATCTCCCTCTCTGAGGAGGGGAGCGTAGGGAAGAGGCCCGTTGACTCAAACGAGTCGGGCCAGGAGGATTCCTGATGGAGAGGATCCCCTCCTTCATGGGTAACGTCTTTGAACGTTCAAACCCACATGGAGCACCTGATGGAGAGGTGCTCCACAATGATATACTCCGAAGGAGGGAGTTATCACCGCGGGTTTCCTCGGGGCCCACGGCAATGGCACCTGTTACAAGACTGCACAATGTCTCTCTCTCTGAGGAGGGGAGCATTTGGGGTCAGTTCCTGTCTGACTCAGGGCTGCCTACGAATGTGATGCTCAATCATGATATAGGTCCGTTGGAGGGGCCATATCAGCGCAGGTATCCTCAGGGGCCTGCGGCACCACCTGTTTTCAGGGCTGCCTACGAATCTCCCTCTCTATGGAGGGGAGTGCGAGGAAATACTCGCAAGCGAAGGGGTTACTGCCGGATAAATTGGTTCCAGCCGTTGGCAGAATGCCCGGAAGGTGCCAGAGTTCCCCTCACGCTACAAGTGCCGGCAGTGAACAGCGCTATCAGGGGTGACATTGGAGGATATGAAACCAGCCGCCGAATCTTCTCTTCAGGTAAGACTTATCCAACAGGTATACCTGGATGAGGAAGCAAAAGCTGTCGGCCTAATCAACGTACCGACGACGAACAAAGCTTCATCGTATCGGCGACGACACACCCCACGCAGGGCTCGAAATTAGCGGTTGCCCGGGTGCCATTGACCACAGAAAGTGTCCCCGGGCAACCTAAACGCCGACTCATTTTGCCCGGCTTGGCACCCAAATACTGGTTTATACCGGTAGACGTAAAAAACTGGAGTAACTCCGCGGTTCAGGCAGCATCTCCGGCGAATAGGAACAGACGTTTCGGGTCGGCGGCTGTATTCCTCTAGTATCTTTGATTGACGAAGGGTCGGGGCGAATGACGGGCCCCGAACAGCGGCAGCAGCGGCCGCGACAGCGGCTCCACCGTCTCCTCCTCCCGCACCCCGCCCGGCGGAAGGAGGCCTCCATCTCCCCCCCCCCCCTCCCGGCCTCGGCGTGCGAGAGGGGGTTGTTTTGAAAGCGCCTTTTGCGGATTTGCCATCAGCGGCTCCTATCGCCCTGATGACGGTCGCTGCTTGCAAATCCGCCAACGGCGCTTTCAAACCAACCCCTCTCGCACGCCGAGGCCGGGAGGAGGGAGGGAGAGGGAGAGGGAGAGGGAGAGGGAGGCCTCCTTCCGCCGTCTGAAGCAAAGATTCGAGAGGAGCTACAGTATCTTTGGTCTGAAGCAGCTGCAATAAAGATCCTACAGCTATAGGATCTTTGAGCTGCACCGCTTGGCCCCGCACCTTCCTGTCGGCTGGCGGAGGAGGGGAGGCGGTGGCGAGGAGGCGGCGGCACTTTGGTGTTGGACAGGGACGGCCAAGGCAGCGGGGCGATGTTGTCCGAGGAGCGCTGACCTTCCTTCCTCCCCACCTCCTCTGCCCCTTCCCCCCCTCTCTCTCTCTCTCTCTCTTGTACGCCCCCCTCCACCCCTCTTATCCTGGGACCCCTCCTCTCCATCCCGCACTAATCCCCATTCCCTCCTATATTCAGTCCTCAATGACATCCCCTGTGCTCCCCTCCCCATCTACCCCCCCCCCCAATCTATTCATCACCCTACCCACCTCGCATTGATTCTCCTGCCACCCCCACCCCATCCATCCTACACTGGTCGCCCAATTCATCCTGTACAGACCCCCCTTCCCATCCATCCTGCACTTCTCCCCCCATTCATACTGCACTGATCCTCCCATTCATCCCGTACTAACCCACCCTCCATTTACCCTGCACCAATCCCCCCATCCATCTTGTAATGATCTCCCCATTCATCTTTTACTGATCCCCCATTCATCCTGTACTGATCCCTTCATTCATCCTGTAGTGATCCCCCATTCATCCTGCATAGACCCTCCGATCCACACTGTCCTGACCTCCCCCCCATTCATCCTGTACTGATCCCCCCCATTCATCCTGTGCTGATCCCCCCATCCATCCTGTACTGATCCCCCCATTCAAGAAGAATGGGGGGAACAGTCTGAAGAAGGGTCTCGACCCAAAACGTTGCCTATTTCCTTAGCTCCATAGATGCTGCCTCACCCGCTGAATTTCTCCAGCATTTTTGTCTACCCCCATTCATCCTGTACTGAACCCCCATTCATCCTATACTGATCCCCCCCATCCATCCCATATTGATCCCCCCATTCAACACCACTGACATCCACCGTGCTCTCCCCTCACAATTTTACATACTCCAACCAACGTACTAATTCACCTGCCTCAATCCATCCATTCCGCACCGATTGCCTTCTCACCCCCCCCCCCCACCCGCCATCTATCCACCCCGCACTGATTCACACACCCCCTGACCCTATTGTGCTTCATGGTCTTTAGAGCAAACATTGATTATGTTTGATAACGGAATGTAATCAAATGTGTTTTAATTCCCAATGTTATTATTTGTTTTGACACCTTTAAACATATTACCAAAAGAACATTTGCTGCAGTTATGTCCTTTGGCCATCTCTTGTCAGTTAGTGTAATGTTTAACCTGTCAGATGGTGATAGTCGGTTTTAACAGCTATTATCATAAAATGCCTTTAGAAATTTCCTTGCAACCTGTGTATTTTGTTATGGATAAATTATGTGGGAAGCCAGAGTGTTTCTGTGCCAATAGCAATAACGACCCCATACCATGCTATGGCCATGTCATGGTAATTTTCGGTCCTTCACAGAAAACATGCTTGCATCAATCTGTAGTGTGTATGGTTAATCATATATGTTACCATGGTCCAGGATTTATTGACGCAGGTTGAGCATATGCTAAATAATCCAACCATACATTTTTGTTTGGAAGTGGAAAGAACTAATAGAAATTGCATTCATTGCAATGTGTAAAAAAAGTTGAGATATTGTATTATAATACTCTCTATTGTATTATAATGTTGCTGCATGTCATTGTGGTATATATCATGTCTTGATTGGTGAATATGTTTAGTTTGTGAGTTATTTGAAGCAGAAATAATATGTGAATGTAGACAAAAGTGCTGGAGAAACTCAGCAGATACGGCAGCATCTATGGAGCGAAGGGAATAGGCAACGTTTCCAGCCAAAACCCTTCTTCAGACTGATGGGTTTCGGCCTGAAACTTTGCCTATTTCCTTCGCTCCATAGATGCTGCTGCACCCGCTGAGTTTCTCCAGAACTTTTGTCTACCTTTGATTTTCCAGCATCTGCAGTTCCTTCTTGAACATAATATGTGAATGCTTCATTGAGCATAATTCCGACTGGTAACTACGCACTTCGTCCGGGCACATTATCGCGCGCGTCATGCAAACCGTCTTCAATGACCACCTAAACTGTCATTTGGCAACCTAAAAAGCTGTCAAGGTTGCCCGGCTGGCAACAGGGAAAAAAAGTTAAGCGAGAGCCCTGCCACGCCTCATCGGCAGTAAGCAGTTCACTGAAACTGGTCACAGCTTGAAAGCTGGGCAGGGTCCAAGCCGGTCTCAGGAAATATGGAATCCACATACACTACCATTCCTACTCTCTAATCAAGGACGGGAATAGAACCCACATCAGGGGCCGTTGGGCTTACCATAGACCATCGGTAACCATGGAGGTAGGTGGGTCTGGTTCTTCCGAAACATGGGGTAGTGGACCCCACGTTTCGGGGTTCACTACCCCATGGGGGTTCAGTATTGATGTGGATAGAGAACTGGCTGGCAAACAGGAAGCAAAGAGTAGGAGTAAACGGATCCTTTTCACAATGGCAGGCAGTGGCTAGTGGGGTACCGCAAGGCTCAGTGCTGGGACCCCAGCTATTTACAATTTATATTAATGAACTGGATGAGGGAATTGAAGGCAACATCTCCAAGTTTGCGGATGACACTAAGCTGGGGGGCAGTGTTAGCTGTGAGGAGGATGCTAGGAGACTGCAAGGTGACTTGGATAGGCTGGGTGAGTGGGCAAATGTTTGGCAGATGCAGTATAATGTGGATAAATGTGAGGTTATCCACTTTGGTGGCAAAAACAGGAAAGCAGACTATTATCTAAATGGTGGCCGATTAGGAAATGGGGAGATGCAGCGAGACCTGGGTGTCATGGTACACCAGTCATTGAAAGTAGGCATGCAGGTGCAGCAGGCAGTGAAGAAAGCGAATGGTATGTTAGCTTTCATAGCAAAAGGATTTGAGTATAGGAGCAGGGAGGTTCTACTGCAGTTGTACAGGGTCTTGGTGAGACCACACCTGGAGTATTGCGTACAGTTTTGGTCTCCAAATCTGAGGAAGGACATTATAGCCATAGAGGGAGTGCAGAGAAGATTCACCAGACTGATTCCTGGGATGTCAGGACTTTCATATGAAGAAAGACTGGATAGACTTGGCTTATACTCGCTAGAATTTAGGAGATTGAGAGGGGATCTTATAGAAACGTACAAAATTCTTATGGGGTTGGACAGGTTAGATGCAGGAAGAATGTTCCCGATGTTGGGGAAGTCCAGGACAAGGGGTCACAGCTTAAGGATAAGGGGGAAATCCTTTAAGACCGAGATGAGGAAAAACTTTTTCACACAGAGAGTGGTGAATCTCTGGAACTCTCTGCCATAGAGGGTAGTTGAGGCCAGTTCATTGGCTATATTTAAGAGGGAGTTAGATGTGGCCCTTGTGGCTAAGGGGATCAGGGGGTATGGAGAGAAGGCAGGTACGGGATACTGAGTTGGATGATCAGCCATGATCATATTGAATGGCGGTGCAGGCTCGAAGGGCCGAATGGCCTACTCCTGCACCTATTTTCTATGTATCTATGTATCTATGTATTTACAAGTTGGTAATATTTACAATTGTTTTGTACAAATGACAATGATAACATGAAATTCAGATCAGTTATATACTAAAATGATAACATGAGATTGGGTTATTATTGCACAGTATGCTAGGTACCAAACTTGGCTTGGAATTGGGGCCAGAGTTGTCTTTCGAGGCAGGCTCTGTATTATGGCCAGGATTGCTTTCCGGAACAAGCTCGGAAATATGGCCAGAGTTGTCTTTCGAGGCAGGCTCAGTATTACGGCCAGGATTGCCTTCCAAGACAAGCTCGGAAATTGGCCAGAGTTGTCTTTCGAGGCAGGCTCAGAATTATGGCTGCAGTAGCCTTTGCAAGGCAGGCCCAGTATTATGGCCAGAGTTGTCTTTCGAGGCAGGCTCAGTATTATGGCCAGGATCACCTTTCGAGACAGGCTTGGGAATCTGGCCAGAGTTGTCATTCAAGGCAGGCACGAAATTATGGCAGGCGTGGCCTGTTCATTGTGAAAGATGGAGGATGTCGGTTTAAAATTGATTTAACTGGCATGTGCAACATAGGATCTTTACGGCATGCATCGATTTCAAAGTTGAATACTATTCCGGTTCCATTCACAGGGATCCCAGGAGACATTTGGAATTTATTTGGATGGGGCAATGATAACAGTTAATGCATTGCAAATGGGCTAACTTCAGCTCCCAGGTCATCTACCAAATTACTAAACTGCTGGGACTGCTCAGAGCTCAAAAATCACTAGTTATGGCTTAATTGGATGATATTCTAAACACTGTGTTTTGCTAAAATAGTAAGATTAAACGAGAAATTACCAGTTTGAAGTTTGATCTGTATTTTATGAGGAGCTATGATGAGGGATTACGTGAAGAACCCGTCCAGCACGCATGCGCGACATACTTCAAAGCAGCGGTGTGGAATCACAGGAAACACAATAATTGAAATAAACATAGTAAAGAAAAGGAGAACTAAGATACCAGTTGATCTCTATAATTGAGGGTGGGAGCGGAGGGCACGTAATCCCTCATCGTAACTCCTCATAAAATACAGATCAAACTTCAAACTGGTAAGTTCTCGTTTAATCTTACTATTTTACTTCGGAGTCACGTGAGTGACTACGTGAAGATTTTAAAGCTCTGTGATTTCAAACCGTGTAACAGTTCATACTTCACTCGCAGCCGAAGTCATTCACGGGAGGAAGTATGTTATCGTAATCAACCATGAATCTGTTTGTAAACAATAATGGTATTTATTAAACAATAACAAAAGAAAAATGCTCCCCCGGGTTTAAATTATATATTTGCAGATTCTAAAACTCTTTCTGCAAATAACACAGGTTCTGCGAGCGGCTTGTTGTAGAACGTTTGGAACGTTTTCTCCATGGACCACCCCGCTGTAGCCAGGATGTGGTCCAGTGGTACGTCCATCCTTTTAGCCGCCGATGTGGATGCTGCCCTGGTGGAGTGAGATGTATATACGTCAGTATCTACTCCAGCAGCTCCCAGTACCTGCTTGAGCCATCTTGAGATGGTTTGGCTCGACACCCGACCATGAGGTTTCTTGTGGCTGACCCATAAGGCTTTTTCTCTCCCTCGGGAATCTCTTGTTGTGTTGATGTAAGTGAGTAGGTGAGTCATGACACACAACCGTGGGTCAGGTGGGTATGCCCGGAAATCCATAACTAGGCCTGAAGTTCCTGGCCTGCTCTGCTTTACCAACTCCTGAATGGTGAATGAGACCCGTTCTGGTGTTATAACCATGTTGTCCAGTCGCAGTAAGTGGAGGGACTGGACTCTTTGTGCTGAGACTAGTGCCATCAGCATGACCGTTTTCAGGGTTAGCTGTTCCAGGGTGAGAGACCTGGCTGGTGACCATCCCCTTAGGTGTGTCAGGACCACACTGACATCCCAGATTTGGGTTTACCTAGGTCTAGGGGGGTTGGAGTTGAATATACCCCTCATGAGTTTGATCACCAGCGGGTGAGACCCTATGGCCTGTTGTCCTGGTACTTGTTTTAAGTAGGCTGACAGAGCATTTCTGGCAGTATTGATGGCGCTGTAGCTCAGTCCTTCATTATGGTGAAGGCCAGCCAGGAACTCCAGTACATTGGTTATGGTTGCAGATGAGTATGTTGTCCCAGTAGTCGAGCAGTATCTTTCCCACTTCCTGATGCTCGATAGGTATTGTTTCCTGGTGGACATACGGTGGGACGCTGTCATCATGTTGATGGTCCTGTCAGACAATCCCAGGCCCAGCAGTGGTCTTTTCATAATCTGCAACCCAGTAGGTAAATTTTGTCATGGCATGGATGACTTATGCCTGATACCGGGTGAGTCAATAGGTCTGGGCTACTGTGAAAGGTCATAGGAGTTTCGATGACCATGTCGAGGACCACTGGGAACCATGGCTGTGTAGGCCAGTCGGGTACTATCAAAATACCTGAAGCAGAATCCAACTGTATTTTGCGTAGTACCCTACTGATGAGGCAGAAGGGGGGAAAAGCATAAAATAAATAGTTTCCCCAGTTCAGCGCAAATGCATCTATCGCTGCTGCCTCAGGGTCTGGTTCCCAAGCGACATACATTGGTACCTGGTGATTTAGTCTGGATGCAAAGAGATCGATATCTGGTGTGCCATATTGCTTTGTAATTTTAGCAAAAGCTCTAGGATTTAACATCCATTCGGTGTTATCATTGAATTTGCGTGACCTGGTGTCTGCCACTGTATTTAGCTTACCTGGTAGGTAAGTTGCTGATAGCCAAATATGTCTATCGACACACCATTAAACGCACCCAACATTTCCAAATAATTTATGCCCAGTGTTTGTAGTAAAGATGATTCTAGGTTAGTCCATCTACCACCTGTGCTGGATATGGTATTAGTTGCTCCCCAGCCTTGAGCACTGGCATCTGTTTGTATAGTTAATGTTGGGTTATTGATGATGATAGGGCTGGAACTATGCCAAATGTGCTCTATCCACCACTGTAACTCTGATATAGCTTCAATGGGTAATTTCATGGTTCGGTCAAAGTGACCTGCATGTCGTTTTAACGCCTGTACTTTTGCCCTTTGTAGGTTTTGATAATGCAGGGGTCCAAATTGTGTAGCTGGAAATGCTGCTACCATTTTGCCAATTACTCCTGCCACTTGTCGGATGGTTGGTCGATTGCTAACCATTAAATTGTTACACGTCTGTGCCAATTCTGCTGCTTTATCTTTTGGCAACGTTACAGACATGTGGACTGAGTTAATTGTGAATCGCAGATAGTCCATAGTTGTGGATGGCGTCAACTTAGATTTAACTGGATGTAAGACAAATCCCAGGGTTTGAAACAATTGTTTGGTAGCTAATACAGCTGATTTAGCCAACTCCATGGTTTTGCCTACTATTAGAATATCATCAAGATATGCCATGACAATATGTCTCTGTTTTCTTAATGTTGCCAAGGCTGGTTTTAATATCTTGGTAAATAGTCTTGGGGCTGATGTTAAGCCATTAGGCAACGCTTTAAACTGCCATAGTTGCCCCATCCAGGTAAATTTCCGGTATCTGCGATGACCCTTTTGAATGGGTACTGTATAGTAGGCATCTTTTAAATCAATGCTTGCCATAAAGTATCCTTTGGAGATCAGTTGTTTGGCAGTTACAAATGTTTCCATTTTGAAATGTACATACTTAACAAAGGTATTTAGTGAGGTTAAGTCAATGATGATGCGACATGCACCATCTTTTTTGTTTTTGGTAAATACATTGAGACAAATTCCAAAGGTTCATGTTTGGGTTTCTCAATGATACCCTTTGTAAGTAACCTCACCAGTTCTGCTTGACCCTCTAGTTTTTCTTTGACTGAGAGGGTAAAGACCCTTTGGGGTACATGCTGAACTGGTGCCATATTTTCTTGAATGAACTCTATTTTGTATCCACAAATACTGTTAAGTATATAACTATCATTCGTGACAGACCTCCATGCTTCCATGAACAGGTGTAATCTCCCCCCTGTTAGTACAGTTCCCCCACTTTTTATATGCTAGTAGGAACCAGACCCACCTACCTCCATAGTTATGGGAGTGTTCCTTTCTTCTGTTTCTTCATCCGTCATTGTACTGCTAGATGTACTGTTGGTGGGGGGGGGGGGGCGCATTTTCCATGGGGTCCGCTCTGGGCCCTGGCCTAAAAAAGGCTTTAGGGGATGGTATGCGGACCCCGAGCTTTCACCACTCCCATAGGTTTGATGTCGACTGGTGGACGCGGTGTGGTACTGCCGTCTGGGTTGTGTGGGTCTGCTAGTTCCGGGGCCTGCCCTCATGAGGCCGAATGCTTTGGACTTCCTCCAGGTCTTTCACTTGTTTTGTCAAGTCCTTTCCAAATAACAGGATCTGTGGCTCTGAGGCCGGTGTTTTACACAGTCCTGCATATTTGGGATTGAGGGCAGGTCTTATTATCTCCATGCGGAGGTTGTTTATCTCATATTGAGTGTTGCACAGCAGAGCCAGAGTGTCTTGCTGGTTGGTGGTCATATCCACCCCATCCACGGAACGAGCATAGGATGTTATCCCTGTCATCAGGAGCTTGAGGATACGCTGTAATTTTAGCTCCTGGTTCCGGATACTCTGTCCAACATACCCCCAGATTTGGCTGTTAACGGCCGGTATGCTGAGTGGACTGCAGTTCTCCGGAGGCGAGTGGAGTTCTAGTGCCTCATTGACTACCTGTTCTTGTAGGGGTTTGAGGGACAGGTGGTTAATGCTGGCCGCCAGTTTTGGCTGCAACGGCCGCCCTGCTCGTGGTGTAGCCACGTAGCGATTCACCACACCCAGCAGCTCTTCCTGGTCCTGTACCCCAAGCGTACTCCCGATATCTTCGGTCAATGACCCCTGTTCCTGACCAGCCCAGCCCTGGTCGCCAACGCTGCCCTCGGCTGAGGGGGAAGGCACTGATGTGGGAGTGCCTGAACTCCCTTGGCGAGACTGCTCCAGCTCCCGAAGCAAGTCTCGCTGGAGCATTTGCTCCATGAGCCTTTCCATGCAGCTCAGGCGGCTACCTCTGCTGCTCTCAGGCGGAGTGTCCTCCTCATCGGAGTTATCAGATATAACCGGCCGGTCAGTTTTTCGTCTTGATTTACCTCCAGCCCGCTGCTGTTGGTCAGGCTGCGCTAGCGGTACTGGGCGCGGCTCGGTCTCAATGATTGTGGACCGCAGCATGTGTGGTCCAGGTGCCGCCTCTCGTCCCCCACTGATGGGACACTCCCGTTCTGTTGGAGTCGAACGGGGGGCGGTCATTTTCCCTTGCCGTGCTTTGCTCATTTTTCCAGCTTCTTCTACCTGGAATTCACAAAGCAGAGCAAAGCTTCCTAAGCACGACCTCAGAGTAAGTACTTACCTGATGGTCCGCTTTTTAAAACTTGTAGCGGGAGCGCCTGTACTCCCGTTCATCGCTGTTGCACTGCGTGAACGCTAATGTCGCGCATGCGTGCTGGACGGGTTCTTCACGTAGTCACTCACGTGACTCCGAAGTAAAATCAACTGTTTCAGCCGCAACTATATTTGAGAAATTGAGGTTCCTCCAGTTAAATTTAAGTTGATACCAACTACAGTTATTGATTATTCGGTTTTACCTTTAACTATTAATTTTCTGTGACTCCGCCCTGGGGCAAGAGATTGGAATCAATAGAAGCCTGTAACAACCTTGTTATCAAGCAGTCTTCTATTCATCAAGTGTAATTGGCAATATAGCAGCTGTTTCAGCTGTGCAATTGGGTCTTTGTTTCATCTGAACTTTCAACGCGCAAAGTAGTAACCTCTCAAGTGCCATATAGGTCATTGTTAATGGATCTATGCTTTTACCAGCTGAAGCCACCAAAGTCACAATGGTGGACGAACAATATTCAGCATTGCTCCAGTAGTTTTGGTCAATAAATCTTCGGTTATTGGTATCAACTACCTATAGACACTAGGTGCATACTATGGGTTATAGGGTTATTGTGCGGATATGCATGCTCAGTTCCAGGTTGATACACTGTGGTGGTGGCATATCTTGGTCACATGGGTGCAATCAAGCCAAAGTATCCTGTCATAATTTACCCAACCTTATTTGGCGCTGGTGTATCATCACGTAAAATCAATGACAACACAGAATGGATGTTGGATCACAAAGTATTTTATGACATTATGACTCGATGGAACACCGAATATTGATATGTTTGCATCCAGGCTCATTCACCGGTTGTAAAGATATATGGCATCACAGTGGCGAGAGATACATTCTCGCTACACGGGGGAGGAATGTTCTTTTATGTCGTTGCTCCATTTTGCCTCATCAGTCGGGTCTTACAATAAATTCAGCAAGATCCCGCTTCAGGGGGTTTTCGTACTGTCTGATTGGCCTATGTAGCCATGGTTTCCCGCATATGTTGGGAATTATAGTAGAACCTTATATGGGTTTTCTAAACATAAAACTTTGCTGGTTCAGCCTGGGACTCGGGGAACCAGCCACTGCATGATTAATCAATTCATTGCCTTACAGAATCTGAGAAGACAGCTCCTGCGGCTCAGGGTTGCAGACCGATCCATTTATGTGCTCACTGCAGTGATAGCACCAAATAAGCAGTACATTTCCTCTTCAGGAGATGGGAAGCGTTCTGTTTAAATGCTGTTACATATAATATGGCACGGACACTGACGTCTTAGAGTTCATTTTCAATGGGCCCTTGACTATAAATTAAATGATAGTCCCATTAACTGTGCCCAACGTGCTTTCTCATCATATTTGCTGCAGCGAGCGGGACCCGCTCTGTCGGGTCTCACCCTCTGATATCCAGTTTATTAAGGATATCTTTACACAAGTTCTCCCAGACCCAAGTACATGGAAGTATGGGATATTGACATTGTGTTAACACTACTTCACCAGGGGGCTCCAGCTATATCCCTATCTTTGGCTCGGCTCTCATAAGGTAGTTATCCCCTTGGCGTTGTTCTCAGCGCAACGGGTCCAGTCATTACATAAATTGCGACTGGACAGGATGGTTATACCTGCTGTAATATAATATTTCATGTTTACGATTTAGTTAAGCAGGACAGCCCAGGGGTGTCAGGTCTCAAACTAGTTCTCATGGCATACCCCATGCACCTTCGGTTATGTGTGGTCACACATTTACAACATTACATCAAGGTCACCTAGAGCCTTAGATGCTCTCATACTACCTATGTAGTTAGTTACTAAAAACCTCTTAAGAAGGTATCAGTTCAGAGCACCTCCAGGTGGTTAAAACGGGGTTTCTGGTATACAGGAGTAGATACTAATTTTCTAATCTCACTCCACCTGGGCTGCTACTACATCGGCAGCAAGGGTTATGTTCGGTCCCCTTGACCACATCCTGCCGACTGCAGGATGGTCTCGCGAACGAGTTTTCCCAAACATTTTATTTTAACCCATTGCCAGACCAGGGGTATTTGCCAACTCTATTTTAGGTTCTATTTTATAGTTTTTCCCCCGGATGAGAGGTTACTATTATTATTATTTGTTCATTTATCAGCATTAGCATGTTTTAAATCTATGTCATGTCTGTATGCATGATTAATGTTTTCCCTTATCTGTGGTAAACTGATGCAGTCGTGCTTGTGTGGACTCGTTTTTTCCACGGCATGAAATCACAGAGCTTCAAAGTCTTCACGTAGTCACTCACGTGACTCCGAAGTAAAATAGTAAGATTAAACGAGAACTTACCAGTTTGAAGTTTGATCTTTATTTTATGAGGAGTTACGATGAGCGATTACGTGCCCTCCGCTCCCAACCCTCGTAACATAAAGATCATCTGGTAGTTCTAGTCATCTCTAATCTTACTAAATTAGTTCAACTACTGTTATCTGTGATTTCACACCGCTGCTTTGAAGATTGACGCGCATGCGTCTGGACGGCCTTCTTCACGTAATCGCTCATCGTAACTCCTCATAAAATAAAGATCAAACTTCAAACTGGTAAGTTCTCGTTTAATCTTACTATTGCACAGCATATCATGTTGGTTGTGAAAGTCAAGTTGCTCTGATGCGCATCCTTCACCAATCTGTGTTTCAGGTCTGCTCAAAATTTGACACATTTTACAAAAAGTTGTCTCTGATGCTTGCAAAATAGATCAATTGTTTGCTTTACACATTGTACAATGTGTGTAAAGATCTTTGCGATTGAATTCTGCACAGAATGGCATGCAACCAATACAGCTTTTGTATGTATATAGTTAGCAGTCATGAATATCTATAGTGCAACAAGGTGTATTTTTTTCCATCCTTTTTCATTAAAAATCAAGAGATTTTCCCTTTCAAGTTCACTTTTCCCAGTGGGACAGAACTGAGGGGGCCACACTGTGAATGGTGTGAGGTTAATCATGATTTTCACCATTTAGTAATATACAAATCAGGCGTTAAAACATGAAACTTATTAAGCATTATTGTTTACTCGAATACCTAGCTGGGATTTAGGTTACACAAGTAACTGCCGAGGCTGGAAACTTGAGCAAAACACAAAGTGCTGAAGTAACTCAGCAGCAGAAGAGTTCTGACCCAAAACATTGCCTATAGTAAGATTAAACGAGAACTTACCTAAGTTTGAAGTTTGATCTTTATTTTATGAGGAGTTACGTAGGTGATTACGTGAAGAACCCCGCCAGTGCGCCTGCGCGTCAATCTTCAAAGCAGCGGTGTGAAATCACAAAAAACAACAACCAAAGTAATATAGTCTCATGATAAAACGAGTAATACAAGAACTTCCATCTGACCTTTATGATAGAGGGTAGGGTCGTGGCGGGCACGTAATCACCTACGTAACTCCTCATAAAATAAAGATCAAACTTCAAACTTAGGTAAGTTCTCGTTTAATCTTACTATTTTACTTCGGAGTCACGTGAGTGACTATGTGAAGATTTTAAAGCTTTGTGATTTCATGCCGTGGATCAATCCAGGCTTCTCACTGCATTGATTGACTCGGAACGAGAAATAATCAATCATGCATTCATAATAACATTTGTACCACAAATGCAGTAATTCATTTCAATAATGAAATTAATCAAATCCCCTTTAAACCAGAGGAATTTACACAGAACTTAAAATAGTTTCTGCAAACAATCCCGCATTAACAATAGGCCGATGGTAAAAATGTTGAAACATCAACTCATTGGACCATTGCAAGGATATGGTCGACGGGGACGTCTTTTGTCCTGTCCGCCGACGTTTCTGCTGCCCTAGGCGAGTGAGACGTAAAAACATAAGTGTTAATACCAGCAGCTGTTAAGACTTCTTTTATCCATCTGGAAATAGTCTGTATTGAAACTCTCTTGTGTGGTTTCTTGTGTGTGATGAACAACCCAGCTTCCGTATTTCTCAAATTCTTTGTGACCTCAATGTATTGTAACAAATATGTCTTAATACAGAGACAAGGATCATTTGGATACACTGCTAGTATAATTTTAAATCCTGTCACACCTGGCCTAATTTTGCTTTAGTAGGTCATAGATATAGAATGTAACCTTATCTTCAGTTACTTCCATACTGTCTATTTGTAATTTTCCAAGTGTTTGCACTCGTTGTGCTTTCACTCATGCCATAAGCATTAATACTTTCATACTGAGCTTAGCCAAAGGTAAAGACACACTTGATGACCATTCACGAAGTAGTTTCAGTACCACACTTACATCCCAGATTGTCATGTACCTAGGTTTCGGTGGTTTGGAATTAAAGATTCCTTTCATTAGTCTGGAAACAATTGGGTGTGACCCAATTGGGTTTCTTTCTGACTCCAGAACCAAATATGAGGACAATGCACTTCTGGCTGAATTAATTGCACTACAACTCAGACCTTCATCATAATAAAGTTTTGACAGAAATTCTAAACATTTGAAATATCTGCAGTACTTTATTGCACATTCTTTTGTACACAGAACTCTTCCCATTTCTTAATATAAGACAGGTACTGTTTTTGAGTGCTCTTCCTCCAGGCTGCCGTAAGCATGTCCACAGTACGCTCAGACAGTCCTCGTCCCAGAAAAGGCATTCTTAAAACCTGCAAATCAACAAATCCAAACAATCATATCATGGATGTTGTTACCCTGTTACAGGGTGCAGCAATAAATTACTCCTTTTTGGGACTTTCATCAATATTTGTGTTGTTAATTCTAATATCAACGGATACCATGGCTGTGTAGGCCAATCTGGTACTACCAATACCCTTGAAGCAGCAACTTGCCTGATTTTAAGCAAACATTGGCTTATGAGGAAGAAAGGTGGAAATATATATGAAAACATACCACCCCAATGTAGCGAGAAAGCATCAATCGCCACTGCTCCTGGATCTGGTTTCCATGAGACATATCTCGATAGCTGATGATCGGGCATTCCAAATCTGATTACTATATCATTGAATACCTCTTGATTCAACATCCATTCTTTATTATCATGGAACTTTCGTGACCTGGTGTCTGCTATCGTGTTCATTCTACCTGGTAGATAGATAGCTGAAATCCAAATGTTCTGTTCAATACACCAAGACCAAAGTTGATTTAACTATTTTCTCACATGACACCGACTTAATTCCACCCATATCATTAATATAGGCAACTGCTGTTGTGTTTATTAATTTTAACTTCAACCTTCCTTTTAGTTGTGTTAGAACCACAAGCTTGGAGTCCATAGAAACCTCCTAAAAGCTCCAAATAGGTAATTCCACATGTCTGCAGTAACAATAACTCTTCCTGATTCCATCTGCCTCCGCAGCTAGATGTTAAGTCAGTTGCACCCCATCCTAGTGCACTGGCATCAGTTTGTAATATCATGGAAGGTTGTTCAATCAGCACTTTGCCTGAACTGCTTGAGACATGTAGAATCCACCACTGCAGATTAGAAACAGCATTTGTTGTTACTTGCATGGTTCTATCAAAATGAGCAGCATTTATTCTCAGTGCCTGTTCTTCTCTGCAGCTGTTGATAATGTAATGGTCCATACTGGACTGCTGGGAATCTACTAATTTTCCCAGTACTCGAGCCACCTGTCTGATTAGAGGTTTTTGCTCGTTTAACAGATTACTGCAATCTTTAATCAACTCCACCCTTTTTTCACTGGGCAAAGTAATTTGCATTTGGGCTGAATCAATTGTGAACCCCAAATAATCAATTGAGGTACATGTTTTTAACCTTGATTTCTTTGGATGAATTTAGAAACCCCCAAACTTTCAAAAGTTTGATTTCATAACTGCAACTGATGCTTCTGTTGACTGTTTTGTCCTTCCTATAATCAGGACATCATCCAGGTATGCCATTAGTACATGCACCTGGCTCTCAGCAACCCCAGAATTGATTTTAACAATTTTATGAATATTCTGGGAGCGAACGTTAACCCATTAGGTAGAGCTTTGAACTGCCCTAATTGGTTCATCCATTTAAATTTTAAGATACTTCATATCTTGCAAGTGAACAGACACTGAACAAAAGGATTCAGACTTGTCAAGTCTATAATCATCCTACATCCTCCATCCTTTTTTGATCGAGGGAATATATTTGACCCAAATTGGTGAATTTGGTAGACTGATTCTTCAAAAACACCTTTTATATGTAGGGTTTTGAAGCGCATCTTGAACCTCCATTCCTTCGCAAAGTGGAGAGTTCTGCTAGGAACATGCTGGACAGGCAAATCATAATTTGGATTGAATTCAATTTGAAATCCTTGTATATTATTCAGAATTACCACATCTGAAGTAATCTTCCAATGTTTATAGAAGAGACGTAATCTGCCTCCAACTTTTGGGCTTAATCCAGTTAGTATGTTCCCATGAGAACCAGGTCCACCTACCTCTTGAGTCATTTGAGTATTCTGAGATCCCTGGATTCTCCCGGAAGCACCACCACTCCCGCTGCAGGCCGCCAGCTACGTCCCTGCGTTGATGAGCGACTTGGTCCTGGTCTAGGATCCGTATGACGTCTGAAAGGATACTTCCTCTTTACAGACTTTGTAACCATTGATGTTTTTATCAATCCTGTTTTCGCTTCATCTTCCAACTCTTTAATATGTCTCCCGAGATCCTCTCCAAAGAGTAAGTTGGGTAATTGTATATTACTTGGTTTGCAGAGTGCTGCGAATTTCGGATTCATAGTAGGCCGTATAGCACCTTCCTCAGATAATTGATCTCGAAGTGGGTGCTGCATAGCAACCACAGTGCTTCCTGATGCAACTTCGTCATCTCTTGGCTGTTATCTGCTATTCTGGTAAAAGCAGTTATTCCAGAACCCAGCAGCTTTAATATTCTCTGCAACTGATTCCAGATAATTTGGTTCACTGCTTCTGCTTTCAGCAACCCACAGTTACTTGGGGTCTCCTGCTTTCTTGCAGTCTCATCCATCTCCTGCTGTTCCAGCTGATGGTAAACCAAGTAATTTATTAAGGAGGCCAGTTCTTCTCCTAATGGCTCTCCTGACCCTGACGGGGCAGCGAATCCTACTGCCAGGGTTGGAACATCTGGCAGCTGCCATTCATCGCCTTGTACAGCCTCACCGTCAGAGTCGGGGTCTGAAATCTCATGACCCGTAGCACGCTCCTCATGCCTGAGGGTGCATTCCATCAGCCCTGAGCCAGGTGCTGTTAAGCTGCTTCCAGCAGCTTGGATTTCAGCACACTCCTTCCTGAGTGAACTTTGCTCCAACAGCCTATGTAAAAGGCTTTCTATTTGGGCAATACGCTCGAAAGCAGTATCTAGCCCTGTACCAGGAGCTGTTTGAGCTGCTTCCAGCAGCTTGGCTTTCAGTACACTCCTCCCTGAGTGAACTTTGTTCCAACAGCCTATGTAAAAGGCTTTCTATTTGGGCAATACGCTCGAAAGCAGTATCTAGCCCTGGAACTACTTCCATTCCCTGGGACTCCCTCCGTGGGCCGTTGGGATTTAAACTTCGTCTTTTGCCCGACAGGCGCTGACTGTGTTTTCACCAGCCCCAGGTCCACAGTCGCTATGCTCACCGCAGGCGACTGTATCGGGGTTTAGAGGCGGTTGGTCTCTAACCGCAGACTCCCGACTTTCCCGACTTTCTGTCGGCTGTGTCGCTCACCTCTTCCCCCTGTCCGTTTTTTCCCATGGCGTCTGTGGAAAAAATCCCCATAGACCCACAGTAAACGGACCTGGAAAACATGAAAAAAAGTTTTTACTTACCTTGTAGTTGAAAAACTACAAACCACTGGAGGAGCTCTGCTCCTCACATCCGTTTGCGTCAAGGCGTCTGACGTAATGATGCGCAGGCGCACTGGCGGGGTTCTTCACGTGACTCCGAAGTAAAATCCATTTCCTCCACTGATGCTGCCTGACCAACTGAGTTACTCTAGCACTTTGTTTGGGATATTGTTTGCCTTGTGTTAGAATTCACTGCCATATTAGCAGCAGCGGGGTAATTAGCAGGCTTACTCCATTCAACAGGGCATGCAAAGAATCCTATACATTTGACCAAAAATCAACAGCAAAATGCATTCTCAATGACTGGACTTCCAGTTAGCTCATCCTTGTTGCCAATATAAACTGCCATCAGGAAGCCTTTTATATGTGCAACAAATTGAAAGTGTCCTTATTTTCACTCAGAAGGTACTTATTATGTCCAGTTTTAAAGAGGAATTGCACACTGTATCCTTAACTATAAAATATCCCAACATAATGTAACAATATCATTTGACGTCTCATTCATTTATTTGGCATGGGACCATTTTACATTGGACATGACAATTATAACCCTGCCAATAAAATCACCAGGGTTGCTTTAAAATATGATACTGAAAATGACTATGTTGGTTTGTATGCTGTCCCATTGTCTAAAATATATGATGTCTGTATGACCTTTATTAAACATCTCTATGTTACTTTATAAACCATTTTCCAGCCCTCTCTTGACTTTCAGACGATAGTAGAAAGACATCTACTGGCCTAATTCTGCTCCTATCACAGATGACCATACTCTTTCCCCATAATTAGATTCTGATGAGACGCAATTCTAGTGTGTTCCTCGAGGAAATTATCTGGCACCTCTTTTGTTTCATGTCCCTCGAAGAGTAACCACAATTGGTACAAAGTGAATGGAAATAATTGGGCCATCTGGAACTTCTTGACTTAACTTTTAGTCTTTTAAATGTTAATCAAGAACATTCATTTTGTCTCTTGAGGAATGTTCAACAGAATTGTCAGTTGCATTGCCACGAGGTAAACTCTGTTGTGCCAAACTCTCAGTATGACTGAGTTCTGCTAGATATAGAAAGAGATTGTAGAAACAAGGGACTCTCCCAAATCATCCATTCCCTCTCTCCCCTCCCCCTCCCCTCACCTTCCCTCTCCTATGCCCCACCTGGACTCCAATCCCCCCCCCACAACCCCCCCCCCTCCCCACTGCCAGTTTCCTCCCTCTGGCTTTTCAATCCGTAACTTTTCAAATCTGTCTCACACTGCCTTTCCTTTCTTGTCTTCAACCTTTGTTCCAATCAGCTGACTATAAACCCCTCCCCTCGCCTGTGTCAACACTTTTCCATCTTTCTTCCCCCCCACCCCTCGCCCCACAATTAGCCTGAAGGATCTTGTCCTGAAACATCACCTATCCATGTTCTCCAGGGATAGACACAAAATGCTGGAGTAACTCAGCGGGACAGGCAGCATCTCTGGATAGAAGGAATGGGTGACATTCGGGGTCGAGACCCTTCGATGCTGTCTGACCTTGTGAGGTACTCAGCACTATGCATTCTTTATATATTACAAACAATGCATAGTTTCTACAAAGAACTACAGATGCTGGTTTATACAAAAATGCACAAAGTGCTGGGAGTAACTCAGTGGGTCAAGCAGCATCTCTAGGGTACATGAATAGGTGACATTTTGGTCAGGACCCTTCAGACTGCTAGCTCTAGCAAATAAAGGGATATGGGAAATTTAGCAATTATAAGAGTAAGTATGTACGTTTATTGGCCAAGTAGTCACATACAAGGAATTTGCCTTGGTGCTCCGCCCACTAGTAACAACATGACATACAGTGACAGTTATGAATGACTCATGAAAACACTAAACATTAATAATAATAAAACATTAATGATAAAACACCATTGATCAAGCATGTGAACCAACAAAATACCAGATCAAAGGGAGGCTACAGATTTTTGGCTGTTGAGTAGAGCTACTACTCATGGATAAAAGCTGTTTTTATGTCTGGCTGTGGCAGCTTTGACAGACCGGAGTCGCCTTCCAAGGGTAGTGATTCAAAGAGTTTGTGGCCAGGGTGAGAGGGGTCAGAGATGATTTTGCCCGCTCACTTCCTGGCCCTTGCAGTGTACAGTTCATCAATGGAAGGAAGGTTGCAACCAATAACCTTCTCAGCTGATCGGACGATTCGCTGCAGCCTCCAGGTGTCGTGCTTGGTGGCTGAGCCAAACCAGACCATGATGGAGAAGGTGAGAACAGACTCTACGATGGCCGTGTAGAATTGGACCATTATTGCCTGTGGCAGATTGTGCTTCCTCAGCTGCCGTAGGAAGTACATACTCGGTTGTGCCTTTTTGACTGTGGAGTCGATGGTAGCCTCACACTTAAGGTCCTTTGTTGATGATGGTTCCCAGGAACTTAAAAGACTCCACAGATGTGACTGTGGTGTTATTGATGGTGAGTGGGGTGAGGGGAAGAGGAGCTCTCCTAAAGTTTACAATCAATTCCACTGTCTTAAGAGCATTGAGCTCTAGGTTGTTGCAATGGCACCAGGACGCCAGGTGTGACACTTCCTGTCTGTAGGCAGATTCCTCCCCATCCTGGATCAGTCCAATCAGGGTTGTGTTGTCCGTAAACTTGAGAAGGTCGACAGAGGTGTCTGTGGAGGTGCAGTCGTTGGTGTAGAGAGAGTAGAGGAGAGGAGAGGAGAGAGTACGCAGCCTTGCGGTGCTCCTATGCTGAGCGTTTGCGGGTCCGAGATGTGCTTTCCCAGCTTCACATGCTGCTTCCTGTCTGTCAGGAAGCTGGTGATCCACCGACAGAGGGGTTCAGGCATAGTCAACTCAGAAAGTTTCAGAGTGTAGTAGCTCTGGCACAATGGTGTTGAATGCAGAGCTAAAATCAACAAACACGATCCTCGCATAGGTCCCCTGGCAGTCTAGGTGCTGTAGGATGAAGTGCAGGCCCAGGTTGATTGCATCATCCACAGATCTATTGGCCCGATATGCAAACTGCATAGGGTCCAGTAGAGGGATCGTGATATTTTTCAGCTTGGCCAGCACAAGCCTTTCAAGTGTCTTCATGACTATAGAGGTCAGTGCCACAGGCCTGCACTCTCTTTTTGGGTACAGGGACAATAGTGGAGACTTTGAAGCAGGCAGGGACCATACATGTTTGCAAGGACTGGTTAAAAATGTCTGTATAGACCGGTGCCAGTTGTTTGGCACAGAGCTTAAGAGTAGAGGGGGGAACATTGTCAGGTCCTGGAGATTTCCGGCTTTTCTGTCCTCTGAAAAGCCTCTCCACCTCCTCTATTTTTATTGTTGATGAAGTGATGTTGTTCAGCAAGGAGGGTGTGGGTGTGAAGTGGTGTGGGTATTTGGGTGTGAAGTGGTGATTGGAGGGGGGTGGGTGTAGAAGGGCCCAGTCTTTGCAGACTGAGGTCAGGCTGTGAGTGGGTGTGAAGTGTTGGTTGTGGTGGGAAATGGTCCAGTCTTTTCATACTGGAGTCTTGCCTTAAGTAGGTGTGAAGTGGTGAATGGGAAGGAGAGGGTGCAGGGTCCATTCTTTGCAGACTGGGGTCTGGCTGTGTTGGTTGGGGGGGGGAGGGGGTACCAGTGTTACGTTTCTCATAAGGTGGGATTATGCTTATATTGCTTTGGCCTCGTGGTTCATACATTGTTGCAACTTGCAACTTCTGATTCATTTGTGCTGATTTGGATTAACTGCAAAGAAGAAGTGAAAGAAAGCGTTTATGTGCAAAATGACATCAATTTAAAGTTCAGCATGGCTGGGCAGTGATGGCGATCCAAAGGCGGGATGTTGAAGGGAGAAGGGAGATTGCAAGTGAAATATGCCTTAATGGGGGGCAAAGGTGGTGCAGCGGTAGATTTGTTGCCTTACAGCGCCAGAGACCGGGTTCGATCCTGACCATGGGTGTTGGCTGTACGGAGTTTGTACGTTCTCCCTGTAACCACGTGGGTTTTCCCCAGGTGCTCCGGTTTCCTCCCACACTCCAAAGACGTGCATGTTTGTAGGTTAATTGGCTTTGGTAAAAAAAAAGTAAAATTGCCTCTAGTGTGTAGAAGGATAGTGTTAACAGGATGATCGCTGGTTGGTGCGGACTCAGTGGACCAAGGGACGTGTTTCCGCATCGTATCTCTAAAGTATTAAGTAAAGTCCTAATTTGTGTCCTTCAGAACAATAACATTGTCTTTGTTTGAGACTCCCTTTGTGTAGCAAAATCAAATGCAAATAAATAGAAAGTGAGACAGATTATGTTTTACTTGGAATCTCCAATGGTATTTATTTAAGATTGTGGCCAGTTTTGGAAAGTGACAGTGAAATATTTTTGAAGTGAAATAGTTTGGTTACACGTGTCAATGTAATTATTTTGTGATTACTGAAAAGTTTAAATTGCACCATTTACAGAGCAAGGGTGTAAAATACCACATGCAGCCAGAAGTGATGCCCCATAAGCTTTTTTTTGGATTTAAGAAGGAAGTCGGAGAAATGAGTGGCTTGCACAAAGTTACATCAGCCAGTCATATGGGGATTACTCTTTCCTGCATGTAATCTGTCACATTGAGTCTGTGCTGAAAACCCAGTCTTGATTATAATTCTAATTATGCAACTGTAAGGATTTAATTCAGAATAAGCTTTTATCTTTATGAGGCTGATTGGGGTTTTTGCCGTTTCGCAAAGAAGAGCTTTTGAAGTTTCCTTTTCCTGCTGAGTCACGCTGAGTTCAGTTTCCAAGGATTTACCAGCCTTCCAGTTCCGTTTCCTTAGACTTTAGAGATACGGCGCAGAAACTGGCCCTTCGACCCACCGAGTCTGCAATGACCAGCGATCATCCCCGTACACGAGCACTATCCTACACACTAAGGACAATTTACAATTTTACCAAAGCCAATTAACCTACAAACTTGTATGTCTTTGGAGTGTTGGAGGAAATCGGACCA
This sequence comes from Malacoraja senta, assembly GCA_038087875.1. Taxonomy (NCBI): domain Eukaryota; kingdom Metazoa; phylum Chordata; class Chondrichthyes; order Rajiformes; family Rajidae; genus Malacoraja; species Malacoraja senta. The sequence goes on from CM075978.1 coordinate 184,820,313, forward strand.
CCTGGAGAAAACCCATGCCGTCATAGGGAGAACGTACAAACTCTATACAGACAACCACATTAGTCAGGATCGAACCCGGGTCTCTGGCTCTGAAAGTCAGCAACTCGATCACTGTGTGCGCCCCTGTTGGCTGCTCTTTGTGCCTACATCATGCTGGTGAACGTCAGATTTGATGCGATGCCTTTTCTAAAACCTTGCAGAGCTTTTCTTTCTTCAATATCCAAAACTATTTCCCAGAAGGGTGTAACAATCTATGATCATGAATAAAAACCAGTGCTGATAGAATTTCTCCTCCTTCCTCGTATACCGCAGTGCTAGAAATTTGAGATCAAAAATAGTAAATGCTGGAAACACCTACTCTAACAGGTCGGGCAGCACATGTGGAGATGAGAAGCAAAATTAATGATTTGAGACGACGCCCTTTCATTAAAGTAAAACCCACGTGAAATTGTTGCTCAAATTTGCAGTGGGGGAGTCTCTCTCTTTTTCTCTTTTTATTCTCTCTTTATTCTCCCCTTTTCTGTTTTTTTCCTCTCCTTTTCCACTTTCTTTTCTTCTCTTTTTTCATTATTTTCTCTTTTTTCTCTTTCTCTTGTTTTCTTTATTTTTTCTCTTTTCTCTTTTTTTCTTTTTTCTTTTCCCTTTTCCCCCCACTTTTTTCTCTTTTTTTCCTCTTTCTCATTTTTCTTCATTTTTTTATTTCTCTTTCTCGCCATTGCTTCAGAATATTTTGACACTGTGTAATGGAGCTTTGTAGATAGTACTTTGCAGAACTATATTCAACATTAAAAATGCAGTTCATATGAAAAGGATACTCGAAACGGCAAATGTGTTCTTTTATACTGAACATGCTGTGCCCATTTACAGTATCATATACCAGGATTGCGCTGACTGTCTTTTCCCAGCATAATTCAGGGCATTTTATCTCTCTCTATCTTGGTTTAAGAGTGCCAGACAGTTTATGCAACAGGCATTTGATTTGGTAGCAAGGTACATCAGTTTGAAGAAGGGTCTCGACCCGAAATGTCGCCTATTTCCTTCGCTGCCTCATTCGCTGAGTTCCTCCAGCATTCTTGTCTACCTTCAAATTTCTATTTGTCATTTTCCTTGAAAAAATTGTGTCCGTGAGAAAATGTATAACAATGGAGGCAAATTTGAGTTCAGCAAAGAGCTTATCACAGAATATTTGCCGTTTCGAGTATCCTTTTCATATGAACTGCATTTTTAATGTTGAATATAGTTCTGGTTTGTGCACCAGTTGAGTCTGAGGAGTAAAGAAAAGAGGGGAGTGGGGGGTTGCCTGCTGCCACATGCGGCGGTAGGCAGGAGACGGGACTTTTCGGTGAACTTTTATATCTTTGTTGGCACCAAATGTGGCAACATTTTTGTACTGCCTAGGTGAGGTCTACTGTATGATTTTATCGGATTATATGAATTTCACTGTACCTAGTATATGTGACAAAGTATCATTGAATCATTATGGAATCAATGAATCATTCAATCAAACTGGCACCACCGGCACAGAGTTTGTGTTTGCATTGCAGCTGTGGCCAGTTGGATAATTGACCGTGGCTGCTGAGAGGATTCCACCTGTTTGCACAGTGGGAACACAGAAAAAGGCATTTCCATTCTCTTGTATTGGTTGTATCAGTAAAACCAGTTCAAAGTCAATGAAAGTGCACGCGACCCTGGAATTTGATGTATGACATGCATCTCATTGTATTAGTTGGGTCATGTAGATTATGATCCCACTTCATAAAACCTTGCCCATTCCTCACCTGGACATCTGTGAATAGTTCTGGTCAACAAGGTATTGGATAGATGTATTAGCGCCAGAGATAGGGGGCAGGGGAGATTCCCCAGATTGTTGTGTAAGAAGGAACTGCAGATGCTGGTTTAAACCGAAGATAGACCCAAAATGCTGGAGAAAGGGGGAGTGCAGGGGTTATGAAATTAGAGAAATCAATATTCATACCACTGGGTTGTAAGCTGCCCAAACGAAAGATGAGATGATGTTCCTCCAATTTGCGATTAGCCTCACTCTGACAATGGAGGAGACCGAGGACAGAAAGTTCAGTGTGGGAATGGGAAAGGGAATTAAAGTGTCCAGCAACCGGGAGATCAGGTACTTGTTTAAAAAATATTCAGCATCTTTAAAATTTTGTTTTAAAAAACACGTTGATAAAGGTTTTCCAAGTGCACTCGTTCAAGATTGTAACCTTCAGTGCTATGCAAATAAGTTTCACTAAAATTTGGGAGAACCAACCCAGATATCCATTGATTCCATTTGGACCAGAATATTGCATTAGTTGGGATGGCACGGTGGCACAGGAATAGAGTTGCTGCCTTACAGCACTTATAGTGGGGTGGGAGATTGCAACCTTCACGTGGTCCGCCCTGTTTCGACGAATGCAATCAACATGGTGTGCACAATCAAATAAGATCAAATAGAATAAGTTGTCCTACAACTTTAGGCTGTGCACGCCATACGCAAGAAGAAGAAGAAGCACTTATAGTGGCAGAGACCCGGGTCGATCCTGACTATGGGTGCTATCTGTATGGAGATTGTGGGTTTTCTCTGCGGTCTTTGGTTTCCACCCACACTCCAAACGTACAGGTTTGTAAGTTAATTGGCCTGGTATAAATGTAAATTGTCCCTAGTGTGCGTAGGACAATGTTAATGTGCGAGGATTGCTGGTCGGTGCGGACAAATTGGGCCGAAGGGCGTGGTTCCACACTGTATCTCTAAACTAAACTAAACTAAGCAAAAGTTATCTGCAGACTGGATCTTTGTGGCTTTATGTTACCTTCTTGCATAACGAGAAAGAATGTTATCTGTGCTAGCATTGAAACCAAGAAGCCTTGACGATGCATGAAGATGACTGGTTGCTTTTTTTCCCCTTAATCTTCATTATCTTTGTCATTTCTCGTCCAAGAAAAAAGGAAAATATAATCAGGATTTTTCAGTGCTAAATTTTAAAGTAAATGCAGATCGTCAAAGGTGAGAGGGTGAGGTTGGACTGCATTTTGTAGCCGAAGGTAAAGGGACAAAACATATCAATAACTTGCTCTGATGCCAAGGTCATGTGTGTAGTGACCTCAGTTTCCAAGAATTTTTCAAACCAGTGCTGCAGGCATTTGATCTATATGAGACAGGGGGACAGGTGTGGGGGGCAGGGGGCGGGGGGAGGGGGGTATAGTGGGGGTCGGGTTGTGGCACAATAAAACAGTGACATCATTAAGCAGACAGAGAAGCCAATTGCATTGAATAATTCTTAAAAACACCAATGTGCAGTTTTGAAACAAAGCACCACTTGGAACTAACCTTGTAAATATTTCCTTGTAGTAGATACAAGGAACTGCAGATGCTGATTTACAAAAAGAGAGTAACTCAGTGGGTCAGTCAGCATCTCTGGAGAACCTGGGTCGGGACCCTTCTTCAGACTGACCCGCTGAATTACTCCAGAACTTTACATCCTGTAAACATTTTACGGTATTTGGTGGGTGTCTCCAACATGAGGTGACAAACACCCCCTCTGCCTGGACCGTCTGATCTTTGCAACGCTGTGGAACGTCATTTATTTTTTAAAGTACAATATCTAATCAGAGTTCAATTTCCAAAATGTTTGGTCAATTGGAAATAATGATTAAAAATCTCAGTGCAATGCTTGGCGTTCACTCTGCATTTCAAAGGCCGCTTCTGTGATCCTGCGGGTTTAAATGGCAAGAAGAGGTAATGAGTTAAACATCTCATGCATTTTCATTTGATAATGATCCTGTGAAAAATGCTTTTACTATATTAAAGGTGCCATATGCACACAGAATGTCGAAGATAGTTTTGTGAGTTTATGGTAGGATAGATAGTACATCGGCAGGAATATTGGGGTTCTACTTGACTAACTAATCATTTGTTTTTCACTTAGCAAAGGCAGACGCCCAACCTAATCCTCCGGACCCAGCTGTCTATACGAGTACATGCCATTATAGGTAAGTGGAACATTCTACTTTTGCGGATGTTGCAACGCTTAAGAGTTCATTGGTGTCACTTTACTGAGTTACAGTGAAAAGCTTTGTTTTTCATATTATCCAATCGAATACATAAATTACAATCAAGCCGAACTCAAGTGCAACAGGTAAAGTGAAAGGAAAGATACAGAATGTTATGTGACTTTTTTTTATGTGCATATAAATCATAATGGCATGAATTAGACTTTTTTCTCTTCTGAGGGAAAAAATAGGCAACAGTTGAAAAGAATGTAGCAGTAGGTGCACTGTTGATTGTAAAAGAGTTCATGAAAAGAGAAACGGTTGTAATGAACTATTTTAGACTGATGACATATCCAGCATCTGGTTCTAATATGCTACAATGTACTGGCATCATTTTGTTGCAGATATCGATGCAATGCCAAGGGCAGCACCACTTTTGAGGGCTATGACCATGCATTAATTTGTTAACTTGGCTTGTAATATCCATTGCAGTTTATACAGACTGGTGTTGCTTTTGCCCATTTGGCCAGATTTGTTTTTTTTTTTGTCTCAGATGGGGTGTTGCTTCCTGGGTCCATTTGTTAGTTGTCATAAAGAAAACCCATTCCCGTGAATTATTTCAACTTGATATGACAGAACGAGAATTCAGTTAATCTGCAGAGATTTTCTCCCTCTACAAGCTTTTACAATTGCCTCCTCATTGCTTGCAACGATACTGATGGTTGCGAGGGCACAGTTTATAGCAAATACTGTAGGCAGAAAGACTTAAGCCCTGTTTCACTGTGCGAGTTGACCCACGAGTGACCCCGAGTGAAAGACTCGTGGTTGCGTACGAGACTACAAGTTTATGATCCAGAGTTTAACCGAGTTCCCACGGGTATGTCTAAGTTTGCCGTTTACTTCTCATTTCTGCGATGTTCCAAGTTCGTCTCCCGAGTGTACCAAGTTCCTCTCCCGTTAATTTTGAGGCAACAATGTATATCGACATGTTGAAAAATCATCACATGTTAAAAAAATGATGTCATGCTTTTTTTTTACATACTATAAAAAGCCTGCCTTGTTTAAATTGGCTGTTAAATCTCCTGTTGAATCTCCTGTTGCCTCTCCTCCTCCTCCTCCTGTATGACTATAGCCTCCATGGCAGGTTTTTTGTAAGGCTCTGCTCTTCCCTTTCGTCGAACTTTTCTGGGAGCCATCTCTAGCAAGCTTCTTATCAAAAAGATTCACCAGCAATGAGGTGAAACGCCCAAGATTGACCCAGGTCACACGCTGATGTTGAAGTCACCTTTTTTTACTCACCTTTTTTTCCCTCTGTCCAGCTGACGAGTTCAGAGTGCACATGAGAGTCACCGGAGTCATGTCTGATTGCCTGGGCAGCCTACCAGCTTCCACAGTCTACATCGTACAAAGTATCATATTGTGATGCATCAATGCCTGTTTTGGGAGCAGCTTTGCCCTAGAGCGCAGTATATATTACAGAGACTTGCAAATGTAGTGCAGTCTATTACACAGGCCAGCTTTCCCCCTATCAACTCAATCTACACTTCGACCTGCTTCGGGAAGCAGCCAACGTACCATTCCTTCCTCTCCTTTCACCCCGTGAGCAGATAATACAAACGCTCACATACATGTACTACCTGATTCAGGGACAGCTCCTTCCTCACTGTCATTAGATTGCTGAAACGGAAGTTTTTCGGTGTGTGAAGAAGGGTCTCGACCCGAAACGTCACCCATTCTTTCTCTCCAGAGATGCTGCCTGTCTCGCTGAGTCCAGCATTTTGTGTCTATCTTCTCATAACTGAAGTCTTGATCTGATATACCCCATTACAGCTCTTGGACAAAAAAACTCGAAACTTTGTTGTGTTGTATCTGCACGCTGGTATTTTTTTTCTCTTTGCGCTAGCTATTTATTGCACTTATGTACGGCTTTATTTCAAAACTCGCAAACATTCAGACGACAAAATAACCCAATATCAATACCATGTCCGCCTCATCCCAGTTGATGGGGGATGGGGGGGGGGGGGGTAGGATCATGATATGAATCTGTGCCAAGTTGTAAAACTCCAGCCGGGATACCGTCGTCTCAGGGTTCGTGATCATACCAGTAATATTGTGACATCGACATACAGTTGGCACTCGCAATATTACTGGCATTATCTAATCAATTATTACTTCTCAGAATTTGTGTAACAATATTTCATGTTTCCCGGGAACATTAGCACTTTAACACTGCACTTTGGGATCTTATTTGCCATCGGGTAAAAGATTGTGATTATGGTCATGTTAAGAATTAAAAGTCATAAAATCAATGTGTGAAATGTGATTCTTATTTTTCAAAGTCTCTCATAGGAAACAATGAGCGTATAGAGCCCAGGGAGAGGGGGAGAAAGGGACATACACTCACAGAAGCAGAGTCTCTCAGCCTGTGTGAGAGGGAGGGAGGGAGAGAGAGACACACACACACACAAGGTGGATGTGAAATCTCACCTACCTGTTTCAGTGACAGGCACCCGCAGCCAGTGAATGAAGACACCCCCATCTGTCTCCCCTCCTCTCCCTCCACTCTCACCCCCTCTCCTCCACCCCACCCCCCTCACCCCCTCCTCCCCCAATTTGGAAATGTCATCCCATCACCCATTACTTCTCTCCAGAGATGCTGCCTGCCCGCTGTTAAAGAGTTCCCACTTGCAGCAGCATAACAGGCCAGTAAACACAATACTCATAGATAATATACTAAACAAAGAAAATATATATTAAAAAAATCCAGTATTATTGCAAAAATCCCAAAGGCCTTAGTGCAACCAAGGCAGTTTGTAGTTCATAGTTTAGTTAGCATTTGTAGTGTTCAAGAGCCCGATGGTTGTTGGGAAGAAGCTGTTCTTGAACCTGGAGGTCATGGTTTTCAGATTATTATACCTTCTGCCCAGCAGGAATGAAATTAGAGCATGGCCAGGGTAGTGTGGGTCCATGACAATGCTGGCTGCCTTTTTGAGGCAGCACCTCATATAGAACCCTTTGATTCAGTAAAGTTCAGTAAAGAGATCGGGAATCTGGCATCATGGCTTGAAAATAAAACCCAGCCTTTAACATCCGCAAAATGAAAGAGTTGGTGTTGTCCTACGGAACAGGGGTGCAGGAGAGGTGAACACAACCCTGTCTTCTTCAACAGCACTGGTAGAGATGGCTTCTGGACGTGACTGGCAAACCTCAGATTAGGCTGCCATGAAGTGTCATAAAATGTTCTCACGCTGTTCCTCAATACTGGTTTGTCTTAAGGTTGTGAGCTCAGTCCCAAATACACAAAATCTATATATAAACTTCAAGCAATTTTTTCTTTTCAACCCACTCTGTCACCTTATCAATAACTTTTACTTTGTTAAGCAGAATTTGTCTTTAAAAAGTCTAAGTAACTGATATTTCTGTCCCTGATTATTGTTTCTAAAAAGAGTTCCCACGGTAGAATCACGAGTCACAAAGGTAAACGCACGGCCACTACGTTCTTACAAGGAGTTGAAATGTTTCCAATTTTAACCTCAAGAGTACATTTTACTCGTGGAAAAGTTCAAACATGTTTGAACTTTTTCAAGAGTTAACAAGTTTCACGGGTACCTGCCGTTAGCGCCACGAGTCGCTAAGTTGCGTTCACGAGTTCCGACGTTCCCGCTACGTTAATTGTACGTGATTACCACGAGTTAAATTTGTTTTAAACTCGGGGTACCTCGTGGGTCAACTCGCACAGTGTAACAGGGGTTTTATGTAAGCATAACCTTTGATAACTGGGGGACACCTCAAAGCTCTTTGCACTCCTGTTCTTTGAACTACAGTTACTGTAATGCCTGATATTATTTTTTTGGAATCAACAAATGTACAGTAAATCCTTGCAATAACTGACCTCTATATAGTGGATTTCAGTTATAGCGGACTGAGGATCCTGTTGCACCTCACCCCAGTTACCCACTGAGATGGTGTCACGTGATGTACCTCTGGTTGTGGGAGCGGTGAGAGTCAGCATCACGAAGGTGGCGTGAGTACCGGGCCTGTCCCTGGCGGACCGCGTGTGGGGCCGGGGGGGGGGGGGGGCGGAGGGGTGCTCTGCGGCTCCCCGGCCTGTGAATTCCTGCTTATTTAAACCTCCCCTTCCCCAGGTGCTGCATTTCCTCCCTCCCGGCCTTGGGTTAAACTTTACCCTCCTCACCATGTTACGGCGGACAATCGGCAATAACAAACACCATCCTACCCCCACAGCCCGTTATTGCAAGGGTTTGCTGTACTTGTATCAGTACTCCAGTACAAGGGTAACTCGGTGCTGCATGATAGTGGCAAAATATTTGCTCCGGGTTTTTGTTTTCAAATTGCATTGAACTGTTGTGGTAAATGGTTTGAACATTTCCTTTTTAGCGAAGTTTTATCGAAAACTTCTGGTGAGTTTTGCAGGCCAGGAAGTTAAACAGGCATGACTTTGTATTGAAGGGAATGCAACAAATCATATGCACACATCCATGACCCACAAACAGCACTGGAATAAAGAGCAGATAATCTCTTCAGTATTGACATGAATGTTAAAAATTAGCCAGAACATGATGAGAGATCCCTTGCACCTCTTCAAGTTAGTGCCACTGGTCCTTTTGCAGAAGTGTGTAGGCCTAGATTTGGTGCAAAAGACTCAGACAGATGAACAATTGGATGTAATTTTCATGTCATCCAGCTACTTGATGTAGCCTGAAGCTTTCTCCATGGAAGATAATGGGGGCAAGCTTGATCGCATCATTTTCCGACAACCAACTTTGGCACACGGTGATGAAGTTTGGAAATGTCAGTTCATTTTTGGGGGGGGTTTATTTCCCTTTCCCTTAAGCTAGAAATGTTGGGATTATATGTAGAATTCCTCTCCATTTCTTGGACATGCAAAAGCTTCAAAGAGATCAAAAATGTCTGATAATTATTTTTATTTTGTAATGGTTCCAATGGCTTCTCAAATAGCCTGGCTGAAAATAGAGAAACAAAAAGTCATCATTTAATAATCTATTGTTAGTAAATTTGTTTCAAACTTCTAAACTGTTGCAATTTGACGGCAGAGCTGTTTGTTAAAAAATAAAAACAAGTTAATACAGTAAAATTGGGAATAATTTATATGCAAAATAAATCTGTGCATTCTGGCAACAATGGTTTCCATTAAAGGGGGAATTTATGTTTGTGGGTTTTATTTATATATATATATATATGTGTGTGTGTGTGTGTGTGTGTGTGTGTGTGTGTGTGTGTGTGTGTGTGTGTGTGTGTGTGTATATATATATATATATATGTGTGTGGTGTGTGTGTGTATATATATGTATGTATATGAATGTGTATATATGTGTATATATATATCCATATATGTATATGTTTGTATACATTTACATATGTTTATATATATATATGTGTGTGTGTGTGTGTATATGTGTATGCATGTATGTATATATGTATATATGTGTGTGTATATATATGATAAAACATATATACACGTGCATATATACACACATGCACGTGGCTGATCATCCAGAATCAGTACCCTGTTCCTGCTTTTTCCCCATATCCCTTGATTCCTAGCTCTAAGAGCTATATCTAACTCTCTCTTGAGAATTCCTCCACAAAGAATTCCACAGATTCACAACTCTCTGGGTGAAAACGTTTTTCCTCATCTCAGTCCTAAACGGCCTACCCCTTATTCTTAAACTGTGACCCCTGGTTCTGGACTCCTCCAACATCGGGAACATTCTTCCTGCATCTAGCCTGCCAAATCCCGTAAGAATGTTATGTGTTTCTATAAAGATCCCCTCTCAACCATCTAAATTCCAGTGAATATAAGCCCAGTCGATCCATTCTTTCATCATACGTCAGTCCCACCATCCCGGGAATTAACCTGGTGAACCTAAGTTGCACCCCCTCACTTGCAAGAATGTCCTTCCTCAAATTAGGAGTCCAAAACTGCACACAATACTCCAGATGCAGTCTCACTAGGGCCACTGTACAACTGCAGTAGAACCTCCTTGCACCTTACTCAAATCCTCTCGCTATGAAGGCCAACATGCCATTTGCTTTCTTCACTGCCTGCTGTGCCTGCATGCTGATGTACAAGGATGCCCAGGTATTGTTGCACCTCCCCTTTTCCTAATCTGATATCAGTCTGAAGAAGGGTCCCGACCTGAAACGTCACCCATTCCTTCTCTCCAGGGATGCTGCCTGTCCCGCTGAGTTACTCCAGCTTTTTGTGTTTATTTTTGGTTAAAAGCAGCATCTGCAGTTCCTTCCTACACCATTCAGATAATAATCTGCTTTCTTGTTCTTCCCACCAAAGTGGATAACCTCACATTTATCCACATTATACTGCATCTGTCATGCATCTGCCCACTCACCCAACCTATCCAAGTCACCCTGCAGCCTCATAGCATCCGCCTCGCAGCTCACACTGTAACCCAGCTTTGTGTCATCTGCAAACTTGGAGATGTTCCATTTAATTCCTTTGTCTAAATTGTTAATATACACATACACACACACATTATATATACGTATGTATATATATTTGTGTGTATGTGTGTACATATATATATGTGTGCGTGTGTGTTTGTATGTGTATATATATATATTAGTATATCGTATGTGTATATATATATTAGTATATCGTATTTACTCTGGCTTTGAGTATAATATCTCTTATTTGAGTACAGAATCTACAGCCTACTCATGCTGTGAAGTTGTTTTTAACAATTATACTGTATTTATTTATTTGAACATTTATGCCACAAATAAGTGCAGATTTGTTTTGGCTGTGAACACCACAGTGGAGTATATTGTATGTTTGGTCTGAATTGACATGGAAATTAAAATATAATGACAGCATGTTTTAACCGAGTACCTGGCTACGCTTTATTAGACTAATAAATTGTTGCAACCTGTTTTAGTTGTAGTAAAATGTTATTTACTCACCTGAAATTATCTCTCCACTTTGGTGGATATATTAATGTTATTATTCCGTATAATATTCCATGTTTGAAGTAAATGTTAGAGTACCTTGTCCAACTATATATAGATCTCAAAGGCAAAATAAATCAACATTACCGTGTGTTCCTTGCATCTTTGTCGGGAGGAGGATAAATTGTCCAATTCTCCATTACTTGGTTATTTGTGAAGTTGCCATGGGCTTTCAGTATTCATAGTATCAAAAGTACCTCTCAGATACTCTTTAGTTATGGTACATTGGTTATGGTGTCTGAGAGTCAAACAGAGCAGATCGGGAACATAAATAATGTCACATGGAAAACAAAGAAACACTATTCATAACTTGTCTCTTTTTAAACAGTTTTTTTTAAATGTCACTGGCTCAGACGCAGTTGTCTGTTTCTCCTTCCACAGATACTCCCTGACCTTCAGCATTTTCTGCCTTTATTTTAGACAGTGAAGTCAGCTTAAGGCAATGGAAAATAGCTGGGTACCAATATGCAAAGAGCCTGTATAGTTCCTATACCTGGAATTAATAATCAAATTCTATATCTTTTTCCCCAACATGTAAAATTTAGGACATTAAAATCTTACTTTTTTTTGGCAACTAATGTAAAACCAAAGATAGACACAAAATGCTGGAGTAACTCAGCGGGATAGGCAGCATCTCTGGAGAGAAGGAATGGGTGACGTTTTGGGTCGAGACCCATCTTCTCTTTGGTTTAAACCAGCATCTGCGGTTTCTTCCGACACATAATGTAAAACCATTTCAGTAGAACAATTAAAAAGCATAAGGGGGTAAGTCAGGGGTTGAATTTGATAGGTGGTATCCAACAGGGTTTCCTGAAACTGTTTGGATGGTCCCACTCGAGGAGGGACCATATACGATCTAGTGTGGGGAAACGAGCCTGGCCAGGTGACAGGTGTTTCAATGGAAGAGCATTTTGGAACAGAGATAATAATTCCATATGTTTTAAGTTAGTTATGAACGAGGATAAGTCTGGACCTTGGGGGATGGTACTGAATTGCATCTAGCAAATTACAACATCATCATTAGGTAGGAACTAGGGAGAGTAAATTGGGAGCAGCTGTTTATTGGGCAAGTCCACATCAGGCATGTGGGAGTTGTTTAATAACCAGCTGATCAGAGTGTTCCAGTGAGGAGGAGGGATAAGGATTGCAAGGTAGATTTCTGGAATATTGTAAATTTGGTCAAAAAGAAGAAGGAAACATATGTAAAGTTTAGGAAGATGAAACCAGAAACGGTCTTTGAGGAATATAAAGGAAGCAGGAATGAACTCTAGCATGCAATTACAAAGGAGAAAAGGGGCTATGAAATGTTACTGGCAAGTCAGATTGAAGAAAATCCCAAGGCTTTTTATACGTACATTAAAACCAAGAGGGTAGCTAGGGAAAAGATGGGAGCACTCAAGGCTAAAGAAGGGAATTCATGCTGGAGTCAGAGGATGAAGGCAAGGTAGTAACTGAGTACTTTGCATCTGTATTCAGACGTGGAGAATAATGAGATCAGTGCGGGGTATAATGATATGCTAGGGCAGTTTGAGATCAAGAAGGTGGTGGTGGTGGTGAGGCTCTTCAAAAGCATTGAGATGGATAAATCCCTAGGCTTGAAGAGATGTATCCCTGGTTATTGAGGGAGGCAAGAGAAAAGATTGCAGGGGCCTTTATGAAGATCTTTGTATCTGCACAAGCCACAGGCAAGGTCTCAGAGGACTGGATAATAGTCAATATTGTTCCTTTGTTTAAGAAGGTAGGTGGAAATAATTCAAGAAAACTATAGGCCAATGAACCTCATGTCAGTGGTAGGGAAGTTATTGGAGAGAATTCTTCGGGATAAAATTAAATGTATTTGGAGGAGAATGGGATAGTTATGGACAGTCTTGTGGCCTTGTCCACAGCATGTCATGTTTTATGAATTGAATTCTTGGAGGCGGTACCAAAGGTAAGTGATGAGGCTAGAAAATGTGGATGTTGTCGACATGGAATTTAGGAAGGCATTTGAGAAAGTTCCTCATGGTAACCTGTACCAGAAGATTAAGATTCACGGGATCCACAGTGACTTGGTAGTTTGGATTCTGAACTGGATTACCATTGGAAAGCAGAGACGAGTGGTGTTATTCCAACTGGAGGTCTGTAACCAGTGGAGTTCCGCAGGGATCTGTGCTGGGGTCCTCTGTTATTTATGATCTATTGAAATGACTTGGAGGTAAATGTAGATGTGTTAGACAATAATTTTGCAGGGAATACCAAATTTGGTCGAGTAGCGGACAGCGAGAAAGGCTACCAAAGTATATATTGGGATCTATATCAGCGACTTCTTCTTCTTCTTGCGTATGGCGTGCACAGCCTAAAGTTGTAGGACAATTTGTTCTATTTGATCTTATTTGATTGTGCACGCCGGATTGATTGCATTCGTCGAAACAGGGTGGACCACGTGAAGGTTGCAATCTCCCACCCCATATCAGCGACTGAAATGTAGGGAAGAAATGGTTGAAGGCGTTTCATCAAAGCAAATGTGAGGTGTTGCACTTTGGGGGGTCAAATGAAAGGGGAAAATATACAGTTAATGGGAAGACCCTTAACAGCACTGATGTACAGAGTAATTTAGTGGTCCAAGAGTCTAACTCCCTGAAAGTGACTATACAAGTAGATGGAGTGGTAATGATATGCTTGCATTCATATGTAGGGGCATTGAATATAAAAGTCAGGAAGTCATATTGCAGCTTCGTAGGACTTTGGTTAGGCTGCATTTGGAGTACTATGTGCCGTTCTGATCGCCCTAATACAGGGAAGATACGGAGGCTTTGGAGAGGGTGCGACAGTGGTCTATATGGATTCTGACTGGATTTGAGGGTGTTAGCTATAAGGAAAAGTTGGGGAAACATGTTATTTTCTCTGGAATATTGGAGGTTGAGGGGAGATCTGATAGAAATAGATGTAATTTTGAGAGGCAGAGATTTGTAGACTGAACCCTTTTCCGGGGTGGAAATTACAAAGATTAAAGGGCATAGCTTGAAGGGGAAAGTTTCAAAGGTATTTGCGGGGAATAATAGGGATGCTCTGTTTTTTCAGAGAGCGGTGGGTACCTGGAACATTCTGCCAGGGGTGGTGGTGGAAGCTGATATAATATTGACATTTAACAGGCTTTTAGATGGGCACATGGACATGAAGGAAATGTAAGGATATAGATCATGTGCGAGCAGAGGAGATTAGTTTAAATCGGCATTGTGTGGACTGAAGGGTGTGAGCTGTACTGTTCAATGTTCTGTGTTCTAATCACTATGCAATACTGAGATTAAAATGCTGGCTATTTACATTAGCAAATCTATGAGAAAGATATTCAGTAGCTTTATATTCACATGTATGTTTCTGTAAATCATGGTCAATTCTGAAGTGTTAAACCGTTTTTTCCACATTAGACACCATCAAGTCTACTCTGCCGTTCAATCATGGCTGAACTATCTTTCCCTATCAACCCCATTTTCCTGCCTTCTTCCCATAACACCTGATCCCCTTACTGATCAAGAATCGTCACTCTGCGCCTTAAAAATACCCAATGTCTTGGCCTCCACATCTGTGACAACGAATTCCGCAGATTCACCACCCTCTGACTAAAGACATTCCTCCTGATCTCCTTTCTAAAGGTACATGTTTTTGTTCTGAGGCTATGGCCTCTGGTCCTAGACTCTCCCACTAGTGGATACATTCTCTCCACATCCACTCTATCCAGGCCTTTCTGAATCTGCATGAATTTTAGGGGAAGTTTGTTCATGTAATTAATGAAGGGGTCTGTAATCCAAGAATTGTCCTTTGTCAATGATACATTCAACTCATCCCACGCAATGGCATTTTGTGCAGATGCTTTATAAAGTAAATGCAACAGTTGACCATCTCTTCAATTTCAGTTGTGTTTTGAGGATTATCTATTTTGGCACTAAACTATCACATCACCGACTTGTTTACATTGCTCAATTCAAAATGGTACATCCTTTTTATATTAAAGAAATTGAATCCTGTTGGCAGAAGATAAAAAGGTGGAAAGAATGCATATCAATATGCTGTCTAGTCTGATGAATAAATATAAATTGGCAGGCTGTGGTAACCGTAAGGAGCTTTAGATCAAACCATTGAGAAGATTAACTTCATACTAATTAAGGCCATTGGCCTATCCTTCTATACATATTAGTCGATGCTTCCTGTTCGTTTCACTTCAATGTTTTTCTATTTTTCCTTCCGCTTGTGACATTGAAACCGACTGTGAGGCAAACTTGCAAACCACAGCAACCTTTTAAAGTAAACTTTTGGCTAAAATTGTCTGTTTCCTTTTTATTGATGTCTTTAAAAATTACTCAGCCAAGGTTTCACGAATGAAACTAAAGTTAGGGGAATTATCTCTTGGATTTTATTTGAATCGCAAACTAACAGAAGATATCATTCAATTTGTCTTGTGTCCAACAAGAAAAAGCTTTTGTGTAAGAAAGAACTGTAGATGCTGGTTTAAACCGAAGATAGACACAAAATGCTGAGTAACTCAGCGGGACAGGCAGCATCTCTGGATCGAAGGAATGGGTGACGTTTCGGGTCTCTGAAGAAGGGTCTGAAGAAGTGTCTTGACCCAAACGTCACCCATTCCTTCTCTCCCGAGGTGTTGCCTGTTCCACTGAGTTACCCCGGCAATTTGTGTCTATCTTCCAATTAAAGCTTTTGTTGATTTGTTTAAATGACAAAAATTGTCATCCTATGTCAGTATTTCCTTAGTAATAACTAATTTCCCAGTTATGGGGGCCTTTGTATTGAAATGACAATATGGTAAACCCTCATTTTAACAGAACTCTTTATAATGGATTTTGGTCATAGCAGACGGACCAACTGACACGACCCCTGGCTTGCATCACCTCCCCGTCCGCTTACAGCTCTGGCTTCCGACCCACGCCTGGCTGACAAGGTGAACCAACGAGCCCTTCCTCACTCACAGCACGGTCCAGTTGACCCGGCTTTTGTTTCGGCTAATGTTGTTGCCCCTGGAGAGAGCACTTTCTTCAGGCCGATGCCACTGACTCCCTCCCCTCTCACCAGCTGCCGCCTCTTCCTATCGGCCATCAATTTGTCTGGTCCGCATTCCACCGCCACCACCTCCTCCTTCTCCCATCGCTCTGTCCGTTCATCCTCTAACCCCGCCCCCCCCCCATCCCTCCATCAACGCCTCCTCCTCCTCCTCCTCCCCCTCCTCCCCAGAGTTGCCTTCATGCTCCACATCTGAAGATGCCGGCGACTACGGGGGAGAAGGAGGAGTAGGAGGTGGCGGTGGAGGAGGGAGCAGTGGATAAACCACAACGGGAGAAGCAGGAGGAGAAGGTGGTGGAGCGGGGGAGCAGGGAGTGGACAAATCGACGGCTGACAGGAAGAAGCGGCAGCTGGTGAGAGGGGAGGGAGCCCCATCGTGACGAGCATGTCTTGACATTGGCGGCAGCCAAAAGAAAGAGCAGCTGGGGCCAAGGGCTACAATGTGAGCTGCAACAACTGCTGCACATCCGGACCATGCGGTGGCTGGAGAAGGGCTCACCAGCGGCATCGGCACCTAGTTTTAAGGTGAAACGACACAAAGTGCTGGAGTAACTCAGAAGACTGAGTCATAACACACTCTTTTGTTTCCTGTATAAAACGTTATAGATTTTGGAGTGATATTTTCGAAATATTCACAAAATTATTTAAGATAAAAATGGAACCTAATAATGAATTGATTATATTTGGGGTAATGGAAGATGGGAATAAATTGAATCCATCTCAAAAATTATTTTTTAATTATGGTTTAATAATAGCAAAAAAAGTAATATTGAAATGTTGGAAAAATACACCAATACCAACGCTCAAAATGTGGATTGCAAGTATGTTGGACACCGCACATCTTGAGGAAATGCGATTCCTCCTAATAGATAATTTTGACCAATTCACAACGAGTTGGTCTCCATTTGTCGTCTTTTTGGAATCATATGGTGCAACACAATTGTAAAAGCTAACTCGTGACTGGGTGAGGGATGGTCAAGATTATAAATAAGATCTCCTTACTTTTTTCTTTTTCTTCCCTTTTCTTCTTTTATTCTCTTTTTCCTATTTTCTATTCTTTAACTTTCTTCTTTCACTCTCTATTTTTCTTTTCCACACACTATATATCTCACATTTTTCTATATTTCATTATCTAACTTCTTTTTCTTTTTCTTCTTTATTATAAAAAAATTGAGAGGAGCCATGTCTTTGCCTGCTGCACCCTTCACTACCTGCCCTTATCATCAGTGTCGATAGGCAAGTCAATCTTCATCCACAAGGCCCATAATTGTAGTCCTTCTTTGAACCTGAGACCCAGACCATTCAGGGTGCAACTGGCAAGTAGACTCTGCTCTGGGCATCTGGATATAGAATACTCTTCCTCCCAGCCTGAGTGTGGTCCACTCATGCCTGATGATTCACTGTGTACAAAAACCCCATGTTAAGCTCCACACTATAGTATGTGAAATGCCAAGGAACTTGGCCAATGGATGCGGGTATCATGTGGAATGATGTGGTGTCTGTGGCTGGGGTCTGCACTGATGATATATCTTATGCATCTGAAAGGATTCAAGCTGCCAATAGCTTGATCTCGCCTACCGTCAATTTTTAGAGATACATTGCGGAAACAGGCCCATCGGCCCACCGAGTCCACGCCGACCAGCAATCACCCCGTACACTGACACTTTCGTAACAGTAGGGACAATTTACAATTTACAGAAGCCAATTAACCTATAAAGCTGTATGTCTCTGGTGGGTGGGAGGAAACCGGAGCACCCGGAGAAAACTCACGCAGTCACAAGGAGACCGTACAAACTCCATACGGACAGCATCTGTAGTCAGGATCAAACCCGGGTCACTGGCGCTGTAAGGCAGCAACTCTACCATTGTGCCACCGTCCCGCTCAATCATCCTGCCCACATACCAGCATAGAGGGTTCGGTATTGATTGTGGTTCAAAACCCTGAAAAAGGTTTGGGTTTCTGGTTTGGGAGAGCAAGTTATTGTATTTCAATTGTTTCCACAGCTGAGATAAGATGACTCAGCAGAGACGAGTAATCAAACTGGAGCCTTCCTGTTCTGCATTTCTCAGTTGTGCTTATCAGATCATCGTGCAGACAGACGGTGCATAACGTTGCCAAGTGCTTGTCGGAGCATTAAAGTCAAGTTTTCATTTGCCGGAGACTTTAAATAAGCTGACAGTAAATATTCCCAAGTTTCTACTAATAGGCTGAAACAGCTTGGTTTTGTATAAACCCCAGATGCAATCCTTGGCGTGCTTTGGTGCCTGGGTTTTCCGTGAGATTGCTGGGGCTACACACTAAAAATTATGCCGCATGGAGCATGGATGAGCAGTGACTTTGCTTCTGAAAAATCCAGGTTGAGAGATGGGGACAAGCACTCTTCAACTTTTTAATTAAATAAGAAAATATTACTGTAGCTGCCATATTAAAATGGTGTAACAGTAAAACTGTGTCTGGAACTACTGCCTCTCTTTTTTCTTGTATTCTAACTGGCCCAAAGATAATTAAAGAATTATAAAAGATTAGTCAGTAACTTCATTGCTTATATTAATATCTATTTTTGATTATCTTGAGAATTAAAGTGTTTTCCAAGTGGTGGCGCCATCGAGTGTGGCAGCCTCGCCAGCAGCTGTCTGTCCTTTCATCCTTTTCGTTATCTTTAGTCTGTCTAAAAGTTTGTTTCTGGAGGTCTTTTAGTCTTTTTTATGTGGGGGGGGGGGGGGGGAAACCGTTTTTCTCAGTCACTACCTCGTCGAGGATGCGCCTTTCCTCCGAGCCACATCTTCGCCCCCTCCTCGCGGCCTACAATCTGGATTGGCGCGGCCTTTGCTTCGGCTTCAGCAGCGGCGCAGCGCTGGATTCCATCGCAGAGCGATCGATGCCTCACCGGGATCGCCGTGTTGGAGCTCCAGAGTGCTGGAACTGCTGACTTTAACACCGTGGAGCTGTGGTCTGCGGAGCTTCCAGCCACGGGCGGTGCTGACTTTAACATCGCGGAGCCTGGGATCCTTGCCGGGGTCGCCAGCGTTGAATCTCCACCCAGCTCGGCCTGTGGACTTCGGAAGCCGCGGTCTCCGGTAGGAAGCGGCCGATTCGGAAACTCCAAGCCGCTAAGAGTGTTCTTCCGTTCGAGGGCCTGAAACATCGGGCCGCCGTTGCGGCGTCTGCGGAGGCCTCAATAGGCCCCGACCATGGGTGAACATGAGGAAGAGGACTGAACTTTGTTGCCTTCCATCACAGTGGGAGACGTTGAATCCGCAGTGGGGGGATGTTTTTATGTTTTATGTTAAATTCTACAGTGTTGTGTTTATCTTATTTGTGTGCTGCATGGTAACTCAAGTTTCACTGCACCAATTGGTGTATGTGACAATAAATGTCCTTTGTCCTTTGTGTGTTAATCTGCCGCCTGATCATTGCATCTATTCCCATCTATTACAATTTGGTATTTAACTCTGAGTGCATTCAGTGTAAAAGAACATTTATAAAAGAGATGATTTCTTTTGATGCCACTGAATTACATGTCTGCATCTGCCTATAAGTATGTTTAATTTTAATTTGCTAATTCAACAGTTTGTATACCAAGACAAAACCTGATGGTAATCGGTTTACGATTGCAGCAAGCAGAAGAATAATTCTGCATCTGTATTCAACTTCTCAACTTATTCAGAGCAAATGTTCTAACTTTAACCAGGGTCTGGTGCAGTGTCATCAGAGTGTGGAGAGATGTTTGGGATAGTTTATTCACTTAAGTGATTATTGCAAGTACATTAAACAGTAATGGTATTTGAAAAGTATCTGCCTCAGAATGCGGATGTACTGTATTTTGGTATGTGTGGCATAGATTTTGTTTGAAAGGTCGGGTCTGTTGTGGAAAATTGTGCATTAAAATAAAAAAAAATGTCTTTAAAGTATCTTTAATTTAAGCTGCACAAGTTCATGTGATAAGAACAGAATTAGGTCATTTGACCCATCAAGTCTGCTTCGTTATTCACTCATGGCTGCTCTATCTGTCCCTCTCAACCCCATTCTCTTCTCCCCATAACCCCAGACACCCATATTAATCAAGAATCTGTCACTCTGCATTAAAAATATCTATTGACTTGGCCTCCACAGTCTTCTGTGGCAATGATTTCCACAGATTCACCACCCTCCGTCTAAATAAATTCATCCTCTTTCTAAAGGTGTATCCTTTTATTCTGAAGCTATGGCCTCTGGTTCTAGACTCTCCCACTAGTGGAAACATTCTCTCCACATCCACTTCATCCAGGGATTTCACTGGGACATTTCAGTGAAACTACAACAGATGCATATATTTTGCAAGATGACGAAAATATCAATGCATTTGTTACAATGGGGAATATTGGACACTGTGCGGTAATCCATTGTCAGAGATGAATGGGCGATGAAGAAGAGGGCATCATTGACGAGTTCTGGGTCAATAGGTACTAGGGTGAGGGAGCTCCGTCCCTCCCCTACCCTAGTTGCCCTGCTAGTTTCACTGTTCGTTTCCCTTCATTATCATCTGGGAGACCACATGGGAGCTCCTACGTAGAGACCAGGTGGGAGCTCCTACGTGGAGACCACGTGGGAGCTCCGACGTGGAGACCAGGTGGGAGCTCCTACGTGGAGACCAGGTGGGAGCTCCGACGTGGGGAGCATGCACGAGAACAGCTGACTGGCTTGTGGAAATTGCTGCATGTGCAGTAACGCGTTGCCACCGAGACACACAACTTGGAAATAAACCAGTGGGCTTAAAGAATCATTTACGTATGTGCGAATTTACCTAAGTTGCCTATTAAGTAAGTCGGGGAGTGCCTGTATTAAGAAAAGCAATAGTCCTAGTACTACTGATCCCTGGGAAAAAATATAACACCTGTGTTATATTGAGGTTATGCTGTATTGTCTGAAAAGTTATACACTGTAACCTCAATATTACCTCTGTGTTGGTGTAAAATGCAACTTTATAAACTACCCATGTGATAAGTAAAACTAATATTTACTTGATTTCTGCCTTGGGCTTGTGATAATACCTGCCGTATAATAAAGTCAATCGAACCTCATTTAGATGTAACACTGAATTATGTTTCTTGCTACTTAGCCAATTTTCTGCAAATGGCATTTTTTTTCTTTCTTTGTAAGCCTGTTACATGAACCAGAGGAAAGAACATAGGACATAGAGCAGTACAGCCCAGGAACAGGTCCTGTGGTCCGCAAGCCCAACATGATGTCAAGTTAAACTAGTCTCTGCCTGCACATGATCCATATCATTCCATTCCCTGCATAATCTAAAAGACTCTTAACAGCCACTTGTGATCTGCTGCGTCCACCACCCAAGTTAGCCATCACTCTCTGTGTAAAACAAAACTTGCACTGTGCATCTCCTTCAAACTTTGCCCCTCTCACCTTAAAGCAATGCCCTCTCGGCTTTTGGACTCGGCTTTGACATTTCCGCCCAAGTGCATACTCCCTGAAAGTGGAAACGCAATTAGATAGAGTGATATAAAGGTCTACGGCATTCTTGGCTACATCGGTCAGGTCATTGAGATTAAATTCTGGGAAGTCAAGTTGGATTGGTATAAAATTTTGACTACCTGGTTATGTTACACTTTATGAAACAACTATTAAAAAATCTATACGCCTTGCACTGATTGCATTTCCCCCCATTGGCTCTCTCTGATACATCATCAAAAACTCTCCCAAATTAATCAAACAAGATTTGCCTTGAATAAACTCAAGCAGGCTTTCCCTTATCAACGTGTTCTTGTTCACTTCATTTCTAATTCTGATTCTTGTTCCTCAAAATAAATATCATATTATTAACATTAAGCTGCCCTGTAGGTGCCGGGTACATTTGCAATTCACCAGTCTTCAGGAAACTCCCATGTCTATATTTTTGGTGCACATTTTCTGTAGTTTTCTGCAGTCATACACATTAATTTCAGTGCATCGAGAGTGATGCAATTGTGAAATGGGAAAGTTGGCTTGTGACATTAGTGCTTTGAGTTAGACTGGAATGGAGATGGTTTAAGCCTTATTATAGCCGTGCCAAGAGGGAAAACCTCTCTTGTTGTGACTTTTTTTTATGACATAGTGGGATGAAATTGACGCTGCACAGTTGAAACCAGGCAGGTACCTACAGTGGTTAGGATTGGGCTTTTTCCAACAACTGCTTTCTCATATAATGTGGAAATTTCCATATGCAGCTTGCTGTGAACAAAAACTTGCTTTTTATTCCTTGTTCTATTGCGTTTCCATGGCAACTGGCCCCAATCAGCACAAAATGTTTATTGAGGATACATAGGGTGTCCACCATTTTGGCTGTCAATTTTGGTTACTGGGAAAAGTCAGAATGTTGGATCAATCTATGTGCTGAACTACTGACTACATTTAGTGACTTAAAAACAAAAATATTGGAAAAGTGTATCAATTACAAGCAGCTATTTACAGAGCCTTTAGTAGTATAGCTGGTAGAATGGAAACAGCAACAAGAGGCAGATCTATCTTTTGTGAAGACTTATGAAAGACTGTCAAGATGGAAGACTTTCTCAGACCATTTGCCTTATTCTGGAGTCTTTTTGTACGAAATAAAAGAAAATGCTGAGGGCACTTGGCAGGTGAAGAGGGATCTGGGGAAGGAGAAACCACTAAAAATGTTAACTCTGCTACACTTTCCATAGATGCAGCTGACTTGGTAGATTGGATTTAAAATTGATTTGGCCATAGAAGATAGAAAGTAGTGGTGATGGAGTGTCTCTCAGACTGGAGGTCCGTAACTACTGGTGTTCCACTGGGATCAGTGGTGGGATCACTTGGGCTAAAATATATATAGGATGATCACTTTCAAATGTTTGATGAATTTGCTGATGCCAGTTTGGAATTACATTAACTGCAGATCAATTGTGGTATATTATGCTGGGTTCTTCATTTATCAATGCTTGTGTGGACATGAAGTCTGGTTTTATCATAAAAGGCACACTCTACACCCGCTCTATATGCTTTGAAGCTGAAAATGAAATTTAAATGAATTTCTTTCCACCATACTTCATGGTTGGTCCAAACAGTGGGAGGCTTTACGGATTTGCAGCCATTCTGCCAGTGCCTAATGAAGGAACTTTATTGCTTCAAACGTGTCAAGATACCTGAAGTGAACCCTCAGGGTGCCAATGCTTTGCTTAGCAACACATTACTGTATTGGTTATGAGTGCGTGTGGTTGACCACATGTTAGAGGGTATTCCCAGTCATCTGTAAGATCACATGGTGGTGCAGAGATCGGGAGGTGGGGATTGCTGCAGGAAAAGGCAGCTGTGAACAAATCCTCTGACATTTCCAAAACCAAAGTGACTCAACAGCTGCTGCCCACTGATGGAATGCTCACTATTACAATTGACAGTCCTTGATCGATCCTTGATTGTCATGAGTGCAGTCACTGATGTCTTGAACCCGTGGGAAGCTATCCGCGGCCACAAACCCAGGACTTGCTCATTCCAACCGGCAGTATTATGTAAAAACATAATATAATATAGCATAACATAATATGATTGAATGGTGGAGTAGACTTGATTGGCCGAATGACCTAATTCTGCTCCTATAACTTATGAACTGTGGAGGCCAAGTCATTCAGTATTTTTAAGGTGGAGATTACCAAATTCTTGATTGGTAAGGGCGTCAAGGGTTATGGGGAGAAGGCAGAATGGGGATGAGAGGGAAAGATAGATCAGCTATGATTGAATGGTGGAGTAGACGCGATGGGCCAAATGTTGGACCATTATCAATGCCATGTTGCACATGGCTTGTAGTTTCTGAATACACATCTCAGTTTTTAACACATGCTCTTGTTAAGTTAGAGCAGTCATTTTTCACAGCTCAGTTTAGCTTATTTTTGTTTACTATTGTCATGTGTACCGAGATACAGTGAAATGCTTTTGTATGCCTGCTATCCAGTCAAAAGAAGAGGGTCTCGACCCAAAATGTCACTTATTCCTTTTCTCCAGAGATGCTGCCTGACCCACTAAGATACTCCAGCATTTTGGGTGAATCTTCAAACGAAAGACTTACCTTGACAGAGAAGCGATTTTTTTTCCGTATCGTATCTCCGTCCGCACTGCGGCCTAACATCGAGGAGTTGGCGGCCTTTGCTGGAGGTCGACTGGGAGCTCCAATCGCGGAGCCTGCGGGACTTACCATCACGGAGCTTGCGATCCCTGTCGGGGGTCGGCTTTGGGGCCCCAACCATGGGTGCCTGCGGACTTTAACATTGCGGAGCTCACAGTCTTCTGTCTCTGGTTAGAGTCCAATGTCGGGAGCTCCAAGCCGCAGGAGCTTCGACCGTCCCGAAGCGGGAGCTTTGATGGCCCCGACACGGGGGCCTCGACTGCCGGCTGCGGGAGCTTCGATCGCCTCGACTGCGGACGGTTCGACTGCCCTGACTGTGGGAGAATAAAGAGGAAGGAGATTGGACTTTATTGCCTTCCATCACAGTGAGGAATGTGGGGAATCCGCTGTGGTGGATGTTTATGGTAACTTTTATGTAGTGTGTCTTGTTGCTTTTTTTAGTATTGCTGTATGGTAATTCGAGTTTCACTGTACCTTAATTGGTACATGTGACAATAAACCGACCTTAAAACCTTGAATGCAATCAAACAATCCACAATGCAAAGCTAAAGGATAAAGTGTACAACATTTAGAGCAAAGAAATACCATTGAAGTCCAATAAAGTCCGATTTAAGAAAGTTCAAAGGTCTTCAATGAGGTCAGGATCATGGACAAGCTGATGATAGCCAGTTCATCCAGGATATGGGTTTATCAGCTAGGTTAAGAATAAGGGGTAAGCCATTTAGAACGGAGACAAGGAAACACTTTTTCTCACAGAGAGTTGTGAGTCTGTGGAATTCTCTGCCTCAGAGGGTGGTGGAGGCCGGTTCTCTGGATACTTTCAAGAGAGAGCTAGAGAGGGCTCTTAAATTTAGCGGAGTCAGGGGATATGGGGAGAAGGCAGAAACGGGGTATTGATTGGGGATGATCAGCCATGATCACTTTGAATGGCGGTGCTGGCTCGAAGGGCCGAATGGCCTACTCCTGCACCTAATGTCTATTGTCTATTGTTGCTATGCCAGCATCCTAATCCAGCACACTGATCTATATCACCAACTCTATCAAATACCATAGAAAACTTTAATTATGTTGTGCTTAGATTGAAGTAAGAATTAAAAAAAGAGTTGAGAGCATGACATTTGTCTGACAACTCCTTCACAAACATGCCTCTTGTGCATCTTTGTAACATCGTGTTCTATTTAACCAATGTTAATGGAGCCACAGCTTTACATTTGAACCAATTTTAACCTCTTCAAATGACATTAATTTATTCTGGTCTCACTCATTGGATTTTCCGTGGTGTGTTTGTCTGTTGTGTGCTATCTGATGTTACAATATCAATTGCAATTTCAACAACCTCCAAATAGAATTAAATTGATTTCAGCTGGTAAATGTAATTTCTTTTAATGCATCACAAATTGGCATGTCATCTTTGTGCTTGGCCATGATAATCTTTGTTGGAATGACAACAAGAGGTAAGAGTGTTTAATTATCATATCTGCTGACAATGGAACAATGAATTTCTTACTTGCAGCAACTTAACAGGCCCATATAAGTTAGTTTAGTTTATTGTCACATGTACTGAGGTACAGTGAAAAACTTTTGTTGCATGCCAACCAGTCAGTGGAAAGACTATACAATCACAGTTGAGCGATCCACAGTGGACAGATACTCGAGAAAGAGAAGAATGTTTAATGCAAGATAAAGTCCAGTAAAATCCAATTAAAGGTAGCCTGAGGGTCTCCAATGAGGTAGATAGTAGCTCAGGACAGCTCTAATTGTTGATAGGATGGTTCAGTTACCTGATATATGCAATACACACAGGTAAAATGTAATAAAAAAATGGAAACTAGGTGAGTTTTTTAAAATCATTTTCAAAAGCAAATTTTGTGTAATTACCCTTTTTGTCTACTTTTTCCTGAGAATCCCGACCCTGATCTTCCATAAAGTTATACCTTGCATGAACCGTGTAGAATGAAATTTAGTTTAGTCTAGAGATATGGCGTGGAAACTGGCTCTGTGGCCCACTGAGTCTACCCCAACCAACGACCCATGTACTCCAACACTATCCTACACACCAGGTACACTTTTGCTTATGTTTTTTAACTGAAGCCAATTAACTGAAGTCTGAAGAAGGGTCTCGACCCGAAACGTCGCCCATTCCTTCTCTCCAGAGATGCTGCCTCACCCGCTGAGTTTCTCCAGCATTTTGTGTCAACCTACAAATCTGTGCATCTTTGGAATGTGGGAGGAATCCGGAGCACCTGGAGAAAGCCCACGTGGTCACGGGGAGAGAACGTAAATCTCTGTACAGACAGCACCCGCAGTCAGGTCTTTGGGTTCATTATGTGATGCAGCAGTCACTGTGTCACCCCAAGGAATACCAGAACAGCTCTGAAAGGGAGCTGTTAGCCACTAACCTCAAACAAAGCTGCCCACTTCCTATGTTACTTGGCCTCTGGCATGGATTTCCATCACAACAAGTGTCTTGGGGCTTCCAATGGACGTTTGTAATGTCATCGGGCATTCAGTGCACCTCCAATCAGCTTGGAAGATTCTCACAGACACCGAGCAAGGAAGTAAAAAATGATTTTTATTTCTCCTTAAATGCTTTAAACAATTTGCACAATGAAATAATACGGAGAAATCCCCATGAAATGAATTATTGGCAAACTAAAGAGGTAAATTTTGAGATACTTTTCCTTATGTCAGTCTGGGCCAATGAGATGGCCCTGCAATGATTGTGAATTTGCGCACCATTCAAATTTTTATAGTACTTTTCGTCTAACAAGCCCCAACATTTTCAGTGAGGAAATCATGTAAAATGTTGATTTCTTGTGTTGTTTGCAATCGTAAAAATTACCACAGTCCATCCCATGAGAGCAATTTCTGATTTTCCATAGACACAAAAAGCTGGAGTAATTTAGCGGGTCAGACAAAATCTCTGGAGAAAAAGAAAAGGTGAAGTTTCGGGTCGAGACCCTTCTTCAGACTGAGTGTCAGGGGAAAGGGAAACGAGAGACATAGATGGTGATGTAGAGATAGAGAGCAATTGAATGAAAGATATGCAAAAATGCAATGATGATAAAGGAAACAGGCCATTGTTCGCTGTTTAGTTTGGTTTAGTTTAGAGATACAGCACAGAAACAGGCCCTTCGGCCCACCGGGTCCGCGCCGACCGGCGATCCCCGCACATTAACACTATCCTAACGAGAAACTGGTGCGACTTGAGTGGGGGAGGGATGGAGAAGGAAAGAATGCAGGGGTTACTTGAAGCTAGAGAAATCCATATTCATACCCCCGGGTTGTAAGCTGGAGTAACTCAGCGGGACTGGCAGCATCTCTGGAGAGGAGGAATGGGTGACGTTTCGGGTCGAGACTTCTTCAGACTGGTTAGGGATAAGGAAACGAGAGATATAGTCAGTGATGTAGAGTGATATAGAACAAATGAATGAAAGATATGCAACAAATAAGGATAATAAAGGAAGCAGGCCATTGTTAGCTGTTTGCTAGGTGTGAATGGGAACCTGGTGCGACTTGGATGGCGGAGGGATGGAGAAAGGGGGAGTGCAGGGGTTACGTAATTAGAGAAATCAATAGTCATACCACTGGGTTGTAAGTTGCCCAAGCGAAAGATGAGATGCTGTTCCTCCAATTTGCGATTGGCCTCACTCTGACAATGGAGAAGGCCTAGGACATAAAGGTCGGTGTGGGAATGGGAAGGGGAATTATTGTGTTTGGCAACAGATTTTCCATACTTGACTGAGCACATACAATGCTGAAAGCTCCTGTCAACTTTCCTGAGTAATGAAGGTGAGCACTGACTGTATGACAAATACAGATCCTTGCCAATGCCTTCACGATCAAAAAATAATAAAATCATTTTGACGCCTTGTCCGTGGTTGTAAATTTACTTCTGTGAGGAACCAAGGAGGCACATCCCGTGCTGTATCAATGGACACCTGGTAGATTGGTTGGTTGGTTTCTTCATTATCACTTGTACCAAAGTACAGTGAAATACTTTTTTTGCATACAGATCAGCAAGACTATCACCAAGCATAAGCACAATCCTCGTTAGTACAGAATGTACAGAACAGCCCATTGAGTCTATGTGCGTAGGATGGAACTGCAGATGCTGGTTTACACCAAAGAGGGACACAAAATGCTGGAGTCAACTCGGGAATCGGTGATGTTTCGGGTCTTCAGACCAAGAAGGGTCTTGACCAGAAATATCACCTATTCGTTTTCTCCAGAGATCCTGTCAGGCCCGCTGAGTTACTCCAGTGTTTTGGATCTATCCACTGAGTCTACATGTAAAAGTCACCATGAAACCCCATTGTAAAAGCCCCCCGTTGTTTAAAGTAGAAATGTCAGGTTGTTGAAAGTTTATTGTTGAGTTGAGTATACCTTCCTAATGACACACGAAAAACAATTACATAATGTCTACAGACTGGGTTGCAGCACCCTTTCCTTCTTAGAGCAACAGGATAAAATTTATGATTATGCAGCCACTAGCAAATGCAACTTAGTTGTGCAGCTTTAATAACACAGCAATTTTCTTCCATTAATTTAATTCCTGAGATCCGTATCATACCGTAATGTTGAAATTTACAAACACTATAAAGTCACACTATACCACAGAAACAATTGTTGTCATGGTTGTAGCTGGATCAAAGTCATATTATTGTGACGTTATGCAGAGAGGAAGTCTGTGGAATGTATTACAGGAAGCTCTCAACAAAAGAGAGTAAAGATCACCAATCCTGGTTTCTTGTACTTCAACAGGAAGGAAGTATCCAGCAAGCGATAGATATAGCATATGTGTCACTCATAAGCTGGGAGCTGGACTTTTCAATTTCTAACTGGAGTTGAATTAACTTGTAGAATATTCTAATTATTTCCAATAATGCTTATTTCCAAAGCTACTTGGATTATGTTATTCTGCCATTTCAAGCATAAAAGCAAAGTAGTGAATAAGTATCCAAAAGCCATTTTCTCATCATTCCCTACCAAAGGTTTCAGTTTATGTTTGTGAAGTGTACCGAGGTA
This sequence comes from Malacoraja senta, assembly GCA_038087875.1. Taxonomy (NCBI): domain Eukaryota; kingdom Metazoa; phylum Chordata; class Chondrichthyes; order Rajiformes; family Rajidae; genus Malacoraja; species Malacoraja senta. The sequence goes on from CM075978.1 coordinate 184,849,502, forward strand.
CAGTGAAAAGCCTTGTATTGCATGCTATCCAACAGATCAGATAATACTATACATAAATAATATCATGTCATATTCAAATACAATATATGGAGCGGAGAGGAAGATACAGAGTGCAGAATATTGTTCTCAGCATTGTAACGCATCAGTTCCAGAGACAAAGTCCAATGTCCGCAACGTGGCAGAAGTTAACCAGACAGTACCTCTGCTTATGGAAGCACCATTCAGAAGCCCGATAACAGAGGGGAAGAAGCTGTTTCCGAGTCTGGTGGTGCGCACTTTCAAGCTTCTAAACCTTCTGCTGGATGGGAGCAGGGAGAAGAAGGAATGATTGGGGTGGGACATCTTTGATTATGTTGGCTGCTTTTCTGAGCCAGTGTGAAGTGTAGATGTAGTCGATGGTGGGAAGTTTGTGTGATGGACATGGTTACATCTACTATACTCTGGAATATCTTGTGACATTGGGCAGGGCTATTCCAAAAACAAACTCTGATGCAACCCAACAGTGTGCATTTTATGGTAGAAGCTTGTAAGAGTCATTTGAGACATGCCAACTTTCCTCAGTCTCTTCAGGAAGTAGACGGCATAATGTTGCAAACACAATGAAACAACTAGGAAGTGTTTTCATCAACAGTTACAGAGCTGACAACCTGTCTAAGCTGCCTGAAATAATTGCTTGGATTTTTATAGCCAAAACAAAAAAGTGCAGGCTATGCATCATGAGCAATTAGCAATTAATGACAAATGTTCAAGATGTCAGATTTTTTTTGTGTGCAACAAAATTTCTTTTCCATTTTTCACTCACCAAGACATGCTTAGAAGGCTGCATGAATGTACTAATTTTAGAAACACAAATGATAAGAAATGAAAATAGGAGTAAGATATTTGACCCATATACCATCCCTGTCATTCAACAAGGTCATGGTTAATTTATTTTTACCTCAGTGCCACTTTCCTCCACTTACCCCTTCTCCCTTTATTTTCTTAATGCAAAGAAATGTATCAATGAATTTGAAGGGTGGCACCTTTTTAATGGTGGCGCTTTTATTTGTCACATGCAAACGCACAGTGAAATTATTTTCTTACATTCAGTCCAGTAAGGTATTGCCATACCTAAGCACATCCCTGATTAGCAATGTGTACAGAAATACACTGAGCCTGCATGCAAGAAGCACAATGTTTCTTGAATAGTCTCTGCCATTGAGCGTCCATTACAGCCTTGGGTAGATAATTCCAATGATTCATCGTTCTCTGGGTGTAGAAATGTATTTTACCCTTGGTACTGAATGGTCAACCTCTTATTTTGAGGCTGTCACCCTTTCGATAAGGGGAAATACTAACTCCACATCTACACTGGCAAGCACCATAAGAAATTGGTTCATGATGGGAGTATAAAAACAGAAAGTATCAGGTAAGTGAAGAAGAGAGAATTAAATATCAGTCCCATAGAAACATAGAAAATAGGTGCAGGAGTAGGCCATTCGGCGCTTCGAGCCAGCACCGCCATTCAATATGATCATGGCTGATCATCCAAAATCAGTACCCCATTCCGGCTTTTTCCCCCATATCCCTTGATTCCCTTAGCCCTAAGAACTAAATGTAACTCTCTCTTGAAATGCTCTGTTATTTTTCCACTATCTTCTTGATGTACTGAAATATAATAGGGCTGTAATGACGGTTTCAAAAATGATCATTGATGGAGTGTTTTGTTTTGTTTGATCAGTAAAGACCATTGTACAATTGTAAGGAGCCCTGATAGAAGTATATACAAATAATGAGAGGCGTATAGAGGGTAGCTAGGCAGAACCTTTTTCCCCAGGGTGGAAATGTCCAACATTTGGGAAGTGGGCAAAGCTCTAAGGTGTGAGGGGGAAAGTTTAATGGAGATGTGCAGGGTACATTTTTACACAGCGGGTGGTGGGGGCCTGGAACGCATTGCCAGGGGTGGTGGTGGCGGCGGCAGAGACGATAGTGGCATTTAAGAGGCTTTTAGATAGGCACATGGAAGTGCAGGGAATAGAGGGTCATGGATCATGTCCAGGCTGATGAGAACTGTTTAGCTAGGCATTGTGTTTGGCACAAATATTTTGGGTCGAAGGGCCCGTTTCTGTGCGGTTCTGTACTATGTTCTATGAATTTGTCGAAACAATGAGCTGCAGATGCTGGTTTTGTTGTCTGCTTTCCTGATCATTGTGGTGATCTGTTGCAATGCTGCCTGAGTTATTTCAGCATTTTGAGCCTATCTTTGGTACAAACCAGCATCTGCAGTTCCTTTTTATTACATCTCTGTTGTAAATTAAATGGCCAAACATAATGATTCAGTTAGGTTGAGGTTTTTGGTATAAACTGTCATTCAGAAGATTTGATGCAATTTTCCATCCCTATTTGTTTGTGTTGCTTTTATTTACATTTCACATGTATCAAACTTTAGCTTGTCTTTAACAGTTCTGACCATCTTCCAGTATTGTATTATGGATTAAAACCACATTAGAATTATTTATACACAAGCGAATTGTTTATGAAGTCCCAAGATGTAACAATGAAACTCAGACTGGCTTGGTTAAATGTAATTTAAATGAGCTTAATAAACACAAAAATGAAAAATTCCAGGACCTTTAGTTTAATTTATACAAGTTTTTACAACACAATTGCTCTCATTCAGCTCCGAAATCCACAAATGGTTTGTTTCCCATTTCTTAAATTACAATCTGGCCTTGTCATGAGATGGGTTCAGAAGGAATGATTGCAAAAAACAGGTTTTAATCAGCTCTTGGGCACCTTGACACATAATTGCTTGTTGCCTGTTTTATTACTGCAGATCTGAACAATGAGCTTAATCAGAGTGCAAGTGCCTTATCAAATATTGGGCACGATTTTTATTCAAAGCAGTGATTTAGTTTTAATTTTCAGCAACTGCACCTTGTTCAACCCCCTTTCCGCACAGCCCCACCCCTCAGTGGCTTTCTCCTCTCCTTAGAGAGCCACCCCTCCTCACAGCCTCCTTTCCCCCCTCCCCCATCCTCGTTCCTCCCCTTTTCATCTACTTCAAACTCCTCTCGCTCCTTGCCCTTTCCCAATCCTCTGCACACACTCCCCATCCTCTGTATACCCTCCGCATCTTCTTTGCCCAACTCCCCTCCTCATTCCCCTCCCCCATCTTCACCATCCTCATCTATCCCTTCCCCCCCTGGCCTGCTCCTTCCATCTATTTTCCTCCATTTGATGAGGAACCACTGAAGCTGAGCTAAATGGTGTTCAAGGCACTGAGAAATGCATTGACCTAATGACAAGTATGTTTTTCTTCTTCCTTGTGGGAACTAGGCTGGTTAGTTTGTCACAACTCCAGTGGTTGTTTCTGACTGGCAACATAACAAAAATGTGTAAGTGGTGTCTAACCACACTGGCAGCATCATACGGTAACTGAAGCAACGTATTCACCAGTCCTTCCACTGCTAAACTGTTGGAACATAGACAGAGTACCTCACAGTATGAAAAAGGTTAGTGATGAAAGGAGCAAGAAGATGAAGCCTAAGGAAAATATTTGAGCGTACCTCTTCCACCCCGTTTCCTAAATACTACGGAGTTGCCCGCCCCCTTCCCATGCACTTGTTTCAAAAAATCTGCTTGGACTGGTCAGCCTGATCTTGGGAAAGTTAACCTTTTTGTAGTTTTTTCCCAATTGGAAGCAGCTAGCATAATATTAATAAAGCCTTGTCATTAAAATCAACCTTGCTTCCAAAAACACCTCTCGCTGATTTTGTACCCGGCAGTTGAAATGCCAGTGATGATGTTCATGTATAGCGGAGTCAAGGGATATGGGGAGAAGGCAGGAACGGGGTACTGATTGGGGATGATCAGCCATGATCACAGTGAATGGCGGTGCAGGCTCGAAGGACCGAATGGCCTACTCCTGTACCTATTGTCTATTGTCTTCACCAAACAAAATAAACTTCACATTATTCGACACTTTTGTCATTCTCCTGCATCTTCCTCCTTCATGTGTTTCAGGCGGCATCCCTGGAGAACACGGATAGGTGATGTTTCTGTTTGGGACTCTCCTTCAGACTGATTACAGGAGTGGGGGGGGGGAAAGAAAGCTAGAAGAGAGGAGGGGCAGGACAAAGCATGGCAGGTCATAGGTCAACACAGGCAAGGGGGGGGGGTGATTGATAGGCAGATGGTTGAACAAAGGCAAGGGATGAACACACACAAGGTGTGAGACAAAATAATTAGAGAGTTGTATGTCTGGCGTGTATGTAACTGAACCCACTAATATGACTGGCTACAATGCACCCTGAAATAGCTGAGTTGACTACTCAAATCAAGAACCAATAATGTCGACAATAAATCCTTGGTTTGCCAATATCCGCATCCCAGGAACAAATTTAAAATAGGTTTCATTTGTTGGATGCCTTATCTTTGCAGCAATACCTCAAAGGATCATTTAATTTTTTTGTTGAACTTTGCTTGTCTTTAACGAGCTTGTCCCGTTAATACATATTTAATTGATTACCTTTACGTACATATGAATATCCAGCCTATTTTTATTTTAAGTTGATGTAAAGTACTTGTAAGCTTTCACATTTATTCTCACATGTTTCCTACATTTTATTTCTATGTCTGTCTCTATTGTGTAGAAGTGTTGAACATCTGCCCTTCCCCAATACTAACTGAAGGAAGACACAAAAAGCTGGAGTAACTCAGTGAGACAGGCAGCATCTCTGGAGAGGAGTGGGTGACATTTCAGGTTGAGGTCCCAACCCGAAACGTCACCCATTCCTTCTCTCCAGAGATGCTGCCTGTCCCGCTGAGTTACTCCAGCTTTTCGTGTCTATCTTCGGTATAAAACCAGCATCTGCAGTTTCATCTTACTGAAGGACTTGGCTGACTGTTTTCATTTCTATCAGGGCCATGGAAATTTTGCTAGTGTTTGCCTAATTTAGCTAATTGGGCTAATAACAAAAACTATAATGGGATTTTTTTTTGAGGGGAAAATAATTTTTACAGTTTGCAACATTTGTGAAATCTCAGAGTGTCAGAATAACATGAAATCTGGCAAAGCTGTGTCCTGCACCTTGGAATGATCGACATGATATAGTAAAGTAAGTAGTAAAGTAAGTTTATTTATATAGCGCTTTTCAATCAGATCACTGAAACCAAAGTGCTTTACAGAGAATTATCCACACAAATAAAAAATAAAAAGGTAGAATAAAAAGGACACGACACACTATCAGAGACTCAACACGAACATCCCCCCACAGCAGAGTCGACACTCTCCACTGCGAGGGAAAGGCACAAAATGTCCAGTCCTCCTCCTAGTCCACCCGAGATCGAGGCCAGTTTGAGGGCTCCGCAGCCAGTCGCCGCAACGGCAGCCCGATGTTGTAGGCCCACCCGCCGGGAAGCTGGAACACCGGCATGGGGTGGAAAAGTCCTCAGCGGCTTGGAAATGTCTGGAGGGGCCGCCTCCTCCCCGGAGACTGCGACGCCCGTAGTCTTCAGGCCGCGCCGGTTGGAGCTTCGACTCTGACTCCGCGGTGTTCTCGACCCAGCGCCGCCCTCAGACCGCAGACCGCAGACCGCAGACCGCAGACTTGACGTTAGTGGTCGGCGGTCACAGCACTCCGGAGCGGCGACCCGGCAAGGCATTGCCCGCTCCGTGTTGGTGTCCCAGCGCTGTGCCGCCGAAGCTGTGGTCCCGGCAGGAACGCCGCTCCAGCCCGATGGAAGGCCGCATGGGGAGAGCGAAGATGCGATTTGGAGGAAAACCGCATCTCCGACCAGGTAGGACTGGGGTTGAAACAGTTTCCCCACCCCCCACCCCCCACAGAGAAAGAATAGACCTCCAAATAAAAATGATAGACAAAAAAAAAGGGTTAGAGGACGGACGGCGCCCACTCCTGCACATCCGCCATATACAACAACCGTTCCCAATCTGGGATAAATTTTGCCGACCCGGGGGGTAAATTTGTTGATTCTGGATTTACACGTATTTTTTCTCATTGACTGACTGTGTTTGGTTCTGGTATATGGTATCTGTTCATCAGTAGTTGTTCATAAATAAGTGAAATAACATTGTTATGTGCTATTATGTGCCAGGGGTAAACGGGATGAAAAAGGTTGGAAACCCCTGATATACAACATCAAAATGGTATTTAAGTGCAAGTTGTTGTTCTTACTCCTGGAAAGAACCTATACTAGTCCATTTCCTTGTTTGTCTTGTTTTATATTTTGTAGCTGGATGCTTTTGATGGAAGAGTGCTACGAGTTGTTGATTTTTTTTGGTATTTTTGCATCCCATGAGATTAACATGTTGTTGTTTTAAAGCAGAGGGATGAAATGTCCAAATTGGAGTATGAGAAAGATTACTGAATTTGATATTCAGTTGCCAGATAAATTAGGTGGAAGTAAATTTGAATTATTTGAGTGAATCCCTGTTTGAGTGAGAAAAATAATGCAGTTAGAGAAATGCTAACGAGCGAAGCTATTTTAACGAGAGGACTGAAATATTTAAAGTAACAGCAAAAAATGTTGGAAATACCCAGCTGGTCAGGCAGCATCAGTGGAATGAGTGTCAGATTTAATGTCTCAAGTCAATGCAGCAAAATTAGGAAGTGATAGAAAATCAAAGAGAGAACAAACGTTGTCTGTGATTGGATGGAAACCAAGAGAAACGATGACACAGATGTTGTCGGGATGACCGGGGGGTGGTAAAGATTTGTTATTTGCAGCTAACGTGCAAAAGGTTCCACCATATTCTTTATTGCACTCTTAACATTTATTAAATTGGGATTATCCATTTGTCTAGCTTTCTCCTCCCCCCCTCCCCCCTAACAATCAGCCCTGACCCGAAATGTCACCTATCTATGTTCTCCTGGGATGCTGGCTGATCCGCTGAGTTACTCCAGCACTTTGTGTCTTTTTTTTTGTCCATTTGCTTACTTTTTTTTTACTGGAATGTGCCTGCTTGCATTTACTGAGCTGTCAAGGTACGCCCTCCGCAACCAGGAACATAGGTGAACAAATTAGAGGTGTATATGTTCAAACTGTTGGTGAAACCTATGATCAAACTGATTTTGGTGAATGGTGTTCTTCGTGTTCAGCTGGAGGGAGGATTCCATGATACTGGAGCTTCCCATTTGGAAGCGGTCTTTGCAGGAATGGGAAACATTGCTACACGTAAAATTGTCAGTACACAAAGGATGCTTTTGATTATCAGACTTTAGTGAAACACTACCCGTAAATCACAGCCACTTTATTGCATTAAAACTGTATTTATGTTGACATAGCACTTCAGATCTGCAGGAATGGTTTTTACTTTCCACACATCTTGGATTAGCATTTAATCTTAGCAATGTGTTGCATATTATAGACTCTGAACTAGGCTGGTACTGGCACAGTTAAGGAATGAGAATAATTTAATTAGACATTCAGCAATCTTAACTCTAATCTCCCAGGCTATTTGGAGAGAGATCAGTCAGCACACACTGTATTTTGCTGTAGATTTTATCCATCACCGAGTATTACCAATAACTCTGCTAATGGGGTTGAGATGGAGACTTTAAAACAGAAAATATTGGAAACACAGGTTGGCCAGCATCTGTGGGAAGTGAAACAGTTAACAGTTCTAAAACCTGAAACACTAACTATTTCTCTTTCCATTGATGCTACCTAACCTGCTGACTGTTTGCAGCATTTTCTCTTTTTATTTCAGATTTGCAGCATCTGCAGCTGTTTTGATTTTCATGAGATGGAAAATGTTCTAGTTAGGATGTGTGATCCATAGTATCTTGGGTCCATTGTGTCTAACACATGCAATTAAAGAGAACTACCACGTGGCCTTGAGCATTGTTGCTGACTATTGAAATCTTGCAATCAGTTCTTGGCCGTGTTTTGTAAAGTCTTCCAGTGAAATTTGTTTTTAAATATGGAAAAATAGGTGAAAATAATCTTGAATAATGATGCAACACACCAAGTTCTCTTGCTTCAAAGTTCTATGTCAGAAACCAGTTGCATGAAGAAACAGCTGCTGCAAAAACTATCCATAGCAGTCTTTCTAAAGATCTTCAATGAACTAATTGGGTCAGAGAGCATCTTTGGAGAGAATGGACAGGCTGTGGCGTCAGCCTATACACGGGCCACTTATGCTCGAACCCTCGTCAGGAAGTACGAGGGCGGGCACGTGACGTCATGAGCTAGAGGGAGTGTCCTGGTACTTAAGGTCATCTCACCTCGAGACCTTAAGGTATTCAACCGGTAGCTGAGCCCGAGTGAACAACCTCGCTCAGCTACAGTAACACTGTTATTATAGTTAGCGCCAACCTAACGTGTCACCACTGAGTAAACGACTCTTTGAACTGGCCTGATGTCTCACCTTTATTCACCACGTTTGGTGCCGCTACACTGGTGACCCTCGACTGTCCAAATTGAAATTTGGATTTTACCTGACGCACGCAGCCTCGGGAGGGAGACCTGATGTCTACAGCCGGCTGCCCAGCCCTGCAGAACTATGCTGCCGCCAACCCGGCCCTGCAGTGAGGTATGCCACTACATCTGGGATGCCGCCTCTTCCCCACCAGCTGCTGCTGCCGCCGCTCTCCCGCTCCCGGCAACGGGGCAGGCCGCCATGTGTGACGGCCGCCAAGCTCCCCCGCATGGCCTGCCCGGAGTCGACTACCGGAGCGGAGAGGTTTTACCAGCCGCCACTGCCCCACCAGCTGCTGCGAGCGTAGCAGCCTCCTGCCCACAGCAACGCCTACACACGCCCGACGGCCCCGGGAGCAGAGAGAGTACCTGCCGCTCTCCCGCTCCCGACAACGGACCTGGCCCCGGCCTCGCACCATGAACACGGCTCCATGCCCTGCACTGCACCGGGCCTCTCCGCTCCAGGCCCTGCCCCGGCCTCACCTCACCGCGGACCCGGCACTGCAACAGGTTCGCAGCGGCTCCACGCCCAGCACCGCATCTGGCCTCACCGCAGCCACGGCTCCATGCCCTGCACCGCACCTGGCCCCGCCGGCCACTGCCGAGGGCCTGGCCACCCGATAGGGTGGGCTTACCTGGGTCGCCTGCCGAAGACGCCCTTCTCCTCCTCACCGGCGTGGACTCCGAAGATCCCTGGGCGCTGGCTGGCTGCCTGTCCGGCCCAGGGATTCAATTGCTGGTGAAGGCCGCCTAAGCCGGCCGGCAAAATAGCCGCTGCGGCCACCTGAACAAGCGGCCGCCCCGACTACAAAAATGGCCGCTGAGAAGCTCGAACTCACCTGACCGCCATCCACAGCACCACCTTCCGGCTGGATGCCGTCACTGCAGCCTCACCGCCGTCCACAGCGCCACCTTCCAGCCGGATGTCATCACTGCAGCCTCACCGCCGTCCACAGCGCCACCTTCCAGCCGGATGCAGTCCCTGCAGCCTGACTACCGGCAACGGCGCCACCGTCAGGTCGGAGGCTGTCACTGCAACGCTGCACAGCTTTCCTATCCTGCACGAAACACTGGACAATTTGAACTTTGGACACTGTTCCTTTTGTGTTCACTGCATCTCCACGCCCGGTTCAGAAATTGATTTGTTTATTTTATTTTGTTTTTTCCCCTCATTGATGCCGACGTCTCCCAGCCATTGCTGGGGGCCGTATTTCACAGGACACTCTCCCTAAGCTGGTCGAGGAGATGCGACTGTGTCTCTTCCGTCCGGCGGTTTCTGCATCGGTCCCCTCGCACCCCTCGGTACCTCGGGATCGCCCACGCAGAGCGTCACTGCGCCCGTGGAGCCCACGCAGAGCGTCACGCGCCCGTGGAGCCCTCCATCCCGACCCACGCCAGGGGTGTCCCAGACATGCAGAAGCCGCCCTCGATTTTTTCGCCCACGCAGAGCGTTACTGCGCCCGTGGGCCCTCTGTCCCGACCCACGCCCGGGGTGTCCTAGACCCACATGCAGTAGCCGCCCTCGACCATGCTATTCCTTCCTCCGGTTCTGGGGGGGTGTCCTGTGGCGTCAGCCTATACACGGGCCACTTATGCTCGAACCCTCGTCGGGAAGTACGAGGGCGGGCACGTGACGTCATGGGCTAGAGGGAGTGTCCTGGTACTTAAGGTCATCTCACCTCGAGACCTTAAGGTATTCAACCGGTAGCTGAGCCCGAGTGAACAACCTCGCTCAGCTACAGTAACACTGTTATTATAGTTAGTGCCAACCTAACGTGTCACCACTGAATAAACGACTCTTTGAACCGGCCTGATGTCTCACCTTTATTCACCACGTTTGGTGCCGCTACAAGGCATTGTTTTGTCTCAGACCCTTCTTCAATTTGATTGTAGTAGGGGCTAGAAAGCTGGACCAGAGAGGTGGGGGTGGGACAAAACCTGGCAAGTGATAGGTGGATTTCCAGCTTTCTTCCCCCTTACTGCAATCAGTGTGGAGATAGATCCTGAGTTAAAATGTTGCCAGTCCATTCCCTCCACAGATTCTGCCTGACTTATTCCAGCACTTTAAGTTTTGCTCAAGATTCCGGAATCAGCCGTTTCTTGTGTCCTCTTTCTTATGATTTTGGCTTTGTGCATTTTCTCCAAAAGACCTGCAAAAAAAATTGGTTTTATTGTATTCCATGCAATCTTGTCAGGAGCACACATAAGGCGAGGGAGGTTGGATGGACACAAAATGTTGGAGTAACTCAGCAGGCCAGGCAACATCTCTGGAGAGTGTGTCAAAGGTTACGGGGAGAAGGCAGGAGAATGGGGTTGAGAGAGAAAGATAGATCAGCCATGATTGAATGGTGGGGTAGACTCGATGGGACGAATGCCCTAATTCTGCTCCTATGATTTATGAACGTATGAGAACGTGGATGGGTGACGATTTGGTTCGAGACTGATCATTAACTAAGAAAAGAGTTTTGGCAGGTGTGGATGGTCAAACTATACAGAGTACACCAGTGTTTGTAACACTTCATTCCTGTTTGTAAAAGGTGTCAAACAGTGAAGATTAAGCATAATAAACCTAATTTAGGATCTGATCTATTGTTCAGTATTCAATGAGTGTTGTGTGGCAATGGAAGATTTTTTCCTTTAATCCCTAAACTTGTTCTATTTATCGTGCTTTAATCATTCACTGAAATGTACTGTACCTTACTCCTTTTTAACTGGAACAGAAGGTTCTTTATCCTCTGGTTTGTTAAATCCTGCTTGGTCATTTTGAGGCCACATACGGTGATAACGGAATGGAATGAGTATTGTAAGTAGGGTCATTTTAAGCCACTGTTTTTATGTGAAGTTGGAAAGGCTACAGACAGCACCTGCAGAAGTGTGTTCAAGTTCATCTTAAGGCGAGTAGGAATTGTACACACACACGGAAAGCTGCAACAAAATTTATAGGAGTCCAATATAATATACCGGTTAAATTGCAAAAGCTTTTTTGATTGGAGATGACAACATTTTATTTTATTTTGCATTCAACAAAACTGTATATGGCACGTGATTTTCCCCTTTCAGATTTCCAATAGATGTCCTATTTATTGAAAATATTTTGGCTTTCTTCCGTACATTAGACACCAGACGCTGCCACCATTTCTGGAAGAGAAATACAAAGATCTCAACCCTTTGAGAGAAAATAATTTGTCACACTTCTGTCTTAAATTAGATTTCACCCACAAAACATCCTCTCCCTCAAAACCCTTCAAGATCTTACTTCGGTGATTTCGTCAGTCTATCGGTTAGCCGTGAGTGCAACTTTGATTTTCCTGAGGTTACAAAAATCAAAGTTACTTTCACAGAGGATGCATAGGCCGCCAAAATCACTGAAATAAGATCCGGAAGAGTTTTGACGGAGAGGATCATGTGGGTGAACATAGACCTAGTAGTCACTGTTAATTTAAGACAGAAGTGAAACAAATTATAATCCCTGACGATTGAAATATTTTTGGATTTCTCTTCCAGTAAAGGTGGAAGAGACAGAGCCATTTTTAAGGCAGAGGTAACAGGTTCTTGATAACTAAAGGGGTGATAGGTCGTGGGGCATAGGCAGGATTGTGGTATTGAGGTTCTAATTTGGTTATCCATGATCAATTTAGATTACAGAACAGCTTCAAGGGCTGAATGGCCTACTCTGGCTCCCAATTTTTTATCTTTATTTGTATCCATTTTTCTAGACTAGGCCTTCACCCTTGTTCTTTCCTTGCTCCCAATCCTCACAATTTCACAGGGGTCATGTTATTTTTTGAAACAATTCCTTTGCTGTTCTTTACATTTCCTTTGTTTTGTTTTTAGCTATTTCCTCTTTCTAACGACCATATTTTTCTGTGCCTTGCTACATGAGGACTAAGCATTCAGAACTTTTTGTGAATGTTCAGAAAGTGTGGTTGAAAAATAACTGGGCAGAATTGTCCTGAATGTAGACATGTTTACAGGTCGATATCTGGGGATCCGTTTTATCCCATTGAGGAATACTGACTCTAGGAGAGTACTATGTCTGTGAAGTTTATATGGATCTGAGATGATAATCTTTTATGATTAGTAAAGTGTTGACATTTCTGCACATATCTGGCTCAGCTTTGATATTTTTCATCTGGTATCAGCTTTTTCTCTTTCCTTCTGTGTGAACAAGATAGCATCTATTTTGGTAAATGATGTGAGGATTTTCAATGGAAGCTTCCTGCACTGAAGTTGCAGGATGAATATATCTGTCACCATTGAGTTATTTGGTTACTCTGTGCCTCTGTCATAGGAACACAACGTTCAAAGAAATAATACATCATTAAAACCTGCTGTGAATAAAATACAGGAAGAAAAACATTCCTTTATTAAAAATCTAATCTGTTACAGTGAACTTAACGGTTGTCTTGCTTTCCCCTTTCATAGTGCATTTTGGCAGATGTCAGATGTACAGTGTATATTTTGAACAGAAAGCCCATCTGGATATTATTTGTCTCTTGACTAACATTCCTGAAATAGATTGCAGTAAACGTTCGGGCCACTTGTCACATGTTGGACGTGACAGGTGCTGGTTAACCAAATATATGACGGTTGATCGATAGTTGACTGCTTCCTCAGATCTGTTTAGCAAAGAACTGCAGATGCTGGTTTAAATCGAAGGTGGACACAAAATGCTGGAGCGGGACAGGCAGCATCTCTGATGCTGATGAGGAAGAAGGGCCTCGACCCGAAACGTCACCCATTCCTTCTCTCCAAAGATGCTGCCGGTCCCGCAGAGTTACTCCAGCATTTTGTGTCTATCCTCAGAACTGTTGTTTGCACTGTGGCATCCTGGCGCACTGAAGCTTTGTGCAGCCAACGCCAAGGCTATGTAGGGGAGGGCCACACTCTTGGGTCCTTCCACTAAGGGACATTGAGGGGCAGAGTCTTCTCAATGGGGATGCACCTCAATCAAGGGAAGGGATATTACCCTCGGGGGCCACATGAGTGGAAAAGGTAAAGAAAGGTGCAAACGCAATGAGTATGATGCGATTGAATATTTGGATACTAATAATATATCTAGAGTTTCCTGCACAGTTAAAAGTATACATTTTTTATTATGAATGAAGTGTATTTTAATTATTTTTTAGGGGTAGAAAAACCCTTAACACTGTCCTACTGTTTCATTGTTTACTCACTTGGAACTGGCCCCTTATTGAATAATCACTGGCCATTAACCTGCAGCCTTCTCTCTTCCCCCATCCTACATTGGTCAGGTTGATTGTTGGGCAACACCCTGATGTTAGCCTAGATGCTCCCTTAGAGTTGGCACCTCATTGGGCAGGCCAACCACTAGGAGCTGCCTTGCCCTCTGGACCAGGCTCATCCCTCACTGATGTTGCCCCAGGCACTCACTCAGAGACGGTTCCCCGTGGTTGTGCTGTTCCCAGAGTGCTGCCCCAACAGTGGTCTGGCCCCTCCCTCTGCAGTGCAGCTCGCTGCAGGCTCGCTTGCTTGTAAAGTTACCTTTCCATTTCATGGGACTTACTGTGTGCAAGATTGACCTCTTGCCTTTCACCAACTTACAGCAGTGACCACATCTCAATCTTCATCGACTGTAAAGTTTCTGGAGACAAGCTGAGGTTATGAACAATGAAGCAAAAGTTCAATTTTCATTTACTATTTGAACTCTGCTGCAGTATAAACAATTCAATGGGACTTGGTACTTTGCAAACCCTGGCATTGCAAACATGCTGAGTGGAGCTATCTTGCAGTACTTAATTCCAATTCCAGTCAGGATATACCCATATTATCTCTAAGTATAAATGAGCAAGTCAGCTTTAAATTTGGTCTCATTTATTTTTTCCTGACATAAGAGCAGTAGGTGATTATGGGTTCAACAACTACTGCAGGGCCTATTGAGGGGGTGAATGTTAGGTAACCCTGTGTGGAGATGGAACACATGGTCAGGTTAATAAATGTTTCTCAGCTCTCTTCAGAGTATGATGCCTGTATTTGTAGGCAAAGTAAATGCATGTGAAATATTGGAGTGGATAAACATAGTGAAAGCGGAAGTGTGTGAGGTATGTGACCTTTGCAAATGGGATTGACTTTTAAATTTCGTTGTACAATAGTGCAATGACAATAAAGAGATTACTACTAGATAAATCGCCAGGCCTCGATGAAATATAGCAGAGGCTATTAAAAGGTGAAAGGGAGTAATTCAAAGGTTATGACCACAATTTTTCAATCCTCCCTGGAATGCTGTCGGGGTTGCTTCATAGTATTGATAATTACAAAGTGAGGAGTGGATAAACCGAGTTGTTACAGGCCAATTAGTTTAACTCCTACGGTGAGGAAATTATTGGAAGCAATTCAAGTGGACAGTTAAATCCATTGTTTAAAAAGGCACAGCTTAAACAGGCAGAGTCTGGATGGATTAGTTAATGGAAGATTGTAACTTGATTGAATTCTTTCAGAAGATAAAGGGACGAACCATGAATCTAGTGCATTTAATGTGGTCTGCATGGAATTTAGTAAGACTTTTGGCATGGTTCCATGAAATATACAAGGGAATATGGCACATCAGGTTCAAAGTTGGTTCAGTGGCAGGAAACAAAGGGATAGCCCCAGCGGTATAAACATTGACCTCTAATTTTGGGTAGTCCTTACCATCTCCTCCCCTTCTCCGCTCTCCCTCAGCCCTCTGGCTCCACCTCTTCCTTTATTCTTCCCGCCCCCCCCGCCCCCCACCCTCACATCAGTCTGAAGAAGGGGTTTGGCCCGAAACGTTGCCTATTTCCTTCGCTCCATAGATGCTGCCTCGCCCGCTGAGTTTCTCCAGCATTTTTGTCTACGATAGATATCTTTTGTGGATTGTGGATAGATATCTTTTACCAGAACTCCACAGAGCTCAGTAGCATACATTTTGTGATATGAATGCAGAGGCAATATGAACATTGCAAATCTGCAGGCCATGACTCAAAGCTGCATTTCTCCATTTGACCAGTTTCGTATTGTGACACCGTTGATCATTGATGTGTTTGCAGCTGAACTCATTAGGATCAAATGGAAATTGAGACAATGGATTTTGGGGAAAGGAGAAAAAAGTTAGATGTTGAGGTACACCCAAGGGCAGGTTGATTATGGGTGTAACAATTGCATGGTTCCTGAATTCTGGAATTCCATCATCTGGCATCTCCTTGAGACGTTCCTTTAATATTTCCTCGGACCAAGCTTCTGGCCCTTCCTAATATATATTCAGGAGAAATTCCTGCAACCTCAGTCCAATTTTAGTCGAAGAATGATCTCATCTCAATAGTAGTTACATTTCAATGGGTCAATCGTTCTTTGTACTTTGTACTAATCAGGGTTTGTACTTGGGTATGGCAATACTTTACTGAACTGTATGCCAAAAAAAAGAATTTCACTGTACGTCTGTACCTGCGGCAATAAAGAACCATTGAAATTTACTATTATTTGTATGCTCACAATTACGGAATTGGAGAAAAATATGGCTCGAGTGGTTGAAGACATGGTGAAAATGAGGCAAGAACATGATCAAAGGAAGCAAGAATATGAGCAAACTTCAGTACAGATGGTGACTCAATTGAGGAAAGTCTCAGACAAATGCCTGGACCTGGAAGCTCGCTCTAGACGCCAGAATTTGAGAATTCTTGGAGTCTCAGAGGGAACCGAGGGAAAGGATGTTCGTGAGTTTGCCATGGGCTTACTTAAACATTTGCTTAATCTTTCCAAAGAACCGAAAATTGAAGTGGCTCATCGTGTTCCAAGATTTAAACAGAGATCTGAAGCTGGAAAAACCCACCCACGACATATTATTGTGAAATTTCGGGACATTTCAGAACTGGAAGATGTCATGAGCAAAATCAAATACGGAGTGCAACTACGGATGGACAATGACATTATCAAAATATTCAGGGACTATCCGTATGAAATTGTGCAAAAGAGAAATCAATTCGGGAAGGCTAAAGAGCTTTTAAGAGGGAAACAAGGTGTCAGATTCGGTGTTTTTTATCCAGCCAAAATGCGTATTTCTTTTAATGGTTCTGAAAAGTCATTTGTAAAACCTGAGGAAGCGTACAAATATGCCCAGAGCATCGTTGAAAAATAGAAATTAATAGTATGAATTAATTCTAAAAAACTAGAATTCCACGGTTAATGGAGGTTTGGCAGATTAAAACCATTCCAAGCAGTGTTTTGTTTAGGATGGCTAGACTGTTATCTATGGAATTTTGAATCAAGGACACTTTTTGTTCAAAACGAGTAAACAGCTGAACTGAACTGTATGGAATATACCAGAAGCATTATTTGTTTAATAGACTACAATATTAAATCCAATTGTAAGATTTTATCCTATTAACAACCAAATAATTTAACAAGTTATCTATGTTAGATTAGAATAGCTACGGACGCTAATAAAAATAAAAAATAACGAACTAACAAAACTAATATGAATTTTTACTAAATTTAAACCTTATCTATAATTGGGAGGAGGGGATGAGAAACGAGCACCTGGCTTGGGTCCAGGGGCGCGTCTCGTTAACCCCTTCAACCAACAGTTGACTATTACTGAAGCTAAAATCATTTGTTTAATAATTAGTAGCTAAAATTGCGATATATATATATGATATGTTATAATGAAATATATAGGGTAAAATTGTATTTATATATCTGAATGTGAGGCCCCGTTCTAATAGGTTATGATTAATCAAGAGAGCGGAGTTATTTGTTTAACACCAACAATGGAAGTCGAAACAAGGTTTTCTCCCACCTATAGGTGGGCCACTTGTTACAGTGTCGACTATTTTAGACACTGTATTTTCACTTAAATTTTTTTATTTTTTAAATTATCACATAAATTCATAAGTTTGTGTTTTGTGTTTAGTGATAAGCGTAAACGGGATATGCCAACAAAACTTAGAAATTCAAAGGTTCCCCCAATACCCAAAGACCTGGGATATGGATGCACCACAAGATTTAAAGGTACTATAATTATTCAAAATGCAAGATGCTAAACAAAAGAACCTAGGAGGAGTCTCATTCTGTAGTTGGAATATAAGAGGTATTAACGAACCTATTAAAAGGGCTAAGATACTAGCTCAGCTGAAACTGTACAATTCTGACATTATCTTCTTACAAGAAACTCATCTAAAATCTCAGGATCAAGCTAGGTTGAGGGCGAAATGGATAGGTCAAACATACCATTCTTCATTTACTTTGAAATCTAGAGGTACGTCAATCATTATAAGAAAAGGTATACCATTCAAAGCAAAGAATACTATAACAGACATTGAAGGGAGATACTTAATAGTTAATGGAGAAATTCATGATACTCCAATTACCTTGGTAAATATATACGCGCCTAACTTTGACAACCCTCATTTTTTCAATAAAATTCTGAACATAATCGCAGAGTTTAATTATCAAAATGTTATAATAGGAGGAGACTTTAACTGTGTTTTAGATCCGTATTTAGATAAATCAAGCCAAAAACAGAGAGGGAATACGAAATCTAAAACCAGTGAATTTTTAAATACTTATATAAACAATACTAATATAGCAGATGTTTGGAGAATTGTTAATCCAACTGGCAGGGAATACTCGTTTTATTCAATGGTACACAAAACATACTCACGTATAGATTATTTCCTGGTGGACACAAAATTAATCCCTCATACTTTTAACCCAACATACCATACAAATTCGATTTCAGACCATTCACCACTAACTTTCTTTTTAAAACTGGAAGGAATGTCTAAGAATAAACTGTTTTGGAGATTTAATTCTCACATCCTAAAAGATCCACAAGCGAGTATATATTTAAAAGAACAAATGGACACCTTTTTTGAAATAAATGTCACTCCAGATATATCGCCTACTGTATTATGGGAATCTTTTAAAGCATACATTAGAGGTATTATAATTTCATATCAAGCTTTTCAAAATAAAAATAATAAGAATGAACAAAGACAGTTAGAGGAACTTATTAGACAAATGGATATAGACAATGCTAAAGATCCATCAATAGATAAACATAATAAAATAATAATTTTGAAATTTATATAAAATAAACTATTATATTTAAATACTTGGGATTCGAAATCACTAGAACATATCAAGGCATGTTTAAAGCAAATTTTGATCCCTTACTTAATAAATTAAATACACTAATTAAATTTTGGAAAACGCTCCCGATGTCTTTAATAGGCCGAATAAATGCAATAAAAATGATCTTTTTACCACAAATTTTATACCTATTTCAGTCGATTCCTATATACCTACCAAAGAAGTTTAAAAAAAAAACTGGATTCAGACATTATGAATTTTATATGGGACTATAAATCACATAGAATACAAAGAACATACTTGAACAAAGCTAAAGTATTAGGGGGCTTAGCACTCCCTAATTTCATGTATTACTATTGGTCAGTAAATATTAAAAATATGATTCAACTGATGGACAACTCTGCCCAGCAGGTGGACTGGATTGTAATGGAGAGAGGGGACTGCTCCTCTGGAAACATTGGAGCGATCCTTCTCTCACCAATGAAACTGAATAACATAAATTATAACAAAAACCCAATTATACATAGTACAATTAGAACTTGGAAACAAATAAAACAAAATTTAAAATTAAGAAATTTATCGCTTTTATCTCCCATAATTAATAACCCTTCGTTCAATCCCTCTATTACAGACAAATCTTTCATACAATGGGATAGACTAGGAATTAAAACGTTCGGTGACTTGTACGAAACTGGAAAATTACTATCATTCCAACAATTACAAATAAAATATAAACTCGGAAATAATCAATATTTTAAATATTTTCAAATATGTGACTATTTGAAAAAATATACAAAAGATCATCATAATACCTCAACAGATGTACTGGGTGAAGCAATGCAGATAAAAGCTGAATCAGCAAACTTAATATCATATTTGTATAATATTATTTAAAATGTAGAAATACCATCTACGGAAGGTATTAGAAGAGACTGGGAACAAGAATTAGCTATTAAAATTTCAAAGGAAAGGTGGAATGAATATTTATTAAACGTGCATAAATGTTCGATTAATGTAAGACACACTTTAATACAATTTAAAATTTTACATAGATTATATTATTCTAAAACTAAAATTAATAAAATATTCCCAAATGTATCATCAATTTGTGATAAATGTCAATCTCAAGAAGCTACTATAGCGCACTCATTTGTTTTCTGTACAAAAATTCAAAAATTTATGATTGAAATTTTTGAAATCTTTACAAAATTATTTAAAATTAAACTGATACCCAAAGCAGAAAGGATTATCTTCGGAACAACGGAAGATAGTCCAGAACTAAATGTGTTCCAAAAGAAATTAATAGACTATGGGTTAATAACTGGAAAAAAGTTAATCCTAAAATTCTGGAAAAACACTCCAATACCAACTATAAACATGTGGATTTCAAATATGTTCGAAACATTACACCTAGAAGAGATAAGACTCCTCCTGGCAGGTAAACTAGATCACTTCCACCTGACGTGGTCTGCATTTATAGAATTATTACAAGTATAGGGTGCAAAAGTACTAAAAAAAAACAAAACTGAGGTCAGGTAAGGGGGGATGAAAGCTGGAGAGTTGGTATGTCCCATTTGCGTGATGCTTACAAACAAATATCTGTTTTTCTCTTTTCCCTCTTTCTCTTTTTTCTTCTTTTTTAGGGTCTATTTCTTAACTCTTTCCTTTTGTGTTTAATTTCTTTCTTAGAGGGTCTTTGTCTTTTTTTGCCACGTTTTTTACACCTTCACTTTTTTCCTTCACTTTCTTCTTTCTCTCAATCTTATCCTTTCCCTTTATTAGTGTAGAAAATAAACGGAGTACATTAATTGTAATAAGATATATGTGATGAGTACTAGTGTAATTGGTCATAATGTAATGTACTTCTAATAAATAATTTTTTTTTTTTTTTTTTACTATTATTTGGATGAGATCATTCTTCGACTAAAATTGGACCTTGGCTGCAGGTTTCACTCCTGAAATATGGCAGCAACAACATGAACGCTGCAATTAGGGGACATTAAAACATCAAAGCGAATCACAGGAGCATTTACTGTTTGGGGCTAAGCCGCATAATGTATATTAGGAAGAATGGGCAAACGCTTGGTCCGAGGAAATATTAAAGGATCATCTCGAGGAGATGTCGGGTGATGGAATTCCAGAATTCTGGAATCATTCACCTCTTGACAAATCACCAATGACAACAAAAATTGCTTTGGGCTTGGTGAATTAGTTTAGTTGAGAGATGCAGCATGGAAACAGGCCCTTTGACCCAGTCCTCGCCGACCAGCAATCACCACCCCATACACTAGCCCTAACCTACACACCAGGAACAATTTACAATTTTTACCGAAGCAAGTTAACCTACAAACCTGCATGTCTTTGGAATTTGGGAGCGCCTGGGGAAAACCCACGCATCACTTTTCTAGGCATGTCAAAACCCATGGTATAAACCAGCATCTGCAGTTCCATTCTACACGTATTGTCTCACTGTAGTGATGTGTGCAATGTGACAACAAACTCAACTTGACTTGAGATCTGGTGACATTAAATGGCAGGAACATAATTGTCACAGTAATCAGGAAAATAAATTGTGATCACTTGCAAGGACAATGTACCTTAAGAGGAATGATGACAATGCAGCTTAATACTGTATGAGTTCAATTGATCTCTCACACTAGTGAAATGATTGGAATGTTCTCAAAGCTTGACATTTACAACACATTCGATCGCTATAATAATCAAAGATTACATAATGTGATCTTTACAATATTTGTACACTGGGCCGAATTGTGAAGTGAATGGTGTTGTGTGACGTTTGGGTTATTTTGTTCAGACCTGTTCCGTCAGTCACACACCCAATTTTTGTAAAAGAAATATTTATAGGCTGTCAGTGCTGTTGTCTACTGGCAAGTCTATCCTTTTATTGCCCAACCCCTTTGCTCTTGAGGCAATGGTGATGAACCACTGCCTGAAGATGCTGAGTCCTGCCGGTGAAGGTGAGACAATACTATTGTGGGATTGGGAGTTCCAGGAATTTGACTCTGCAACGTTGAAGGGCAAACAGTATGTTTCCAAGTCAAGATACTGTGCGACTTTGAAGTGAACCAGTAGACGGTGATGCTCCCTGCTTCCCTTGTCTTAATCGGTGGTAAAGATAATGGGCTTTGGCAATGTTATTAGAGTAGCCTAGACAAGTAACTAGTGCGATCAGTATGTTTGGCATATTGATGCAACTAGGATAGCTGCTGTCTCACAACTCCAGTGAGCTGGATTCGATCTTGACCAGGCTATTCGTGAGGAGTTTGCATGTTCTCCCAGTTACTGCATGGGTTTCCCCAGATATTCTAGTTTCCTCTCCTATCCTAAAGACATTCAGATTGATAGGTTAATTGGCCACTATAAATTATACCTATTTTGTTCTGAACGCAGGTAGGAAGGGATTGGGCAAAGGGGTACAAGATAGAGTTGAGGTATGATCAGATTGGTTCAGCATGTAGGGACAGGTGTTACACCTTTACAGTGGCAAGGGAAAGTGCCTGGGAAGTGGGAGGGATGAGTGGGATAAGATGAGGGAACCATGGAGTCACCAAGAAAGTACTGTAGTTCTTGTGGAAAGCAGAAAGGAGAGGGTATTTCACCCTCACTTCCATCCAGGTACCTATACAGGCCTTCCAGGTGAGACAGAGATTCACCTGTACCTCTTCCAACCACATCTGTTACATTCAGTGCTCACGATGTGACCACCACTTCATTGATGAGACCAGATGTACACTGGGCAACTGCTTTGCTGAGCCCTGCTCTCTGTCCACTGTGGCCATCTGGATCTTCTGGCTGGCAGTCATTTTCATTCCCCTCCCCTTCCCATCCCCCCACTGACTTGTCTGTCCTCTGTTTCCTCCACTGCTGAGGGGAGAGCAAATACAAACAATAGGGACAGCACGTCATATTCCATCTGGATAGTCTATGGCATGAGCATCGAACTCTCCAATGTCAGGTAACCAACAACCTCTGTCCCTTTCTCCCTCCACCAATCTAACCTGGTCCTCTTCTGCCACCTTAACCTCTCCAGCCCTGTATCCCCTGTTCCCCCCCCCCCTTAGCCTAGCACTTCTCCCACTGAATACCCTACCCCTATCTTATAGCTCACCACTCCCCTCCCCTCCCATCTGTCGCTTCTCTTCCTTCAGTTCCATTCTTCACCTTCTTTTTCTATTCCAGAATCTGTAGCCTTTTGTTCTCCACTTACCACAACTCAGTCACTGTTGCAATCTACACCCTTCCCTCCTCCAACTGCCTGTTATCTGCTAAGCAACCACCTATCCTGTATCCACCTGCCACTTGATAGCTCCCCCCCTCCCCCCCCCCCCCGCACTACATCTTTATACTGGCTGCTTCCCCTCTACTCTTTCAGTCTAGATAAAGCGTCTCCACTTGACATTGTCCATTTCCCTCCATGGATGCTGCCTGACTCACTGAGTTACTCCAGCTACTCTCCTTTTGGAAGATAGATACTTTATTGTCACATGCACTTGGTACAGTGGAATTCTGTGTTTTGCATACCAGCATGCCACATCTTTAATTCTAATAGCATGCATTCCTCTTTCTCATTTCGTGAAGATGACCATCCCATTGTCAATTGAGCTTGTGTACCAAAGTTAAACTGATTTCTTGCACCCCTTGAGTAGGATAGGGGCAGAACATTACAACTATTTCTTGCTTGTGTCAATTGCATGGAAGTTGTTGTTTAGTGTCTGGGCCTATTTCCAGCAGAGGGTGACACCACTGCCACATCAAATGTGAGTGCATTGTTGGCACTGGGCCCTGTTACTCTCCACCTACACTCACAAGTCTGACATCATCTATGCAAAGAGAAAGACATTACGGGTCAAAGGTCCTTTGTCAAAGCTGAGAGTGGAAAAAAAAGCTAGTTTTAAATTTCAGAGAGGTTTGGGGAGGAACAGATAAAACAAAGAGAATGTGTCTGATAAGTTTGGATAAATTGTTGCGGAGGTCGTTTGGTGAGTAGATTAAAGAAGGCAGTTATTTAAATGCAGAGAAAGAGGTAATAGAAAATACAAACAGATAAAGTTAAGATAGACACTAAAGAGTGGAGTAACTCAGCGGGTCAGGCAGTATCTCTGGAGAAAAGGAATAGGTGACGTTTTGGGTCGAGACCCTTCTTCAGACACTTGCCCCGAAACGTCACCTCCAGAGCTGCTGTCTAACCCGCTGAGTTACTCCAGCTTTTTGTGTCTATCTTCGGTTTAAACCAGCAGCTGCAGTTCCTTCCTACACAAATGAACTTAAGAGGTGTGAAATGCCCACGGATACTGCCTAACCTGCTGAATGCTCCCAGCACTTTCTATTTTTATATATGCAGGTGGCGGGGATACTTCCCCCACAAACATTTAAAAATGTGATAGAATAATACAATGAGGATCATTGACCCTCTGCTGAAGGGACGAGTGCATTATTCGTTTTCCTTAAGATTTTTAACCAAGTCATTGCTGCCGTTAAAAAATCCCCGCGTGCCTGGTAAAACTCATAATTTGCAAATAAACATTGATAGGTCAACAGAGTTGGAACAATTTAAAGAATTTGAACTATGTATCCGCCCTACTTATCTCGAAGAGTCAATATTGCAAACGTGGTATATCCAGTAACATGGTAACATAGAACAA
This sequence comes from Malacoraja senta, assembly GCA_038087875.1. Classification (NCBI taxonomy): domain Eukaryota; kingdom Metazoa; phylum Chordata; class Chondrichthyes; order Rajiformes; family Rajidae; genus Malacoraja; species Malacoraja senta. Next base: position 184,873,654 of record CM075978.1, read on the forward strand.
TACATACATAGCACAACACAGTACAGAAACGGTCTCAGCGCACGATGACTGTACCACAGATAATGCCACATTAAACTAATCCCTTCTGACTGCATATGATGCATAACCCACTAATTCCTGCATATTTATGTTCCTATCTAAAAGTCTCTTTAGTATCTGCCTCCTCCAGCATCTCTGGCAGTGCATTAAACGCATCTCCCACTCTGTATAGAAGGAAAAGTTGCCCCGCATATCCCCTTTAAACTTTCCCCTTATTACATTAAAACTATGCCCTCTAATATTTGACATTTCCACCTTGGCGAAAGACTTTCTGACTATATACCCTATCTTTGCCTCATAACTTTATGAACATCTATCAGGTCTCCCCTTCTTCTTCTTCTTCTTCTTCTTTCGTGTGGTGTGCACAGTCTAAAGTTGTTGGACAACTTGTTCTATTTGATCTTCCGTTTGTGCACGTCGTGTTGATTGCATTAGTCGAAACAGGGCGGACCACGTGAAGGTTGCAATCTTCCACCCCAGGTCTCCCCTCAACCTCCGACACTCTAAAGGAAAACAATCCATGTTTGCTCAACTTTTCCTTACAGCTAATATCCCCTAATCCAGACAGCATTTTGGTAAAGATAGACACGAAATGTTGGAGTAACTCAGCGGGTCAGGCAACATCTCTGGAGAGTAGGAATGGGTGACGTTTCGGGTCGAGACCCTTCTTCAGACTAGTCCGGGGAAAGGGAAACGAGAGATATAGGCAGTGATGTTTTGGTAAACCTCTTCCACACTCTGTCCAAAACCTACACATCTTTCATGTAATGGGGTGACCAGTTCTGCACAAAATTAACCAACATTTTATTTTTAAATGCTACATAATTTACTGACTCTTATATTCAATGAAGAAGGTAAGCATACCATATGCCTTCTTTACCACTCTATATACTTGCATTGCTATTCTCAGGCAACAATGGGCTTGGCCCCAATATCTTGTGAACAAAGGTGCTTTGGGGCATTGATGAGGTGATATGGATGGGAGCATACCTGTGCTGCTGTTAGCTGTCTTTTTGTTAGCTGCCCTCCTTCCAGTCAGTGGTCTTATGAATTGCAGCATTTAACCATAATTGTATTGAAAGTAGGTGCTCAGTGGAAAGTTGATCATTCTAATAGGCTGGCAGTTAATAAAGTTAAAAAATCAAAACAAAGTTGACTGTGAAGACCATCATGCAGAAGAAAGCACACAGTAGAAACCTGGTCTGGTTTTCTTAACATAATGAACTCTTAATTATTACAAGGTCATAAGAAATAGGAGTAGAATTAGGCCATTCAGCCCATCAGGTCTACTCCGCCATTCAATCATGGCTGATCTATCTCTCCCTCCTAACCCCATTCTCCTGCCTTCTCCCCATAACCTCTGGCACCTGTACCAATCAATAATCTATCTATCTCTGCCTTAAAAATATCCTCTTCCTTAAAAATATCCACTAAAGTAGAAAGCCTTTGCCACAGCCTCCTGTGGCAAAGGCTTTCTACTTTAAAATGCAGTTAAGCCATCTGAAGACCGAATGCAAATCTTTAAACAAATTTCTTTGTAGGTAACTGAGGTTGCCCCAATTGCAGATAAACTATTCAGCGGTAGCATACTGATGTCAGATAATAAAGAGAATCATAGCAGTGCACTTTGAGAGGGTTGCACTGCTTACTCCAGCATAGCACATATCCAAAGGCCTGTGCAGCATCACCAGATAGGAAATTCAGTAGCAGTCTGCTCCAGAGTCTAAAATAACCAGAAGTGAATAAAGAAAAGCTGGCGAGGAGGTTCTGAATGAATCACACCTTAAGGTAGAGTTGTCTCTAGTTCTCTTTGAACACAAAGCCTCACTGGTGGAGATGAATGGTTTGACTTTGTAAATCTTCAAGGAGATCTTCAGCCGGAGGGAAGTCCTTCTGTGAAGCAAAATTTTTCTGTGAAAAAAAAAAAGTTAATTTGGTTGGGTGCTCCCCATGAATTCACTGGATGTTTTCAAGAGGGAGTTAGATTTAGCTCTTGGGGCTAAAGTAATCAAGGGATATGGGGAAAAAGCAGGAACGGAGTACTGATTTTAGATGATCAGCCATGATCATATTAAATGGCGGTGCTGGCTTGAAGGGCCAGATGGCCTATTCCTGCACATATTTTTCAATGTTTCTATCACAGAAACAAAAACATTCTTTGAGAAAAGAGCATGTAACTTAGTGCATCTTTAACTATAGGCAAGGGTACTCTTTTTGATTTTTATGCTGTAGAGCCACTGATATTAATTTATCCATAAATACATAATTAAACACAGTTAATTTTGACAGAACATGCATTCTTTGATTAATGAGATAATAATTAATAATGTGGGTTGCACGGTGGCGCAGTGGTAGAGTTGCTGCCTTACAGTGCTTACTGCGCCAGAGACCCGAATTCAACCCCGACCATGGGTGCTGTCTGTGCGAAGCTTGTACCTTCTCCCCGTGACCGCGTGGGTTTTCTCCGAGATCTTCAGTTTCCTCCCACACTCCAAAGACGTACAGGTTTGTAGGCTGATTGGCTTGGTACAAATGTAAATTGTCCCTAGTGTGTGCAGGATAGCGTTAGTGTGCAGGGATCGCTGGTCGGTGCGGACTCGGTGGGCCGAAGGTCCTGTTTCCGCTCTCTATCACTAAAACCACTAAAGATGACTAATCTTCTTGGCACACATAACATTTGCAAATGCCGAGCACAGCACCTGTTGGTACTACATTGTCTTCTGAATCTGTTGATTCAGATTGTTATGAAAGAGCAGACAGAATAATGATGACCAGCTTTAACCATTGGATTAGTCAGAAAAACAGCATTGTCTTAATTCATATTTCCTTTCATTAAATTGAGCTATATTAGTATTTGGACTTGCAAATCAGAAAATGTATTTCTGTAACATTGTAAATGCAGGATATGTTGCAAAGAATCTGAAGTTTAACCTGTTAACCTCTCAAGGGTGAAATATCCTATTTGAGGATGAGTGATTCAAACAACTAATTGTTACCGAGCTTATCTTGCCAAAGCTGGGGAATCACCAGGGACAGGAGGGAAGTTTATGGACTCCATTTGACATGCCAAAATATAAACTACAATAGCATCCAAAATTATGCTTGAATTGAAGCTAACTTCAAAGTGAAAACACGTCAATATTTGTGCAGTAGCTACCTTATTGCGAAACTATTATGGGAAAATATATTTATTTACAAATTGCATTTGTCATGTGGTCCTCCTGTTCCTGTACTTGGCTTAAAGAAGGAACTTTGCATCCAATCATAAAATGCAGAAATCTATGTATCAGAATGAGGACATTTATCATATTATCTACATGGTGGCTGATAAAGCAGTTATTGAGCCTAAACCGTCTTTCCTCTTCATAGGCTGTAGCCTAGTCTTGGTAATTTTTTCATGACCTGAGTTTTCTGTTTTCACTATTCTTTCATGCAAGTGTGTTCTGGACTCCCATCACTCATCAAGTGGGGAAAAGAATCATCAACCCCCCTCTATTTCTCCTGTCCATTTCTCCTAGTTACTGACCTATCCAATGAGGGAAATTGATTCTTCCTAGTTGCCCTATCCTGTTTATTTCCATGATTTTATATTATTTTCTACTTATTTAATTTCTCCTATTTTACAGAAAATAACCATAACCTAGCCAATCTTTTCTCATCAATCAAAACTAAATCTTCAATCTTGGCAACATCCATGTAAACCTCCTTGCTCCCTCTCTAATGCTATTGTATTTAATAAGTTTGTCAGAGGAGCACATCTTCCATATATTTGCACAGCAGACTTGCCATAAATGATTAACAAGCTGATGAAAAGATCCCAAATCATACATCAATAATCTCTTGCTACTAGAAAATAAGTTGAACGAGCAGTTTTCGTTACAAGAACTTTAGACTGGTCCTGACATGAAAAAGGATTAATGTTGGCTATTGCCTTGAGCAATATTTACGGTTAATGGTCCTTCACTTGTATTGGAAGTTAGAAATGAAAAATGATTACCTAGCTGAAGTATCAGTACTATTGGGGCTATATATAGAGAAGGATGGATGTAAGTGAAGAAAATCAGAGGCAAAAATGAAAACTGAGCTGTATATTTACAGTAGTTAAATGTTTTTCCTAAGCATGGTTGTCTTTGTGTTTCCAAAGTCAAAGGATCTGTGCATGTATTGTTAGCAGGAATGCAGATTTATGAACAGTACCAACAACTGAATGACCAAATTAACAGCATAAATGGGTCCCAACCCAAAACGTTACCCATCGATATTCTCCAGAGGTGCTGCCTGACCCGCTGAGTTATGCCAGTGGTGACCAGCACATTCAGTCGACTGGGTAATGACGTGAAATTTCCATGCGTTGGATCCAGTTGCACCCTCACTTTGAGACGTCAAAAAGATGCCCCATAGTTAGATATAAAACAAACAACACGTTTTACTGATCATTTGGACATGAGGTGAAACTATGCAATAATTTGAACTGTCAACTAATTAAACATTAAACATGTTGCAAGTATGAAAAGGCAAATTCCGGATTGCTAATTCAGTGAATAAATGAGCCAAGTGCTCTTTTTCGTGGAATTTTAGGACTTCTACTGGTGTTTTAGGGAATTGCAATTCATGTTTTGATTTTTGTCCATGATAATCTTGCAACCTTAAGCAGAATTTGTGTGTGGTTAAGTTGATAAAATGCATATATTTAGTGATGAAGAAAAGACAAAAGTATTTGTACTTCCTGGATTTGCACATGTTTGAATTGCCTTGGCCTGGGGCTCCAAATATTTGTTCTGTTCATATTTTATTTGTTCGTGCATGTTACACTATTAGGGGTGATCTGCCCAGAACTAATGAGCTTTACATATTTAACAAAGTAGAAGTTCGGGAAACCAGATTGATTGCACACAAATTCCAATCTTTTGCTCAGGACATGCACCTTCAAGGAAGCACAGAATTCTGCATATATCCCAGACCTCGGTCTGATATATCCCAGACCTCGATCAATGTATCGATAGTATGTCGGAAGGAACTGCAGATGCTGGTTCACACCGAAGATACACCAGACACAAAATACTGGAGTAACTCTGCGGAACAGGCAGCATCTTTGGAGAGAAGGAATGAGTGACTGTTCTGGTCGAGACCCTTCTTCACACTGAGAGGCAGGGTGATAATACAGAGTCATGTATCGATAATACATTGATATGCTGGGTCTGGTGCCACAAGTGCTACAAGTCCTTATTACTGTTAGCAGTCAATGTCGGCATGTTGTTTAATTTGATGTTTTCCACAGCCCTGATGATTGAAAATAGGTGGAATTCAGTGCAACCTTCAATATTATCTACGCTGGTGGCAGTTCTGCTTGAGTACAACTAAGCACCTACTTGTTCATGTTCCCAGGCCTGGTCTAAGTTACCTACTACTTTTACATGCCATGTGCGTAAACATCTGGAAGAAACATCAGAGACATTAAATTGCAGTGCACTGCCTTTTGATTAGAAGGCATTGAGTACAGGAAAGGCCCCGAACTTTGTCATGATTTCTGGTGCAGACCACCAAATTGAGGAAGTACACCTTAAATAGAAGATGGATTGCAGCAGAATTGAGAACTGAAAATGGTTATTAGATTTAATAAGCACTGACAGATCTTTTAAAAATCCACAACATGAGGGCCAAAGTTAGAGTCATGGCAATGTTTTTAATTGCAATGTTAAGTATGAAAGAAGTTGCATGATACCTGTAAATTATGATTAATGTCTTAACGATAAATGAAATCCCTTTTCAGGAGAGTTAAGAGTGTTTTATTGTCATGTGTCCCAGATAGAATAATGAAATTCTTACTTGCAGCAGCACAACAGAATATGTAAACATAGTACACTGTAAACAATATAATAAATGAGAAAAAAAAGTTCTAATGCTAATGGTATGAGCATTTGAATTCTCCACTCTTTGGTAATCAACTTACAAACAACCCACCTTTTTTTTCCCCTTCCCCCTGTCCCTTTTAACCTGTATTCCTTCCTCTGGCTCCGTATTTCACGCTGTTTCTATCTTTATCTCCTTATCTCACACTGTGTCGATTTATCTCTGGCCTTTGTCCAACCATTTGCCAGTCACCTGATCCACCTATCACTTGCAGCCTTTGTCCTGACCCCACCTCTCTTCCAGCTTACTTTCCCGCTACTACAATCTGTCTGAAGAAGGGTCCCGACCTGAAACGTCACCGATCCATGTTCTTCAGAGATGCTGCCTGACCCGCTGAGTTACTCCAGCACCTTGTGTCTTTTTTTTGTAAATCAGCATGTGCAGTTTCTTCTTTATACAATATTCTAAGTGTGGTCTAACAAATACATTGTACAGCTGCAAAATGATGTCCCAACCTTTTTACTCAGCACTCCTGCCTTTGAAAATAAGCAAGCTTTACTTCCTGTCCACCTTTCTTGCCATTTTATGAACGCATCCCAAGTTCCGCACATCAACTTGCATATAGATGTCCCCTGGGAACAACATACGATGGAGAAAGGTCATAGAACATAGAACAGTATGGTACAGGTAGAGGCCCTTTGCCCACAATGTATGTGCCAATCGTGATGTCAAAATAAACTCATCTCATCTGCTTGGACATGATTCACTTGCCTCAATTCTCTGCATATCCATATAGATAGATATAGATAGATATGCCTTTATTGTCATTCAGACCAAAGTCTGGACGAAATTACAGCAGTCATACATATAATACAATAAAAACAACAATAAACACATATTAACATCCACCACAGTGAGTCCACCCAGCATCTCCTCACTGTGATGGAGGCAAAAGTCTTAGGTCTGCAGTCTCTTCCCTCCTCTTCTCCCTCTGCGCTGAGGCGATACCCCCCGGGAGCGAGCTCAGGGCGAGTCCTGACGGGCTCTGCCTCCGGAGCCTCGAGGTCATCAGCTCCATTAGGCCTCAGCGGAGATGGAGGCAGAGAAGGGGAATACAACAAAAAAGTCGCATTCCCCCGCAGGGAGAGACTGCAAACCCCGTTTCAACCCCCCACCCCCCCCAAAACACAAACTAAGAACCAAAAACTAGACTAACCAAAACAAAATAAACAACACAAAAAACACAAACAAACGGGACTGCCGATGAGCCGCTGCAGCCAGGGCCGCGCCGCCACTCCGGCTATTTAGATATGCTATCTAAATAGCCTCTTAAATGCCACTATACAATCTGCCTCCACCTCTTTCCCAGGCAGCACATTCCGAGCACCCGCCACCCTCTCCGTAAAAGAAAAACTGGCCTGGCACATATCCTTTCAATTTTGCCCTCTCACCTTAAAGCTATGCCCTTTAGTATTAGATTTTTTTCAATCCTGGGAAAAAGGTTCAGACCGTCTACCCTCTCTGTGCCTCTCTGCTGCAATATGACTTCCTGACTTTTGCACTCAATGCCCCGACAGATTGATGGCAAACATACCATATACCTTCTTTACCTTGCAATCTGCTTGTGTTGCCATTTTCTGGGAGCTATGGCCTTTGCATCTTGACATTTATCTGGACATCAATGATGTTACCGATTTTGTAATTAATAAAGTGCATCACCTCACACCTGCTTGAATTAAATTCCATCTGCCTTGTCACTGCACATTTTGGAAACTGATCTATATCCCGCTGTATACTTTGGCAGCCTTCCTCAATGCCTGCAACTCCAGCTATCTTAATTATGATTGAAAGTTCCGAAATATTGTACTATGGAGGAATTGTATAGCAGTGTTCCGAGTTGTGATAATTGTTTTTCCATCAGTGTAATCATTATTGATCAAATCAAGGCATTAACTTAGAAATAGTTGGTTGTAGTATATTATTTTCATAAACATTCAAGTTACATTGTGGAATGTCCAGTTTAACTATTCCTCGGGCAACTAACCTACTGTTAACTTGAAATAAGTTGCTAATTGTAATTAATTTATAATGCCTTGCCAGTATGAAATAGACTGAGTTGCTACAAGTGTGGTTTTCATCTCCAACTACAAATGACAGATGAATGAGTGAATGCCACCATTGGCTTCAGTTCCTTCCTGTGGATATGCGTAAATGGCCTTTTAAGTCTCAACTGAAAACAGAGGCTTACTCTAGAGGCTGATCTCTTTATCTCTGGTCATCATAGCGGATCTGTTGTAATGCAAAAGGATAACATCACTTGACTCCCTCACTTCTTCCATTTATGTTTTAGTTGCAGATTCCTCTTTGGCTAATTCTAATTTGTGAAAAGATTTTGTATAATTCTATTTAACAATTCCACTTTCAAATTTTAATGATTTATTTATTTTTCAGCGTTTCAGTAGACTTGAGTGTCATCAATCAGTCCATGAGTTGCATTTTCTGCATAGACCCTTTGGTAGATGCTTGTGGTTAATGCTAGCTCTGTCTAGTTGATCTCGTACGGCTTCAGGTCGCATGCAAATTTGTTCGAGCTTGCATGCTGGCGTTGCTGAAAGATTATTTTTCTTTCTCTCAATTAGTTACCTGGCTGTTCCAGAAAACAAGGAGCCACACTGGGGGAAATAAAGAACAGCTTATCTCTCATTAAAAGTTACAATTAGGAAAAACCGAACAGGAAACATTGGGATCCTTCGTGACTTGTTCAACATTCCATGGTGGCTAAAATTACGCAGGCGGTTGAAATTGCCCCGCATTACAGCACATTACTGAGTTTACAGTGCACAGGACATTTGACATGAGCTTTCCCCAGGAACCTTGGCTACTAAAACCTCAGTTACTGCATTGGCTTTATCAGCAATGCCCTGGTAATTAAGTAACACTAATATGATTTGTATGGACATACGTTTATAAATAACCGCTTGGAACAGGGCCATTCTTGGCAAGAGCGTTTTTATGGAGCGTTCCCTCGGAGACTGATTAACAGCCAACTGATCTAGAACTGGAGTTAAGAATGCCAGGTTTCTTTCTTAAAGATCATTAATGAATTAGTTGGAATTATACAATAATCCAACATCTTGAAATATATTTTTATGATGCAAACCTTTTGCTTGGAAAAATCTATTTCATTTATACTAAAGTTCAAACTCCCAAATTACCTTGGTGGGATTGGAACTCTTGTTGCTGGAGTTCTGATTTAAAACAGAAAATGCAGAGAATACTCAGCAGGTCGGGCAATACCAGCCTCTCCTGGTGGTTACGCACACCACCAGATTCAGGGACTTCCCAGCTGTTATCAGGCAACCGAATCATCTAATCGGTGGGTTGAAGGGCATGTTTTTTGTGCTGTATCTCTAAACTAAACTAAAAGGACAGATTGAACATCAAAGATCTGAAGATGCAGAAAATCTGAAATAAAAACTGAGAATGCAGGAACAACCAGAACTGGGAAAGAAAGAAAACAAAAGATAGACACAAAATGCTGGAGTAACTCAGCGGGATAGGCAGCATCTCTGGGGAGAAGGAATGGGTGACGTTTAAGGTCAAGACCCTTCTTCAAGTTACTCCAGCATTTTGTGTCTATCTTCAGTTTCAACCAGCATCTGCAGTTCCTTCCTACACAAGGTTGTCAAGAGGGTGAAAACTAGGAATACAGGGACAAGAGGAATATCTGCCCAGAGAGGAACTCTTGCCAGAGTTGGGGAATTGTGAACCAGAGGACACAGGTTTAAAGTGAGGGGGGAAAGATTGAATAAGAACTTGAGGGGTAACTTTTTCACACAAAGGGTGGTGGGGGTATTACAACGTTTAAGAAACATTTAGATAGATGCATGGATAGCACAGGTTTAAAGGGATATGGACCAAACACAGGCAGGTGGGACGAGTGTAGAATGGACATGTTGGTTGGCATGGGCAAATTGGTGCAAAGGGCCTGTTTCCATCTGATTGGGTGAGGCCATCATTGAGTTGTAGCAGCCATCTGATCGATAGTTAATGGGGGGCAGTTAGAGAGAAGAAAACTGAACAAAAACCATGAATAACGGCAATTTGAGTTAGAGTTCTGACAAAACGTCTTTGATCTGAAACATTAACTGCTTCTCTTTCCACAGATGATACCCGTTCTGCCTGGTATTTTCAACACTTTCTGTTTTTATTTAAGAATGGCAGATTTCATTCCTTAAGCGACACGACTGAACAAGTTCAGTTGTTTCAGCAGTCCATTAGCTTGGGTCCAAGTGTGCTTGTTCGGTGTCCCCAGTTGCTATAAGTTGCTAAAAAAATTATTGTTCCCTTTCCTCATTTTATATTCTGGCGTCAGCATCCTTGGAGTTATGGGAATAGCGTTCTAAGCCTAACCTCTATAAATATTTTGTATGTTAATATTTATTTATGTCTTCAACAAGAGGCTGTATTTTCCTTGATGAGGCTCTGTTTCCTATACTGCAATGATTCCAAATGTTATCCCACTGGGATTTGCCATGTGCTGCAAGTTTTAGTTTCCTATCTGGAATGACGATTTACTGCCAATTTTTTTTATTTTGGTCTCCAAAATAACTGGGCATTTAATTTCAGTGAGTCAACTTTGAAACTGATCCAAGTTCATCGTTCTATGTGGGATTAGTCCTCAACCCAAGTTGATTTACTGGAAGTACATCGAATTGACGTTTCAAGGTCTGTTTTAAACTTGATGACCATGAGCATGACATTAGGAGGCGAGACATTAATTAGCGTGGCGTCAGATTAATTTGCAACTTGGTCATGTTGGAATGATGAGGGCAAATTTATTGCTACAGGCAGATCTCATATTAGAATCGCAAGAAAAGATGGCACGCGAGGAGGTAATTTGATCCATGAAACCTGGTAACTGAACTTTGATCTTTAATGAGAAGCGAGGGCAGGGATTTAAATTTGGAAGAGCGAGTTAAGCTCGCATACATTTTATTTGCAGGCTCTTTATGGTTATGACGGGGTGGATGGGGATGATAATGCCCTTGAATCTCTAATAGTGCCCCCAAACCCTGCAAAGATCCTGACCCAGCCTCCCAACAAAGCACCTGGCCCTACCTGACCCACTTAAGTCAATGCCTCATCGCTTGGTAATTTAATACTAATTTTAATGTTCACCTCGTTAAGAGCATTGACTTGCACTGCCTCTTTGGTGCCAAGAATGTAAAGTTTAACAGCTCTGGTGGGCTTCATTTGAATGTGACATGACATTTTGCAACCAGGCAAATAATATTTAAATATGTTTATTCTCTTTCTTAGTCTGATTATTTGGCTCAGCAATCGATCCTGTTGTCAGGTGATTCTGTAGCTATTTTTAATTTGAAGTTTAGCATCTAAAAATGGTTGCTTGACATTTTTATCGTGAAAATCAAATGTGTGTACAGACTGTCCTTGAGTTATTAATACACAACTTTTGGATGGCCATACACATGAACGAGCTCCCATAATATTATTAAAGACAAAAGACTGACATACGTCCACATGTTCGTTCTTACCATCGACAGCGCTAGTTTCCCCTCTCTCTCTCTCCACCATTAATACTTGTTTTTTTCTGATCAATCTCATGCGCTATTGGTGCCATTCATAACAATACTGTGCAATTATAGTTGCCACATCAAATTATTTTTGAATATTTTCTGACCTATGGACAAAATCATCCTATAGATTCCTGTAAACCATTCGCTGTGCTGGGACAGTCTCTAATTAGAAATGTCAGGGATTTGAAAATGTTGATGTTTCTAGGAAGAGTGTCCAAGCCTTCAGAGAACTACAATTAACCGTTCACAGCAAGAATTGAACCATCAGACAGTTGGGAGATTGGTTTATTTAGAAGTCTTATCTTTCAAAAACACAGAGCAATTTATTGTCAAAATTGTGCCTGAAAAATTGGTTTCCTCCACAAAAATTGTGCCTGAAAAAAAAATCTTGAACAGGGGAGAGTGTGAGATTGCGCGTTGAATTGTTTCAGTATAAAGGCCATGTAAACAAATGGGGAAGCTGTTTTGTTTGGCTTGATCTGATGTCTGAAGGTATGGCACAGAGTGGAAAATGCTGCATATTTGCCAAAGTCCCAGCTTTTCCTGTGGGAGACTTTTATAAAGACAGTTTATAACTTTTACAGGATTCAATGTTTAATGCTGCTTAACTTTTCACAAACATGATTTTTTTTAGTACTCTGGTAACTCTTTCCAATCTAGTCAGATCAATTCAGAAATGATTTCTTATTGCCTTCACTTGGAATTGATGGGTTTTGAGGGAATAATTAACAATTGTATACTTTATTGTTTGCTAATACACTAACAATATATTTTGGTGTGTTTTATGAAAGTGTAAAATGTCAGAAGTTTTTATAAATCAAGATAATTTATTTATATTAAGAACCGATTGTATGGCATATCTGATTTGTTTGGAGAGTCTGGAAAACACTGTACCTTGGTACACATGGTCAGTGGGGGCGCTGCATGCCGGCAGCCCTGCCAGCAGCGTGTTAGTTTTTTCTAATTTGTTTGTTTTTTTAGTGTGTCTTAATGTGTGTTTTTAATGTCTCTCTGTGTGTCTTGTGTGGGGGGTGGTATGGGGGGTTAAGGGGGAAACAATTTTGGTCGCCTCCTCCACGGAGAGGCGACTTTTTCCATGTCGCCTCCCCCGTGGCCTAACATTGAGGATCGGTGCGGCCTTTCCCGGAGATGTGCCCGGGGCTTCAGCCGTGTGTGCAGCAAGGACACTTTCGTCGCGGAGCGGGCGAGCCCTCGCCCCGGGGTCGCCGGAGGGGAGCACTCCGTTCGCTGGCCCGCGGCAGCCTGAACCCGCGGTCTGCAGAGCTCCAGCTGGCACTGTGTACGGAGCCTGGGATCCCTCGTTGGGGACCCGGGAGAAGAGCTCCGACCGCCAGCCCGCGGCCAACTTCTACCGCGGGCACGGCGGGGACTTACCATCCGGAGCCTGGGATCCCTCGCCAGGGATCCCTGGAGAGGAGCTCCGACCGCCGGCCCTGCAGTCTGCGGTGCTTCTTGCTGCGGCGCGGCGGGGACTTTCGATCTTCGACCGCCGACATGCGGCCTACACCAACTTGAAGCCACGGTCTCCAGTGAGGAGGCACCGATTCAGGACTTACCTTGTCTGAACATCTGGACGCCCGCAGCAGCGACTGCGGAGGGTTGAGGTCCCGATCACGGGGGAAAATGGAGGAGGACTGGCCAATTTTTGTGCCTTCCACCACAGTGATGAATGCTGTGGTGAATGTTTGTGTTAAATTTTTATTGTGTATTGTGTGTTCTTTTTTTATTGTACCACTGCTGGCAAATTAATTTCACTTGCACTTTATGTGCAAGTGACGAATAAAACTTGACTTGACTTGACTTGACATGACAATAATAAATCTCAACATTCAGCTATCAAGACATTTAGGCCTAAAATTCCCATCCTAAGCTGTCGTTTTTTCTACCTTTTGCTTCTCCTTTTAGGATGCTCAATAGAATCTGTAGTTTGAGGAGTTTTGGTCGGAAAATGCCTCTTTATGTATAGTACTAAGTCATCAAGCTCTCTCTGGGATACAAAGTTATTTTTTGAAGCCTCCAGAATTATGGAACCATGGAAATAAAGAATTATCTTTGCTGGCGCTTCTGTGTATAGTTAAATGTTTTAACATTTAGAATGTACAATCCAAATACTACATTGTCACAAATATTTAAGGCTCAGACTGTAGGAGTGAGAGAGTGAGTTTGGGAACTTCACAACAAACTAATTCCTAAGGGTAAATTGCAGATGAGAAATGGGAAACTGTCATCGATGGTCACCATGGACTCAATGTGCCGATGGGCTTGATTCTATTCTGTATCTCTAACCTAAACTAAACTCGTGCCAGAGAACCCAAGAGAGATTACAGTGATAGACACAAATGCTGGAGTAACTTAGTGGGACAGGCAGCATCTCTGGAGATACACAAAAATGCTGGAGAAACTCAGCAGGTGCAGCAGCATCTATGGAGCGAAGGAAATAGGTAACGTTTCGGGCCGAAACCCTTCTTCAGACTGCTGGAGAGATGGACCTGTGAGTTACTCCAGCATTTTGTGTCTTTCTTTGGTTTAAACCAGTATCTGCAGTTCCTTCCTACAGAGATTACAGTGAATCAGTTATCATCCAGTATGGATACTAAAGAGACATCAGCCACACTCACACCAGTGAAAAGATCCAGAGAGTGAGAAGATCTGAAGTGTGCCTGAACCTGTGAATTTCTAATTGTTCCTAGAGATAAATGTCTAGCCATATCCTTTCATGATAAAGGAGTGGTACGTGCAATTTTGGTTATAAAAGGTAATTGTTGCTCAGGGGTGGGAGATTGCAACCTTCACGTGGTCCGCCCTGTTTCGACGAATGCAATCAACCTGGTGTGCACAAACAAATAAGATCAAATAGAACAAGTTGTCCTACAACTTTAGGCTGTGCACGCCATACACAAACAGGACTGCGCCATAAAGCATGTAGTCTAAAGGATTTGTTGTTTGGAGTAAGCCATTTAGAACGGAGACGAGGAAACACTTTTTCTCACAGAGAGTGGTGAGTCTGTGGAATTCTCTGCCTCAGAGGGCGGTGGAGGCAGGTTCTCTGGATGCTTTCAAGAGAGAGCTAGATAGGGCTCTTAAAAATAGCGGAGTCAGGGGATATGGGGAGAAGGCAGGAACGGGGTACTGATTGGAGATGATCAGCCATGATCACATTGAATGGCGGTGCTGGCTCGAAGGGCCGAATGGCCTACTCCTACACCTATTGTCTATTGGCTATTGTCTCTTGTCTATTGGCTCCCATGGAGAAGTCATGGTAAAATGACCCTTGTGAATCTCAGTTTAAACAGCCATGTTAAAATAAAATGCCAGTTTGTGCCAAGGAGGCACTGACATTATAATTAATAAGTTCTTTATATTATAAATTATCCAGATAGAAAGATTATGCCTGGCAGCATGTGCAGGAATGTGCTTGCTTTTTTGATGTGCGATCCATACTAATGTTGCAATGGTTTAGTTTGGTGAATTTGCCTTATAAGGACGTGCATTGCTATATATTTAAAGCCAGCAAGAAAACATTCACTCTGTGTTGCAGCAGGTGACCCAGTCATGGTTGTGGGTGGTGAGATAGTGTACTTCTTCAATGGTTTTTCATGTCACAGGCAAAACCTACCAGGAAATCAGGAAGTCAATCCGGGAATTTCTCCCTCTGTAAATACTCTGTATTTAAAATATAACCTGCAGGGGCAAGTTTATGTGATGTTAAACCTCTTAAAATTTCACTTCAACAAACCTGCAGTGATTGTGCCAGAATCATTCATGCCTCTGAAGATTGGTCATCCACACTGATGGTCCAAAATTCTTCAGTGATAATGCAAGCAAATGTGAGGTCATTTGTTACAGTTTGATTTGCAATTACATTGGTTTAGTTTAGTGGAGCGATCCGGATTGGGAATAATCCCTCAGTCCACCGGTCTACGCCGACCATCCATCACTCATTCACATTCGTTCCACGTTACCAACTTTCACATCCACTCCTTACACACTAAGGGCAATTTACAGAGGCCAATTAACCTACAAATCTGCATATCTTTGGGATGTGGGAGGAAACCAGAGGAAACCCACGCGGTCATAGAGAGAACTTGCAAACTCCACACTGACGGCACCCGAGGTCAGGATTGAACCAGGGTATCTGGTGCTGCAAGGCAGCAGCTCTACCAGTTGTGCTGTTCCTACAATTTGCATGTGGCCTCACTCTGACAGCAGAGGAGGCGCAGGACAGAAAGGTTCATATGGGAATGGTGAGCTAAAATGTTTGGCAACCGGAGATTGTGTAGGCCAGAGGATTGAGTGTAGGTGTTCAGCGAAATGATCAGTTTCCTGGCGATATTTTAATTTTTTTGCTGTGAGTGTGAGCAGTGAGGCTCTGCCAATGTTGGAATCCTAATGTTAAAATGTGGCCCACTGCTGGTTACTGTGGAGTAGGAATGAGCACTCGTTTGAGCTCATCTATTCTTTTTCTCCAGAGATGCTGTCTGACCCGCTGAGTTACTCCAGCTTTTTGTGTCTATCTTCAGTTTAAACCAGTATCTGCAGTTCCTTCCTACACAGCACGAGCTGTTTGTTGCACTAGAGAAAGAAACAAGGAACTGCAGATGATGAATAATTGAAATATGAAAACTATTGTTAGCAGATATGTTTTCATTCAACTCGACTTTACCATTGACATGATATCATGAGGAACTGAAATGTATATGCATAAGATGTTTAAGAAAGAACTGCAGATGCTGGAAAAATCGAAGATAGACGAAACTCAGCGGGTGAGGCAGCATCTATGGAGCGAAGGAATAGGTGACGTTTCAGTTCAAGACCAGTTCAGTTCAGTCTGAAGAAGTGTCTCGACCTGAAATCTATATGCATGTTTTGTGTGTTCACTGAGTGGGACTCTATTGCAATGCCTTTAGTTTAGTACTGCTATCTACTCTCCCAAGTTCTGGGTGAATGGAAACCTGTGCCCACTGCTGGCTACACTGGTCAATTAAAATCCTGTACAGGGTTAGTATTTATTACATTGTTGGTGTCTTTCCATTGGAAGGTGCAGAACATCATTGAACATACACAGGCAGACACAAAGTGTTGGAATAACTCTGTGGGCCATGCAGCATCTCTGGAGAACATGGATAGGTGATGTTTCGGGTCAGTCCAGTCTGAAGAAGGATCCCGACCCAAAATGTCACCTATTTATGTTCTCCGGAAATGTGACCTGATCCGCTGAGTTACTCCAACACTTTGTATCTTTTTTTTGTAAACCAGCATGTGCAGTTCCTTGTATCTCCTATCACTGATCATAGCCTGGCTGACTCATTCTGATTTGGGGGGTGCTCTTCAGTATGTGTCAAGTCTTCTAAAATGACCATAGCTGTAAAACCTATGCTTCTTCCTTAAAAAGGGTTGGGAAACTGTGAAAGATCTCCAAATGTATTAAAAAAATTACCTCGCCTTCCTTCACGAACAGAAAACAAATAAACCAGAGAGGATTCCATTATGTGGTCAGCTTTATAATGGTAAGAGAAAGTAAAAATTAGTAAAGTAAAACAAGACTGCCTGCATGAAGGAGAAACCATCAGCTGGGAGTATTCTTGCCCTATTTCGTGGTGGATGGATTAGAGTGGTCTCACACATTTGTTGTCATAGATGCTAATTTGCTTCACAAGTTAGTCGGACCTGTGAAACATCTCGGCATCAGTTCATTATCATTTGACTGTAACTGATGAGGCGTCTACCAAAGGCAAATACATTTTCTCTTGAGTTTGAGCCTGCAATCGGTTGCAGGTGTTTGCTTGGGGTATTAGGTGGAAAATTGAACTGAGGTGTGTCTGTAAAATGGTGTTCCGCTGGTATAATAAAATGTTCCTTTGGCGAACAACCTGTTATTCAGCAGTAACTGGATAGTTTTGTGGGAAAAATCGCGCAACAAAAATTAATTTCAAAGAATTTCTAGATTGCTTTCACGTGATTAGGGTGTTGATCGGTTTTGAAAGGACACATTCTCGCCTTTGTTGCTCCTTTCCACCCTTTTGATTCTATTTACCTCCATCTGTAAGTGTGACCTACACCCATACCACAACCACAGTCATTGTTGGTATCTTGATGCAAGCATTTACATAAAATTGCCTCAAGGACTGTTCCTACCTCTCCTTCCTTCAGCCTTTGGCGTTTGAAGTTCTTGATCAAGAAAACATAATTTCCAAGCACTCTGTATGTCAGGCAGCATCTGTGGAAAGAGAAACAGAATTAAAGTTTCAGGTTGAAGACCTCAGAGTCAGATCACCCCCCTCCTCCACCCTCCCCCACCGGTTGTTGCTAGACCTGATCTGCTTCATGTTTCTGTGGGGGGGGGGGGGGGGGGGGAGGGGGGTTGTTTCAGATTTCCAATTTCTGTAGAGTTTTTTTTCTTTTCACTTTTTATAAAGTCTACATAGTGAGCTCAATGGATGGTTTGTTTCTTCTTCCCGAGTCTGAGTCTCTGCTATTCTCAACATCTAAAATTACATTTTATTGCTGATGTTGTTCCTCACAAACATTTCAGCAGACAGTTTTATTGAGTACTTAATGCGTATTAATTTACAATGATTTACAATAGTCTTTGTGTTTTGGGACACATAATATGGTGTCACTTTGTACAACCTGCTGCAGAAGGCAGTCTCTCAATATAGCAAAAGAAAAACAAACTGCTGCAGGAACTCTGTACAGGCAAGGAAAAAGTTGACGTTTTGGGTTGTAACCCAATTAGCATCGGTTTCACTCCACAGGTGGATTTTGAACTTTGGTCTTAATTTGTTCCCCCTTGCAGATCCAGCTATCACAATTCCAAGCTCCTCCAATTCTTAGTAAATAATCAATGATTGCCACTTGGGATTACAAGGCCTCTTCTCAGGTAGAACTCCACATGTTTCATTAACCATGAATCAGGTTCTCTTAAACCTGTCTTACATATTCAGAATGAATGAGGTGGAGGGGAAGGTGATGAGATGAGTTGATGTGGAGAGAGGCAGAAACCTTATCATTTAGACATGTGCAGAGAAAGGCCAGTTACCTCTAGATTATTCCTCCACATTTTTTTGTGCAAGGTTATCAGGTTAAATGAATGTACTTGAGAGTGTAAACAGAGAATGGGGCTGGGTGGAGAATGTGAAAAGTTGAAGAAGGGTCCCGACCTGAAACGTCATCTAACAATGTTCTCCAGCGATGCTACCTGACCTGCTGAGTTACTCCAGCAAGTCTTTCCTTGGTAAACCAGCATCTTCGGTTCCTTGTTCCTACATGAAAAGTTTACGTCTAGGTTGCAATTAATGGGAATTTGTTTTAAATTGTTCCAAAACCAAATAAAAATTTAACAGAACATATTTTCACCAGTTAGAGCCGCCTCTGTGGAGAGAAACGCAACTCAACATGTCAGGCCACTGACCATTCATCAAAAGTAAAAAGTGGAAACAACACCAATTTACTGCAGCCTTTCTGAGGATCCATCAACATAGTTAAAATACCCCAATTTTAATTATCCTTTCAGCTTGATTTAACGAAGTGTCGGTGAAAAACTTCAGGCACAAAGAGAATTTGTGATTTCTGTGACTCAGATTCTGTCGACATTTGTTGTCGACATTTAAAAAGAAATGCAGAAGGTATAGAGTTCTGCGCGCTGTTGACCTTCTTTGCTTCATGCATAAAGTGCCAGATAATTTCCTTGAACGCATCATGAATTAATTTTGTTCTTGGACTCCATTGCTGTACAGTAGTGACCTTTCAATACAGAGCTCTTGATTTTTGCACAG
>CM075978.1:184893138-185093865 GCA_038087875.1 Malacoraja senta
AATGGAAATGTAAGGAACTGCAGATGTTGGCTTACAATAAAATAGACAAAGTGTTGGAGTAACTGAGTTACATTGTCAATGGTCTCTTCTTAACCATTTCCATTCTGGACCAGGACGTTGTGCAACTAGCCTTGTTGAGGTCTCTGCGATACCACAGCATGGAGTTGTGATGCAGGCCTAGATCTAGATCATGTTTTAGGGGAGCGCCCACTGACTATATTCATCAGCAGTCTCCCTGAACTAGACCTAGTCACCAACAATACTGTTGCTATACTTAAAATACGCACTTACACCAATGAAATAACACTTTTTTATCTCCCCATTTCCTTCATCCATCTATCCAATTGAGTCTGCATTATTGATACAGTTTCTATCTCAAGTCACCAACTCCCCTGTCCTTGAATCTCTTGTACCTGCCTCCTCGGACTAGAAATTGTCCATTTGATTCATCTTATCCTTAGCTTTCCAATCATTAAATATGTTTACCATAGCATTCATCTGTGGAGCACAAATAAAATATAATGTAATTTGTAAAAATCACATAACATATTGCATCAATCAATTCACATCATGTTCTGTAAAAGAACAGTGTGCATCTGGCAGCAATTTAAGCTTTCCATTTGGCTTATCCATACCTCTTGACTTTTCTACACTATTTGTGATGAAGCCCAGATTACCATTGGTTATTGTTACTCGTGCGTAAACCTGATATTCTGCCTTTAATGTTCAATGAAGTTACCCCAGCATGTTATTTTGCTTTTCCACAATACTAAACATATTAAAAAATCTTGCGTAAACATGTTTCAGATTTTATTTTTTTATAGGCATTCCTTGATTTACAAGTGTTTGACTTCAGTTTTATCTATTAGATGATTGGCTCCTTCGGCTCTTCATGTCCTGATTTACATATCGATAAGACTACACTGCAGCAGACTGCCACGAGGCTTTTCACCTAGTTTGCTTAATTTATGAAGTGCACCTAATAGAAAATTTTCCAGGCATGCGTCGCATTTGTAAATTGCGGAATGGTTGTACTTGTAGTCTTTCGATTTGCTTAAATGTCCATGACCTAATTCAGCCTGACTACCCGTTTAATTTGGAGGAGCAGGAAACTGCAGATACTGGCATTTTGATCAAAGCACAAAATGCTGGAGTAATTCAGAGGCATCATCAGTGGAGGGAAGAGTCCTGACCCGGAATGTTTCCAGTCTGAAGAAAGGCCTCGATCTGAAACGTTGCCTATCGATTCCCTCCACAAATGCTGCCTGATCTGCTGAGTTAGATTAGATAGATTAGATAGCTGGAGTTACTCCAGCACTTTGTGTTTCGCCCATTGAATTCACTGTGTGTCCTTGCCCTCTCCAACCTTTACCATGTTGCTCATTGTGAGCAACACCGCTGAAGATTATCACATTGTTAAGGAGAAAAGTCAACACGAAAAGGGTGCATGAAACGTGACCACATTTGCACATACACATGTTTTCAACCACTGCTGTGGCTGTAATTACAACTGCAGCCCTAGCTGAAAGGGAGTCATTTACTGGGAAAGTCTTCAGTACAGTCTAGTCTGGATTTGAACTAATTCACAAGAACATGGAAACAGGAGCAGAAGTAAACTGTCTGCCCCTCAAACTGTTCCACAAGGTCATGGCTGATTTGGTCTTGACCTTGACAACCTTTCCAAGTCTCTTGCTAAACATCTTGAGAACTCTGAGGAGTCTCAACCTCATAAGAGAAGAAATATATATTCATTTTTATCTATAGTGGGCAACATCATGTTCTAATACTATGTATAGTCGGGGTCGAACCCGGGTCTCTGGCGCTGCAAGCACTGTAAAGCAGCAACTCTACCACTGCGACCGTGCTGCCCCTACTTCGATACAAATACATTCTTCCTTAAATATAGAGACCACAGCTGTATACTGTACTACAGGTGCAGTTTCACCAGGTTTCTGTAAATTTGCATTAAAATGTTCCTACATTTATACTCCATACTCCGCAAGAAAGGCCAACAATCCATTAACCTTCCTGAGTACATGCTGTACAGTATGCTAACTTTTTGCATTTCATCTACTAGATTCCTTTGTGCTGCAATGTTTTACTGTCTATATTAGGGATGGCCTTTGGTGAACATAATGCTGCAGATCAGTAGATAGATTAGAGCATTTTCTGATTTCTTACCACTCTTGGGAAAACAAGGCAAGAGCAAAGGTATTTCTCCCCTTTCATTTCTGTCCATAGGACAGTTCACCAATGTTTTACTAAAGTATGACGTTCAACTAACCAACTTCAATTTATCGAAACTGCATACGCTTACTATGTGACTTCTGGGCACATTGTGCCAAATGAGGCACATTTATAATGGAAAATGTGGCACATCAAAAATGGAAGGCAAAGACAATGATTGGGAAATGAAGAGTGAGAAGCAAATAGAGCCACATAAACCAACATTGTAGATTTGGCTCAAGAGGCTGAATTGCCTACATCTGTTTCTATTTCTTTTCGTGTAATGGTCTCAGGGCATTACTTCTATTTGGACTGAGAAGTGTGAATTAGGGAGACAATAAAAAACAGATAGGAACATTAAGGTGGATAAATTTCCAAGGCCTGATGGGATCTATCCCATGTTATTTAGAGAGGCAGGGGAGGAGATCGCTGGGGCTTTGGCAGAGATATTTGTCTTCATTTTAGCCACAGGTGGGGTCCCATAGAACTGCCAATGATTTTCATTTGTTTAAGAAATAGCAATAGTGACAAACCAGAAAATTATAGTCCAGTGAGCTTTACATCAGTTATAGGGAAATTATTGGAAAAATAATGATAGATTCATTGGCTCATTAGGTTTATTAAGAATAGTAATTATTTATTCCTAATAAGAGCTTGTTAGGAATGGTCAGCTTGGCCTTGATCAGGGGAGGTCCTGTCTTACAAACTTGATTGAGTTTTTTGAGGATGTGACAAAGATGATTGGTGAGGGTATGACAGTGGATGTTATATACATGAACTTTAGTAAAGCATTCAATAAGATCGCACATGGCAGATGCATCCAAATTAGAATCAGGTGATAAAGAAGGTGTATGTTCGGAGTGGTGAATGTAAAAGTTTGGAAGTCTTATTGCAACTATATAAAACCTTGGTAAAGCCACATTGGAAATATTGTGTGGAGTTCTGGTCCGCATTACAGGAAGGATGTTGAGGCTTTGGAGAGGGTGCAGAATCAGGATTTTGCCTGGTTTAGAGAGAATTATCCATAATTGGACAAATGTAGATTGTTTTGTATGTAAGGACTGGGATTATCTCAATTGAGAGAATCGTCTGAGCTGATAAATTCCCATGGAGTTTCTCAGCAGGGAGTAGCGTTAATACTTCATTCTGTGATATGGTTGATCATGACAGTTCCTGTGATTCTGCTGTTCACGAACCACTACCACTGCAAGACAAGTTATGAAGCATTTATGTAAATGTTCCAGATATGTGGATGGATGCTAGGTATTAATTCCTTTCCTAACTGTTGGCTCTGTGGATATCTCCATATACTGAGTGGAATATTCAAGATGAATGTTTCATTAACGGAAGGTGAATTACTTCCATCATTCCAATAATTAAACCAGGGCCATTTTGAGAAAGAGCAGGGAACTTCAATCACATCTTGTTCACCATTTATCCCTCAACTCACCCCATCGGAAGCTAATTATCAGGTCATTTGTCTCCAAACTCAGCTCTAATTAGCTGTTATGTTTTATCAACATTGCAGCAGTGATATTCATAAGCTTTTAAATGTCTCTGGGACATCCAGAGGTCATGAAAAGTTTCTTTCCTTGTTTTATCCCATTCTTTCTAGAATCATAACTATTTCACATAAGAGCAGCAGGTTCGATGTTCATGGATATTAGAGGCAAGCTTGAGGGGGAAGGA
The DNA here is from genome assembly GCA_038087875.1 of Malacoraja senta. Lineage (NCBI taxonomy): Eukaryota > Metazoa > Chordata > Chondrichthyes > Rajiformes > Rajidae > Malacoraja > Malacoraja senta. Next base: position 184,897,054 of record CM075978.1, read on the forward strand.
TAGGAAAACAGCATTGAGGTTGAAGCTTAGCCGTGATATTGAATGGTGGAGTAGGTTTGAGCAAACTCCTGCTTACTTGTGTTCTTATGATCATCTGGTACTTATTTGGACCTACCAATACCACTTTCTGTTTGCTGAATTGCAGGGAAAGTTCAGATAATGTTCTGACCTAGTATTTTTCAATCTCCGACTGAAACATATGGAGGTTGTTAGTTTGATTATGTAATGAGACTTGTTGCTTACGGTAAATGGAGGATCATAGATCAGATATCCTAGAGCAATGTATTACTGCACTTGCATCAGGTTTATTTGATCTTCTTTAGCTCCATCACCTCCATCTCTCCCCCCCCCCCTCCCCCACACCTCCCATTTCAGCCCTCTAACTAAATATACGGACAGGTCTCGTATTCACACTGTGAACTCTTGACAAGACATGCAGTTTGACAAAATAAACGTGCGAAAGAAAGAAAGGAAATGCATATCATGTCTGTCAGCATCTGGAAATAGATAAGATGAGCTGAGATTTTAAATTTGGACCTGCTTTTAAATTTTAAATTTGGACCAAGAGCCCTGCTTTTCCTTTTCTTTGAATTGTTGCCCTTTTCAAAGGACAGGACCTCTCAGTAGCATGCTCTGATGTCCTATTGACAATAGGACGCATGTGCATGTACCTCATGGCTGAATAATTGGGTTCATCCGGCGTATACTTTATGGAGGTGCGCAACTGAGAACTAGCGGGGTTGTGTGTCAAGAATGTCCAGTCTAAACATGGCACATTATACTATTGCATGATCAGTCCAGTTAACATGGTAGTGAAGCATAAATGTTACTACAGAATAGTATTAGTGCACTATTAATTATATTTGGTATTGTGTGTGTGTATATATATGTTAATGTACTTATGGGGTGCAATCTTTCAGTATCTGTACAGTATGGACTGACTTAAATTCTTTATGATACCATTCAATATTTTTGAATCGTAACAATTTTTTACTTAAAATTAAAACAATCAAAGAGAATAATAAGTGCAATATGAAATCTTTTCATTCTAAACTTGTAAAATATTTTATTGATTTTTAAAATGAATCAGGAACTTGCCTTATAGAAAAGAAGCAGCTATATAATGTGATTGTATTTATGTCAGACCCCTTTTTTTTCAAACTTGCTGCCCATCACTCTGATTTCTAACTCGGGAATGAAATTTTTGGCAAGTGAAAAGATTGCTTGCAAGTCAAAATGTGATTAATTATACTCATGCATGCAATAGTCCCTGAACGTGATGAAAATGCATTAAAAATATGAATTTAGGAAGATCACAAATAAACTTTAGAATGTGGGAAGATCTTAAACATTTAACACGTGAAATAACTTTGCATAACTTTGAGTTAAAATAAATGCGTTAAGAAAATAGTGTGACGTGTTTTATTGCATGTATTTGTCGCATCCACATGATTATCTGCAAAAGGGAGACAATTTCTAGGGCTTGTTCTTTGTTCGGATTCTGCGCTGAGTGAAAGTGCCTCTTTTTTTTAAAGTACAGTTTGATACTGGTAGCCATTTTACACCATGCATTGAACATTTGGTGAACTATTTTAATTCGTTTTGCCTGTATTCCCTCATCCACCTATTTGCACACCATGTGATCTCACAAACTCTTATCCATAAAGGCCCCATAAGGTCCCATTATTTTGTGAGTCCCTTTAGCCTAAGCATCTATCCATCAATTGTTCCCTCTGGTTCTAGTTGCATATGCCAGATCTATAGATCTCAAAAATTTCAGGTGACCTTGGATTAACATGTCCGATTGTGTCATGAGTTATGTAGTTATTGGAGCTGTAGACTTGTCTAAGCCTTTGATCCAATTAACAGTAACAAAACAGTCTTCTTCTTGAACATAACAATGTTCTTCCAGTCTTTGGGCTCTTTGGGAGCTCAACAATCATTTGCCAGCTAGAGCTTTGTACTCATGTATAAGTTATTGTGGTGCATAGAATGGCAACTATGTTAGCCTTGATGTTGTTCCCTGGGTTTTGGTCTGATTCAATGTGAGTGAAGTACTTGAATCCTTCCAAAAAGTGAGGGGCAAATCATAGAAACAAAGAACTGCAAATGCTGGTTTATACCAAAGATAGACACAAAGCGCTGGAGTAACTCAGCGGGTCAGGCAGCATCTCTGAAGAACATGGATAGGTGTTGATTGGGTCAGGACCCTTCTTCAGACGGATTGTACCCCGTTCCCCTTTATTCCCCATTCTTTCTCTGCGCCCTCCCTTTCCACCCATATTCCTCTCTCCAGCTTTACATTTCACTGTTCCTCTTCTCTACTCATCTGATACCCTTTTATTTCCTTTCCATCTCTAGCTTTTGTCATTTATTCCACCCTTATACTGGTCAGGTCCCCCTCAACTCGGGGGGGGGGGGGGGGTAGGGTGAAGAAAGCTGGGAATGTGAAGAGGCAGGACAAAGCATGGCAGGTGGACAGAGGCAAGGAGGGTTATTGATACCTATCACTTAAACCTATCACTTGCCAGGCTTTGTACCGACCCAACCACTCTTTTCCATCTTCCCCCCCCCCACTCCTCAGCAGTCTAAAGAAGGGTCCACACCCAAAATGTCATCTATCCATCCCTCCGCAGATGCTGCTTGACCTACTGAGTTCCCCCAATTCTCTTCAGCCCTTTGATAATCATTTGCAGCTTTTATGTTTCAAAGAGAACCATTTTAACCCGGACGACATTATCTGATAACTACAATTCTCTACTCCCTTGCGTGATTTGCTATGAAGTGGGGGAATGGAATCGATGCGATTGCTCTCACAACCAGCATGGACTTGAAGGGCTGAATGGCCTCTGAAGTTGATATAAAACATGATGTATCTACATTATTTCCAGCAGGCATAATCAAAGTAGTTGGTTTAGGATTTCTGACTTCACGAAAGACAACTTGCCAATGCAAATTCACTTCTACACATCTTCAACACAATTTTAAGCAAAATTGAGTTTCCCAAGTCAACTAACACATGCTTAAGCACATTATTATAATGTCCATAACTATTGTGTTGCGTCATAGCCACAATATCTCAATCTGCAGTTTTTGTGGGTCGGTTTATGTATGATTTTTATTAAAAAGATTGTGACCGCTGCAAAATGTATTGCTCTGCACTCCTTGCTGATGCAGCATTGTCTTCTGTAGGATGACAAAGATCTGGTGCCTGAGTTTGTCAATGCTGAAGGGCTGACATGTCTGATCAAAGTTGGAGCAGAGGCAGACCAGAACTACCAGAACTACATCTTAAGAGGTTAGTACTGCACCTCTATTGCTTTAAGACTCCTGCTCCATCATCTATAATAACAACGAAAGATGCCGCAAAAACCCAGCATGTCAGGCAACATTTGTGGAAAGAGAAACAGAATTGATGTTTCAGATCACTGACCCTTCATCAGACGTGAAAAGTTATCTCTATTTCTCTTTACATCATTTTGCCACCGCTGCCTACCTTATGCTTTGTAAGGGGTATTTTCGTGCCCTTTTATTTCCTTAACATGTTTAATTTCTCCCCAATGTTCCCAAGATGGGCCAGAGGGTGGTGGATAGAAGGAACGAATTGCCAGAGGAGGTAGTTGAGGCAAGTACTATAACAGCATTGAAAAACATTTGGATGGGTACATAGATAGAAAAGATTCAGAGGGACATGAGCCAAATGTGGAGAGGTGGGACTAGCATGGATGAGGCATTTGTTCAGCGTGTGTAAGATGGGCCAAAAGGCCTATTTCCGTGCTGCATGGCTCTATGAGCTTCAATGTTATATTTTTTCCTTTAACTAATTGTGGACCATATTATTCTCAATATCATCTCTGTGCTTGGGCCTTCTCCTTCCCTTTGTTCTTTTCATTAGTTTTATTCAATCAGTTTCTGTCATCCTATAGTAAACATAGCCTATCCACCAGCCCTACATAACAGACTCCAAGTCTGAAGAAAGCTTCTGCTCAAAACTTCAACTCATTTCTTTATAACACTTAAGGGTGTCAGAGATTATGGGGAGAAGGCAGGAGAATGGGGTTGAGAGGGAAAGATAGATCAGCCATGATTGAATGGTGTAGTAGACTTGTGGGCCGAATGGCCTAAGTCTGCCCCTAGAACATGAACACTTCCAACCATGCACTGGCAATATTTTAGCTTTGGGCACATAGCATTTTGGTTTCTCCGTTTATCTCTTGTCAAAGAAATGCAATTTTCCAGCTCATGTGGCATAACTGCATCACATACTTTTGAATCTTAGTAAAAAAACATTCATTGCTCTGTGTCGAGTTAGTTCTGTGCCGGAGTTCGACTATCCTTTTTGTTCGCGTGTGTCTACGAATGATCTTGTTAGATGGTTCTACAGCCCCCTCTGGTGTCCAAACGCTTCATTAATTGTCTTTGTGGAGGGTATTTTCTGGAGACATACAGCATGGAAACAGAGCCTTCTGCCTATTAAATCCACATCAAACATGAAGCACCCAATTATACTAATCACCTTGCATTCTTCCCCCCCACAAGATACCGCTTGGTTACACATTTGGGGACATTTACACTCATCAATCAACCAACCTACCTGCATGTTTTGAAATATGGGATGTGGACCCAGAGCACTCGGAGAAAACCCACTTGGTCAGAGAGAACGTGCAAACTCCACATAGACATGAGTGGAGGTCAGGATTGAACTCTGATGGACGTGTTATGTGGCAATGTTATGTTATGTTACAAGCAACACCACATTTATTTAATATCTGCTATTCCCACAGGATCAATTTTTAATAACCTTCCCTACCTTGCCCATTGAAATGCTGACATCCAGCTTTTATGCTGCCACTTTGGCCTTTTTCCCACCTAACCCTAGCTTATACGCAATAGAAAGGAAGGACATTAGCTTGGAGGATGTGGAATCGATATGGGTAGAGCTGCGAAACACTAAGGGGCAGAAAACGCTAGTGGGAGTTGTGTACAGGCCACCTAACAGTAGTAGTGGAGTTGGGGATGGCATCAAACAGGAAATTAGAAATGCGTGCAACAAAGGTAAAACAGTTATAATGGGTGACTTCAATCTACATATAGATTGGGTGAATCAAATTGGCAAGGGTGCTGAGGAAGAGGATTTCTTGGAATGTATGCGGGATCGTTTTCTAAATCAACATGTAGAGGAACCAACGAGAGAGCAAGCTAATCTAGACTGGGTATTGAGTAATGAGGAAGGGTTAGTTAGCAGTCTTGTTGTGCGTGGCGCCTTGGGCAAGAGTGATCATAATATGGTTGAGTTCTTCATTAGGATGGAGAGTGAAATAATTAATTCAGAAACAAGGGTTCTGAACTTAAAGAAAGGTAACTTTGAGGGTATGAGACGTGAATTGGCCAAGATAGACTGGCAATTGATTCTTAAAGGGTTGACGGTGGATATGCAATGGAAGGCATTTAAAGGCTGCATGGATGAACTACAACAATTGTACATCCCAGTTTGGCAAAAGAATAAATCAAGGAAGGTAGTGCATCCATGGATAAGAGAAATCAGGGATAGTATTAAAACAAAAGATGAAGCATACAAATTAGCCAGAAAAAGCAGCCTACCAGAGGTCTGGGAGAAAATCAGAGTCCAGCAGAGGAGGACAAAGGGTTTAATTAGGAAATGGAAAATAGATTATGAAAGAAAACTGGCAGGGAACATAAAAACTGACTGCAAAAGTGTTTATAGATATGTGAAGAGAAAAAGATTAGTTAAAACAAATGTAGGTCCCTTGCAGTCAGAAACAGGTGAATTGATCATGGGGAACAAGGACATGGCAGACCAATTGAATAACTACTTCACTAAGGAAGACTTAATTAATCTGCCGGAAATAGCAGGGAACCGGGGGTCAAATGAGATGGAGGAACTGAGTGAAATCCAGGTTAGCTGGGAAGTGGTGTTAGGTAAATTGAATGGATTAATGGCCGATAAATCCCCAGGGCCAGATAGGCTGCATCCCAGAGTACTTAAGGAAGTAGCCCTAGAAATAGTGGATGCATTAGTGATAATTTTTCAAAACTCTTTAGATTCTGGAGTAGTTCCTGAGGATTGGAGGGTAGCTAATGTAACCCCACTTTTTAAAAAGGGAGGGAGAGAGAAAACGGGGAATTACAGACCAGTTAGTCTAACATCGGTAGTGGGGAAACTGCTAGAGTCAGTTATTAAAGATGGGATAGCAGCACATTTGGAAAATGGTGAAATCATTGGACAAAGTCAGCATGGATTTATGAAAGGTAAATCATGTCTGACGAATCTTATAGAATCTTTCGAGGATGTAACTAGTAGAGTGGATAAGGGAGAACCAGTGGATGTGTTATATCTGGACTTTCAGAAGGCTTTCGACAAGGTCCCACATAAGAGATTAATATACAAACTTAAAGCTCACGGTATTGGGGGTTCAGTATTGATGTGGATAGAGAACCGGCTGGCAGACAGGAAGCAAAGAGTAGGAGTAAACGGGTCCTTTTCAGAATGGCAGGCAGTGACTAGTGGGGTACCGCAAGGCTCAGTGCTGGGACCCCAGCTATTTACAATATATATTAATGATTTGGACGAGGGAATTTGAATGCAACATCTCCAAATTTGCGGATGACACGAAGCTGGGGGGCAGTGTTAGCTGTGAGGAGGGTGCTAGGAGGCTGCAAGATGACTTGGATAGGCTGGGTGAGTGGGCAAATGCATGGCAGATGCAGTATAATGTGGATAAATGTGAGGTTATCCACTTTGGTGGCAAAAACTGGAAAGTAGACTATTACCTGAATGGTGGCCGATTAGGAAAAGGAGAGATGCAACGAGACCTGGGTGTCATGGTACACCAGTCATTGAAAGTAGGCATGCAGGTGCAGCAGGCAGTGAAGAAAGCGAATGGTATGTTAGCATTCATAGCAAAAGGATTTGAGTATAGGAGCAGGGAGGTTCTACTGCAGTTGTACAGGGTCTTGGTGAGACCACACCTGGAGTATTGCGTACAGTTTTGTTCTCCTAATCTGAGGAAGGACATTCTTACCATAGAGGGTGTACAGAGAAGGTTCACCAGACTGATTCCTGGGATGTCAGGACTTTTATATGAAGAAAGACTGGATAGACTCGGCTTGTACTCGCTAGAATTTAGAAGATTGAGGGGGGATCTTATAGAAACTTACAAAATTCTTAAGGGGTTGGACAGGCTAGATGCAGGAAGATTGTTCCCGATGTTGGGGAAGTCCAGAAGAAGGGGTCACAGTTTAAGGATAAAGGGGAAATCTTTTAGGACTGAGATGAGAAAAACATTTTTTACACAGAGAGTGGTGAATCTGTGGAATTCTCTGCCACAGAATGTAGTTGAGGCCAGTTCATTGGCTATATTTAAGAGGGAGTTAGATGTGGCCCTTGTGGCTAAAGTATGGAGAGAAAGCAGGTATAGGATACTGAGTTGGATGATCATATTGAATGGCGGTGCAGGCTCGAAGGGCCAAATGGCCTACTCCTGCACCTATTTTCTATGTTTCCAAACCTCCCATGTTGCAGCTTTCCCATATTTTCCAGGCTTTTATTGTTATGACCAGTTAAGAGGTGGAGATTCCCCTTTGGGCACAATCATTGTTGCAGATGCAAAGTTTGCGAAAAGTTGTTATGGTTTCAAAATCCACGCAGATTCGTTTTCACGAATGAATGTAATGAATGTAAACCTGTCATGAGCTAATCCAATAAATTATTATGCATAACTTTAAAGCATTTGAAACAATTATATATGCCCTGGTTGCATATAAAGATGGCAACCTGGTTGGGAAAATGTGTTTATCGTTAAATGTAAGCATTTAAGTCAATGTCTGGCGCAGTGCTGATTTAAAGTAATTGAAAATGATGTTTAAATAGAACAACAGGTCACCGTTTGATAGTCGATCTGGTGTACACTTCCAATTTCTTCGAACATTAGCAAAACCCAGGAGTTCCTGTACCTTCCAAGGAAGCTTGAATTGCGGTCAGGCAAGACCCACAAATTTGTTGTTTACTTTAGACACACATCACAACCAGTTTTGTGGCTGAACCCCGAGTCTATGTGTTTTAAACTTGACTCTTAAAGTGTCCTCAAAATTTGCAATCTCTGTGCTAATTTGGCTGACTTTAGGGGAATTGTGCTGAAATAAACTGTGCAGCGCGGGAGAAAATCCAAGTCTGAGGAGTCATCTAGACGAAGGGTCTCGATCACATACATCAAATGTCCAGTATAGATGAAGGGGCTCAGCCTGAAACATTGACTGTTCACTTCCCTCCACAAACGCTGCCTGGATTGCTGAATTCCTCCAGCTGCTCTCTGTTTCTCAATATATACAGTCACTTGTGCCTGGTGGCCTTTTTACTTTTTAGACTTTAGAGATATAGCGCAGAAACAGACCTCTTGACCCACCAAGTCCGCACTGACCAGCAATCACCCCGTCTGCTAGTACTGTTCTACACACTAGGGAAAATTTACAATTTTACCAAAGCCAATTAACCGACAAACCTGTACCTCTTTGGAATGTGGGAGGAAACCGGAGCATCCAGAGAAAACACACGCGGTCATAGTGACTCTGTACTGACAGCACCCGTAGTCAGGATCGAACCCGGGTCCCTGACGCTGTAAGGCGGCAACTCTACCGCTGCGCCATTGTGTTGACAATTGCACAACTCCAATATCAACAAGTGCTGCATTAGGCACTTGAAGTGAAAGGATTAAATCAGGACCTACAAATTATGTACTCCTTTTCTTTATGAGGACATTCTTAAATATGTGTTTTTTTCACTGTATTTGCAGCTCTGAGCCAGATTATGCTGTTTGTGGATGGCATGAATGGGGTTATTGGCCATAATGAGACAGTCCAGTGGCTGTACACTCTCACAGGGAGCATGGTGAGTCAACTGTTTGCTAAATAAACAAGGGTTTAAGACAAGTGTGTTAACTTTCACATGAACAAACCTGGAATGTCCGGTTTTGAGCCGGAGCTGATTGATCAGCACCAGACATTAGTAACCGGACTTGGTTCTAAAGGTTACAGTGAAGGAAAGTAGTCCATGTTTCCAATTCTCATCACTTCTCAATGAACCGCACTGGGAGGAATGCATGCCTTGCATAGAACATTGAACAGTAAAGCACAGGAACAGGTCCTTCAGCTCACAATGTCTGTGCCGAACATGATACCAAGATTAACTAATTTCCTCTGCCTGCACATGATCCACAGCCCTCCATTCCCTACATATCCATGTGTCTTGATAAAAACTGAGTACATTGTCAAATTGGTGTTTGGCTATCCATGCTCATCTGAGTAACTGTATTTTGGGAGCTGTTGAAGTATTGTTGGTGCTTGTGTGTTTGTGTTATCTCCCTCCCCTGTTATTTTAAACCAAACATCATCACATTTTTACCATGGCTAAATCCAAGCCAGGTCTCCGATATTTGCTTGGATTTACTCTTGGTAAATCAATAGTGATGTTATTGGTTTAAATTTATCTTCTTGGTCTCTCCATTCAAGATTGGGTGAGTGTAGTTTCCCTTTTGCTCGTTGAAATTATCGAATGATTCAGACCTATGTTTTCACTTTTTGAACTTCAGAAAGCCCAAATAATTAAACAGATTCTTTAACAGCCAGACAGCACGGAAACAGGCTCTTTGGCACAACTCGTCCAGGCCAACCAAGAAGTCCAATCTTTTTTATTTTTTTCTTAAATTTATTTTTATTAAAAAGCAATTGTACAAGAATAAAACGATCGGCATCACAATTATACAATTATTGTACAGCTTCATTTTTAACCTTATAACCTAAATTTAAAAAAAAAGAAAAAAGAAAAAAAATGGAAAACAAGGAAAGAAGAAAAGAAAGAATGATGAGATAAAGTAGAAAAGAACAAGAAAGAGACCCCTAAGCTACCAAAGCAGTGCAGAGGAGAGAAAAGGAAATAAGAAAAGAAAAGATGGAGATATACCTCCCCCCCCCCCCCCCTCACCCATCATAGCATCGGATTTAGATTTAAATTTGTGTTTCACATTCTGTTGTTGTAAAAATTCAGTAAAGGGTATCCATGTCTTAAAAAATTGATCTGTTTTTTCCGCCAAGACAAGCCTAATGTTTTCCAAGTGTAGTGTCTCGGACATATCTGTAATCCACATCTTCAAAGAAGTCCAATCTAAGCCGGTCCCATTTGGCTGTGTTTGGCCCATATCCCTCTAAACCTTTCCTATCCATGCCATCATTTTGAAGAAACAGGTGATAAGAGAGCAAAGCAACAAAATGGGAAGGTGATTATGCAGAAGGGAATGCATGTGAGCTGATTTTATATGGCGGGACAGTCACAAAATAAATCAGATCTGCAGTGAAGCCACCAGATATTAGTGTGATATGATGTAGGTGATGAAGTATAGTTTGGTTTATTGTCATGAACCAATGTAGCTATGTAGGAAAGGATCAGGGAGTTTTGATGGATATGCTGTAAAAACTATCAAGCAGTAAAAATATCAAATATAAATAAGATAAGTGGGCTGTACCTGTTGCTGTATTTTGTCTGTAAGATACGAGGCAAAGGGGATTTTGAAGTTGTATTTACTTTGGTGAGATTGCTTCTGTTTACTCTCTGTGCTACTGGAGATTATGGATCCCTCAAGTAATCTCACGATCCGTAATTCTAGAAATAGAACAGAAAATTCCTATACATCTGAGGCAAAGCTCGTGATTTCAAAACTGAGCTGATAAGACCTTTATCTCTGTCAGTGAGATGCGAGCTATCGGGGGGCCCACGACTCCGTTCCACAATGCTGAGATTACAGCTGATCTGTGACTGTGCTCCTGACACCCGTCCACGGTCCGCAAACTTACGCCACTGAATTCTGGAACTCCCATCGGTCTCATGTTTATCATTAACTTTAGACCTCGGATTGATTGACATTCATGGTGGGATGGAAACTCGGGCTTTTATGTCCAGACCTTTACCCCATTTTTGGATTCCAAATAGTTCCCTTCTACCATTGTTTATAAAACGTTTATGGTGTATAAAAGCATGAGACAAATAGATCGAGCAGACGCACAGAGTCTCTTGCCCAGCTTGGGGGAATTGGGAACCAGAGGACATAGGTTTAGGGCGAAGAGGCAAAGATTTAATAGGAATCTGAGGAGTAACCTTTCCCACACAAAGGGTAGTGGGTGTATGCAATGAGTTGCCAGAGGAGGTAGTTGAAGCAGGGTTTAGTGCAATGTTTAGGAAACAATTAGGCAGGTACATGGATAGGACAGGTTTGGAAGGATATGGGTCAAACACAGGCAGGTGGGACTAGTGTAGATGGGACATGTTGGTCGGTGTGGGCAAGTTGGGCCGAAGGGCCTGTTTCCACACTGTATGACTCTATCAGTTCCCCATAACATCTGAAAAGCTTCAATCAAGTTGCCAATGACCCTTTTAAATTTGAGGGATTAAAGCCTGCATTTGTTTTCTCTAATTTGGAGTCCGGATATATCTCTGTAATACACTCCCTTCCAGGTGGCCATGTCCTTTATAGGATGTGGTAGTAAGATTTGTTCACATTCTCCGGATGTGGTTTAATTTGGTTCTTGAGTAGTTGGCGGGAACTAGTACTTTGGATATAAAGGTCAGCGTTTCATCCCGACTGTGACCTTTTAATGCTGCATCTAAATGGTATCTCAAGTCTCACAAGAACAGCATTATACTCAGCTAGTCACTATTAGAAAATACTTTGTTCTGTACTTTTTTCTGTCCAAAATTGGTTAACCTCACATTTACTGACATTGAAATCCATTTTTGCCCATTCTCTTGATCTGTTAATATATATTTATAATTTTATATTTCTACCTACATGATTTACAATGCCACCCACTTCACCTGCATTTACCTATTACTTGGCAGACTTTGTCCCAATTCCACCTCTCTTTTCCTGTCTTTTCCCCCATGTTGCAATCAGTCTGAAACAGGGTCCCAACCTGAAATGTCACCTATCCATTCTCTCCCCAAATGCTGGCTGACCTGCTGAGTTCCTCCAGCATTTTGTTCTTTGCTCAAGATTCCTGCATCTGCAGTCTCTTGTGCCTCCCTCTTACAGTATTATCTGTTTTTTATGCTGTCAACAAAACTGCAAATGTGGCTTTCATCAAAGATGTCTCTAAATCTGTCCCAACACTGAATCTTGCAAAAATGGCTGATGTTAAAAATAACTCCCTTCAATTCCATGAGCTTCACATTCATTTAAGGCCACTGTGAAGGCTGTATCAAAAACCTTTTTAGAGTCTGCATGAATAGCATAAATATTTCCATGTTCTGTAAGTAAGTCTTCAAAGTACTACATTGATGTTGTTGGACTTGACGTATTCATTAAAAATCAACGATCTACTGAAAAATGTCAATGTTTTCAGTCACTTTTTATTATTGACTGTAGTAATGCCCTGATAACAGATGTTGGACACAGCGATATAAGTATATTCTATTTCTTGAAATGATTGTCTGACACTTGGGAGAGGAAAAAAACATTCCGTCAAGAAGCACGAGCTTCTTCAAAAACAGTATAAGAATATCATTCAGAATAAGTAAATTATCTGTTCTGCTGGTCAAGTCAAGATAAGGGGCATGTCATTAGAACATGCTTCGGAAATTGGAAGCTATTGTACTTTCCTTGTCTCTTGGCAACTTTTAACGTGTTGTATTGGTTAGACCACAACTGGAGTAAATCAAAAGCCAGCTGGTTCCCATTCAGCAGAACCCCAACAATCCATTCTCTCACATAAATAACTTTAGTTACAACCTGGGCCTGGCACCTATTTATTATTCTGCTAGCTGTGTGCAGTTGAAAAGGAAGCAGCCGTTTCATCTTAACATGAACATGCGTCTTTTTACAGAAATATTTGTAAGGTGATGACTTCAGGCACTTGCTACAGATTGATTGAAGTCTAACGTTATAATATAATTCTGTTTTTCCTTTTCTTTTTCATCGATAACAAACGTGATGAGTAAGTGGGAGAAGGTATAGGTTTAATTAAATGCCAGGAATGTTAACTCTCACAGCAGAAATTACATATAAAAAAATAATTTCTGGGACCACCCATTTGGAAAAATGGTTTATAAAAGCATGTCTCGTTCAATTATTGAGTTATAGGGTTTTTTTTCTCCCCTAGAGCTATAAACAAGGAATGCTGATTTCAGGCACGAGTTAGTGCAGTTATTTAGAATTCAATGGTCAACAAACATGGGATTTTAAAGAAGTGTTGTCCATTTAATCTGTCATGAGAGGTTTGTGGAGCGTGCCATGGCTAAACAGGGCTTAGTGTGTAAACTTGTAACTTGCACTGATGTTTAGCTTTTAACAAAGATCAATAATTTTAAAGGGGTTCCTTATATTTCTTCCATCACAAAAAAAAGCATTTCCTTTGTTAAAAATTGGGTTAATCTAAAGAGAAATTGATTTAATTTAAAATTATTGCTGAGTTGAATGGAATCTGATGACTTAAATAAAGTTACCAGATCCCAAATCTGCATGTATGCACCCATGATTGAAGTAAAATTTTTTATTTTACTCCGAGTTGACATTCAAAAATGTGTTTTGTTTATTCTGATGAGTTGCTGCATCAGAGGATGGATATGGATTGAGAACTGGGTGGATGAGCAGGAGCCAGGAGTCATTAGGTTGAAGGATTGAGACATTTTGTTCAGTCATGACTTCTGAGGTGGGACAGGGACTGGGGGAGCAAGTAGAAACCATCTTCTGCAACCTTGCTGAAGTCCCTGTCCTGTCATTACACAAGCAATCAGTTATGATTGACAGGCTTCATTATATTACAGCTCTCTGCACGTTCCCTTTATAGCAGGGGTATAGTTAAGTAGGTGAAAAGCCACTGTATGAACTTTGAAATTTTCTAATTTTCTGTTTTTAATTTGGAAAGTTTATGGATGTCTATGCAAGGTGTAACCAGTAAATAAACATATTCCTTTTTTTCTGAAAGAAAGACAAGTAGGAAAAAAAGTAATGTATTTTTAAACTCCTAAGGGCAGCACAGTGGTGCAGCAGTTAGTACTGGTGCCTCGCAGTCCCAGAGACCTGGGTTCCAACCCGGCCTCCAGTGCTGTCCGTGTGGAGTTTGCACTTTCTCCATGTAACTGAGTAGATTTCCCCTCTGTGCTCCAGTTTCTACCCACACCGTAAAGAACTGCTGGTTGGTAATTTAACGGTTAATGGGGATGTGAGGGGGAAAATGAGATTAGCATTGGTGGATACCTGATGGTTAGTGTGGGTGCGATGGGCTGAAGGGCTGAAGGGCCAGTTTCTAGGCTCTGACTATATAAACCACTTTGCGTTCCAGGATTAGAAACAATTGGTGAAACGGGTGTGAACTTCAGGCATGTAAAGAAAGTTACATTAATTTAAAATGGACAGATTAAATGAAGCAAGATGATCGAGACTGCACAGTTATTTTGGTTAAAGTTGAGTCTGCACTGCTCAACACTGCCACCTCCTGGAGAAAACAGAGCTTTCAGGCTGAAGTAATTCCCTCCCTCCCTTTACTGTCAGCTGGAGAGTCTGGCATTTGCTCACAGTCTGCTCTTGTGTTTCTCAATTCCAGCACCGTTTAGTAGTGAAGACTGTTCTGAAACTCTTGTTGGTGTTTGTGGAATACACAGAGAGCAACGCAGTTCTACTGATCCAAGCTGCCAACATCGTGGATGATAAAAGATGTAAGTGCTATTTTTAAAGGGTTCAGGGAGAATTACAGTTAGACTGTGTAAATGTTAAAAACACAGCATTAAAAAGTAAGCCCATTACTAAAACTGAAAATTAATCTTGTCTTCCAGATAAATAAAATCCCAAATGTATTAAAAAAAATTACAGTGGCTATGCTTTTTTCCCCCCAGGTGTTGAGTATATATGTTTTAAAGATCAGAATGAGTATATTTGACGTAAACTTATTGCCTCTTTTAGTTGAGATTAATATACGGGGTGTAGTTTATTTGTTGGGGGAGGCTCTCCTGGTCCCGGTCGGTGTGTTGTGACTCTCAGCTGGGCATTCCACTGTGCCAAGCCCCCTCCGAGCAAAAATGAGGAGAATTTACTGCCTTTGAGTTAACACTTTATAAAGTGATGAAGAATGTGGAAGAGGGCCTAAACAAGTCAGGGCGTTGATTGCAGCAGATTAAATGCAGAATTAAATCAGTCCTTGCACACCTGATAGTCTGGAAGCCTGGACTGTGGAGGATGACTTGATGTAGACGAGGGAAAACAATGCAAGGAGTTGTGTGTAAAACAAACCTGAGGTAGCTGTCAACTCTTTGGATTTAACAGAGGAAGGGTCAGTACGAGAGGACTTGGGGGCGGTGGGGGAAAGAGTCGTATTTAACAATAAGAATGAGTTTCTGTATGACGGACAGTAAAAGCTGAAGTAACTCAGTGGCACAGGCAGCATCTCTGGAGAGAAGGAATGGGTGACGTTTCGGGCTGAGACCCTTCCATGTTCTGTTGTGCTGAAGCAAAGCAAGAATTTCATTGTCCTATCAGGGACACATGACAATAAACAAGTTGAGCCAACTGCATCACAGATCTGAAGTAACATGCATTTTAATTCTGACGGTGTGGATCCATGTTGACAAGTAATTGGAGATGAGTGAGTCCTCCACCTTGTACGGGGGAAAAACGGCCAGGCTTAACTTAAAAAATGGCAGCTGTCCCATCACCCACCCCACTGTACCGAGTGTCTCCATCCTTTCCAACACCCTGTCCTGGTGGACCCACTGCTGCAGACCTGTGACCTAAATGCTGTTCCCTGCTCAGAACCTACAAAATAGAAGTAAGAGGCCACGTGTGCCTCTCCACAATCACAGCTGATGTTTTACCTGAGTGACATTTTCCTGCATTGTCCCATATCCATTGATTTGCTATTTTCTAAAAGTCTATTAATTACTCACCCCACCAGGGCTGTTAGGGTGAGTAATCAATGGATCGTTAGATAAAAGGGAATATGCTAAGCTTGTAAGAACTTGTGTAATGAGTACTGTACTTTGGGACATGTTTAAGAAAGAACTGCAGATGATGGAAAAACCAAAGGTAGACAAAAATGCTGGAGAAACTCAGCGGGTGAGGCAGCATCTATGGAACGAAGGAATAGGCGATGTTTCGGGTCGAGACCCTTCTTCAGGCTGTTCTTTGGGACATGTTCAGCAATAGGCATTCAATATCAAGTTTTCAATGGGCTGCCTTGCATACTCATTTAATGGATTTTTCCATGTGATGAACAATTCTTGGCAATTATACCTCGTGTGAAGAAAATGTGGCCCATGTCCACCAAAGCAGCACTTTGTTAATCTAAATACTGGAGTTTGGGTTCATAATCTACCTCCAATTGCAGGTATTTACAAATAGGTTGGCCTTTAAAAAAAATTGGTTACAACTGATTTAATGAGACAAACCTCAAAAATCTGCAGCTATCATTCATGATGATCAAATAGAATGGATACAAAAAGCTGGAGTAACTCAGTGGGACAGACAGCATTTCTGGAGAGAGGGAATGGGTGACATTTTGGTTCGGGACCCTTCTTCAGAGTCTGAAGAAAGGTCTCGACCCGAAACGCCACCCACTCCTTCTCTCCAGAGATGCTGCCTGTCCCGCTGAGTTACTCCAGCTTTTTGTGTCTATCTTCAGTTTAAACCAGCATCTATAGTTCCTTTCTACACAAATAGAATGGATAAATTGGACAAGTAGTTTAATTGACCAGTGTGGATTGCTTTTTCCTTGTGTAGGTGAGTGATAAAATCTGGGAGAAGCTGATGGGAATGTGTGGAGAAAAGATTACAAGGAAAATTAGTGAGACACAAGGAATTGCAGGTGTCGGAATCTTGTGCTGGAGTAACTCAGCGGGCCAGGCAGCATCCTTGGAGGACATGGCTAGATGACGGGTCGGGGAGGGTGATGGAATTGAGAAATGTAAGAGCAGACCAGGAACAAATGGCAGACTTTCCAGCTAACAGTAAATGGAGCAGGGAAATTCCTTCCTCCTTCCCTACAAAATATGGGGAAGGATGTGACGGCCCGAAACGTTGCCTATTTCCTTCGCTCCATAGATGCTGCCTCACCCGCTGAGTTTCTCCAGCATTTTTGTCTACCTTCGATTTTCTAACATCTGCATTTCCTTCTTAAACAAGGATGTGACATTGTCACTTTTGGCAGGAGAAAAAGGCACATTATCTAACTGGTGAGAGATTGCAGAATTTTTTAGGTGAAGGGGATCTGAACATCTTGATATACAGTATGATTCACAGAAGGCTTTCATGCAATTACAACTCATAATTAGGAAAGCTAACATTGATTGCATATTTTCATTGCATGGGGATTTGAATACAAAGATAGAGAGGGTATGCAGGCATATGAAACTGCAGGTGCTGAAATCTTGGGCACAAAACAAAAGTGCAGGAGGAATTCAGCTGGTCAGGCAGCATCTGTGCAGGGAATGGAGAGGCGAAGATTCCATTCACACTGATGAAGTAGGTGTGTATCGAATGTTTCTTTATTTCCTGCCAAAATTGACAATTTCACATTCTTCCCCATATCACGCTGCATTTGCCAGATCTTTATCCACTCACTTAACCTATTGCAAGACCAAAACAAGTGACTGGATATAACTACGATACGATAGAACTTTATTGATCCCAGGAGGGAAATTGATCCGCCAACAGTCATAAAACATAAGATACATGAAACATTAAATTGAAGTGAGGAGTGGAAAGGATTGGGGACATGCAAAGATTGGGGAAGAGGGGAGGGAGGGAGGGTTGGTGGTGGGAGGGGTGTAAGTCCACTCTACGACAGATGGGGGAGGAGTTGACAGTTTGATAACCGCAGAGAAACAGGATCTCCTGTGGCGTTCTATACTGTATCTTGGTGGAACCAGTCTGGTGTTGAGTTCAACAACAACAACCAGCATTTGAGTAAATGTTTGGTTTCATCACTGAAACTATTTGTTACATTTTGCAATTGACATTTAAAACATTTATTGTAATTGGTTGTTGATTTACTTCCTTTGGGTAGTTTGAAAATTACTTGGTAACAATTTAGGTATTATTACTAGATTAATTTGGCTAGATTAATACCAGAATGAATATGAGGAATTATTTTGGGCCTCATATGTGAGGAAGGATGTGATGATGTTGGAGAGGAAGAGATCTACAGTATGAGAATGATCCCAGGGATGATTGGGTTAATGTATGAGGAGCGTTTGAAGGCTCTGGACCTGTACTGGCTGGAGTTTAGAAGGATGAGAGTGGATCTCATTGAAACCTATCGGATAATGAAAGGCCTAGGAAGAGTGGACATGGAGAGGATGCTTCCAGTAAAGGGGGAGTCTAGGACCAGAGGGCACAGCCTCTGAATAAAAAGGACGTACTTTTAGAATAGAGATGAGGAGGAATTTATTTAGCCAGAGGATGCAAAATCTGTGAAATTAATTGCCAGAAGACATTGGGTGTTTTTAAAGTGGAGGCTGATAGGTTCTTGATTGGTATGGGCTTCAAAGGTTACGGGTAGAAAGCAGGAGAATGAGGTTGAGAGGAAAAATACACCACCACGGCAGAGTAGATTTGATGGGTCGAATGACCTAATTCAGCTTCTATGTCTAATGGATAGGCTAGACTAGTATCCACTAGACTGGAAATAGTGAAAAGGGGATTGACGGAAACCTATATGAAAGAGGGGCAAAACACAAAGCGCTGGAGCAACTGGGGAGGGAATGAACTTGAGGGGATTTGACAGGATGGATAGGGAAAGGTTGTGGGAGAATATAGAACCATGAGTCACTGTTTAATATTAAGAGTTGATTTTAGAGTTTAGATCAGCCAGGATCTAATGCAGCTTCTGAGACTGAGTGGCTATTCTGCTCCTAATTTGTAATCTGTGGTCAGTCCTGCAACCATTGTGATTGTTGGCAGTTCTGGTCTTGTGAAGAGCTGCTAAATTTGGAGTGACACTGTATGGGTGGCGCAGTTGTACAATGCCAGAGACCTGAGTTTGATCCTGAATACGGATGCTGTCTGTACTGTGTTTTACGTTCTCCCTGTCACCATGTGGGTTTTCCCAGAGTCCTCCAGTTTCTTCCCACATTCCCAAAACGCCCAGGTTTTCAGGTTCATTGGCTTTGGTAAAATTGTAAATTGTCCCAAGTATGTGAGATGGTGCTAATGTACGTGGATCACTGGTTGGCATGGACTCGGTGGGCCGAGGGGCCTGTTTCTGCACTGTATGTCTAATCAAAACTAAACTAAAGGTCAGGTATAAATGTCCTGCTGTGTGGTAGCCCAATCAACTTATTTTTAATGGCAGCTTTTATTCCCTCAGCTGATGCCAGCCATTTCTGGCAAATTGCCATCAGCAGGAGATCAATCTATCTTCTGTTGTACAGCAAGTGAAGTCCTGTTGTTTGCCAGGCCAATGTTCAGCACACACTACACAGGAGGAGCAGGAAATAGACTGCATTCTGTCGGGGTATTTATTAATGTGTGTTATTTGTACGGTGTATGAAAATGATGGAGAGCAGAGGTCCAGCTAGTCCATTGAGCATGCCTTGCTTCCATTACATGTGGAGCATCAGAACAAGGCATTTTCCTATCTTCCAGCAATCTCCCTCCTGTCCAAGGCACAAATTCAACAATTCAATGCATTTGTGTTTTGGCAATGACAAAAAGAACAACTAGAGACAATCCAAGGAACCACGGAAGAAAGTCTTTTTTTTTAATGCTGGATGCTCTCACATTTTGTCTTTGAACATTTTCAAAAAATAACTTTCTCCAAATAGCTTTCTTTCACGATACTGAAACATTTGTCTGCTTCAAAATCAAATAAAAGTGTGACCGAATCTGAAAGCAAACAAACACACATAATTGTATTTTTGATATTACTTCACTTGATAATTGAGAACAATATATGTTGGAAGCTGGAGACACAAGGGACTGCAGAAGCTGGAATCTTGCTAAGAACATAAAGTACTGGAGAAACTCAGCGGGTCGGGGAGCATCTCTGGAGGACACGGTCGGGCAGAATCTTGCCGTTGGGATCTTTCATCAGACTAAAAAATTGGCCTAAAAAATGCACACAGGACACCAGAATCAAATTTATTCCTTAGGATAACGAATATTTAATTGGAAAATCTAAAAGAAATGAAATGTCAACTATTATTTCTTAAGTGTTATTTTTAATGCTTGATGCACCCAAGTTATTTTTGTTGTTGTTGATTTTGTCATTCAGCTTTTTTTCTCCATGCGCTAACACAAATCTTCCTTTCCTTCCCTTGAATTCTGCAAAATAAAAGCATCTGAATTGCATGAATTCTTTCAGGTTGTGAGTGAAGGGGAGTGTCAGGAACCTGCACTCCCAGCCAGCTGAGAGATGTTATTTTAACCCCCCTTTCTCTTCTGGATTTTTATTTACTGTCAGCGTGACAGATTGGTGAGGAAACTAATGGACTCTCAGTCCCTCCAATGTGATGCTGAAGCCATTCGCATCGTCGTAGGTGATGCTGATGTGTTTGTGAAACCTCTGGGCTGATGGTTGTTCCTGCCACTCCACGCCATCCCCACCCCACCCACAGTGCCCCCACCACACTGTTTAGTATCACAGTCAAGGAGACATTGTTGAATATCGAATGGAGTTCAATCTGCCCTTCTGTCTCTTGAGTATGTGGAGATAGTACTCTGCATTGCAAAGCTGCCAGTTCTCCAGGGATATGCCTGATCCGCTGAGTTACTCCAGCAATTTGTGTCTTTCCTTGCCAGTTCACAGATTAGTTTAGAGATAGGGCATGAAAACAGGCCCTTCGGTCCACCGAGTCTGCGCAGACGAGCGATCACCCGTTCACTAGTTCTATTCTACGCCCTAGGGACAATTTACAGAAGCCAATTACTTTACAAACCTGCACGTCTCTGCAATGTCAGAGGAAACTGGAGCACCCGGAGAAAGCCCACGCAGTCACAGGAAGAACGTACAAACTCTGTGCAGACAGCACCCGTAGACAAGATCGAACCCGGGTCTCTGGCGCAGTAAGGGAATAACTCCCCCACTGCGTCGATGTGCTGCCCACCTTTTGTGCTTTAATCCTATAATGCCCAGTGCAACATAGCAGAATGGAAAAACACATGCAGGTTTACTTGACCAAGGCCTGCTGGACCTCCCGGTTGCTAACCATTTTAACTCCCCTTCCCATTTCCATACTGAGCTTTCTGTCCTGGGCCTCCTCCATTGCCAGGACGAGGATACACATAATCTGGAGGAATAACGCCTCACCTTGGGTAGTTTACAACCTAATGGTATGAATATTGAATTCTATAATTTTAGGAAACTAAATCCCAAACACCCCCCTCTCCTTCCCCTTTCTCCCCCCTCTCTTCCCTGTGCCCAGCCTCGATGCACATCCATTTCTCCCTTTCCCCTTTCTTCCCATGTCTCTTTCCATTGATACTCCTTCCTCCAGCATCAGATTTTGTGCATCTTCTGTCCTTCTCTCCTTAGCTCATATTTCTTGCCTCTTTGTCTGTGGACTTTGTCCAGCCATCTGCCAAAACCCCCTTCACCTGTATCCACCTATCATTTGCCAGGTTTTGAGCCACCCCCATCTCTCTTCCAGCTTTCTTCTCCCCCCTCACCTCCTGAAGGTCAGCCTGATGAAGGGTCCTGACCTGAGACATCATCTATCCATGTTCTCCAGAGATGCTGCCTGGCCCGTTGCGTTACTCCAGCACTTTATGTATTTAAAAAAACAACAACATCTCAAGAGTCAAGAGAGTTTTATTGTCATGTGTCCCAGATAGGACAATGACATTTTTGCTTGCTACAGCACAACAGAATATTGTAAGCATAATACAGAACAGTTCAGTGTGTCTATATAGCATAGACCATATATATACACATAAATAAACAGATAAAGTGCAATAGGCTGTTATAGTTCAGCGTTTGTTTGATGTTGTGTTTAATAGCCTGATGGCTGTGGGGAAGGAGCTGTTCCTGAACCTGGATGTTCCAGATTTCAAGCTCCAGTACCTTCTTCCCGATGGCAACGGAAAGATGAATGTGTGGCCAGGATGGTGTGGGTCTTTGATGATGTTGGCAGCCTTTTTGAGGCAGCGACTGCAAGATCCCTTCGATGGTGGGGAGGTTAGAGCCCATGATGGACTGGGCAGTGGTCACAACTTTCTGCATTCTTTTCTGCTCCTGGACGTTCAAGTTGCCGAACCAAGCCACGATGCAACCTGTCAGCATGCTCTCTACTGTGCACCTGTAGAAGTTCGAGAGAGTCCTCCTTGACATACCGACTCTCCATAATTTTCTCAGGAAGTAGAGGCGCTGTGTGCCTTCTTTATGATTGCATCAGTGTGCTGGAACCAGGAAAGATCTTCAGAAATATGCACGCCCAGGAATTTGAAGTTCTTGACCCTATCCACCATCGTCCTGTTGACGTAAACGGGATTGTGGGTCCCTATCCTACCCCTTCCAAAGTCCACAATCAGTTCCTTGGTTTTGCTGGTGTTGAGAGTCAGGTTGTTGTGCTGGCACCATTTGGTCAATCGGTCGATCTCACTTCTTTACTCTGACTCGTCACTATCAGTGATTCGTCCCACAACAGTGGTGTCGTCGGCGAACTTGATGATGGAGTACGCACTATGTCCGGCTACACAGTCATGAGTATAGAGTGAGTACAGCAGGGTCGATAGGCTTATCCACTGTTGGTCTGTTTGCTGTTTACTCACTTCCCACCTATCCACAGGACAGTAGTTTAATTTCCCTCTTGGCTTGATGCTCTTGGTGTAGGGATTGATAGAATGTTTCCTGATTTCAGCCAATCTATCAGACAGACTTCTTTGAATGCCCTTTAGGATCATGGCACCATCTACTTCTTCCTAACAAGTTTAGCATCAGTTCTAAAAAAAAGATGTAATTTAAGATTATTACAATAATAAGATTATTGCCATTTGGAACGGACATGAGGAAAAACTTTTTTACACAGAGAGTTGTGAGTGTGCGGAATTCTCTGCCTCAGAGGGAGGTGGAGGCTGGTTCTCTGGATGCTTTCAAGAGAGAGTTAGACAGAGCTCTTAGGGATACTGGAGTTAAGGGATATGGAGAGGAGGCAGGAACGGGGTACTGATATTGGATGATCAGCCATGATCACATTGAATGGAGATGCTGGCTCGAAGGGCCGAATGGCCTACTCCTGCACCTATTGTCTATTAAGAGTTTGCCTGTACTCTGCTTAAAATAATAAAAGTGGAAAAGATGCTGCGGGTGTTAAGGCTGCGACCTGTGGGCTGTTCATTATTTGTCAGTTACTCCTCGCTGTCTGCTTCATGGTACTTGTGCCTCATCTGGGCTTGGAGTCCTACTGGAATAAAACAAAACAAATACGTCATAGAGTCATACAGCCCCAAACAGGCCCTTAGGCCCGACATACCCAATCCAACCAAGATGCTGCCCATCTGCACTAGTTCCACCTGTAGGCGTTTGGCCCGTATCCCTCTAAACCTTTCCAATCCATGTATCTGTCCAAATATTATGAGAGTGTTTTGCAGTACATGTGTTGAGCACAGCTGCCACAGCTTCAGCATCAATGGTTCGATTCTGACTTTCACTGATGCCTTTGCACAACTAGCATGTGCACCCCGTGACCTTTGGGTTCCTTTGGGTTGTCTAGTTTCCTCCACATCCCTCACATTGTTTGGTGGGTTAGTTGTCCATTTTAAATTAACCCTTGGTGTAGGGGTAGGAGACTTAGGCTGGAGTTGATATGCAGTTGGTTTATATCAGCATAGTTAAAAATTGCTTTATTTTGATAGGAATTGAATCACTGAGTGGATACAGAGAAGGTGATGGGGGGGAGAAGGGCGAATAGATCAGATTAGTACGTGCATTGAAATGTTAGGTTCTGGAATAGGCTTCCTGAAAGGGCAGTTGGAAAAAATCTCATCAGTAACTTTTGAAATGCTATTGAACATTTACTTGAAAAGGAATTGTTTATAATTATCTGGAGGAAAAACAGTGGAGTAGAGGCAGTGAAAGCTGCCACAGACAAGACAGGCTGAATTGTTCTATGTTATTCTGCATTAAGTTGTCTCTGTGGCTGAGATGATTTTGTATTTAATTATAACTACATAATATATTCATAGCTCTGTAGTTATAATTTTATAATAATACGTGATTCAATAATATTTTTAATTAAATTGCCCTTTTATGTTTACATTTAACTTTTTGGAATTCTTTCTTCAGGCACAAAGAACTGGACAAGTTTAGTTGAAATTCTAGAGGAGAAGAATGGTGCTGATTCTGAGCTACTGGTTTTCACTATGACACTGATTAACAAGGTAAAAGTTGTTTATGCATTCTGCATTCAACAGTGCATTGGTTGAATTGTGGATGTAGTTGTACAGTTCCAGACCATCACACAAACTAACCTCCCTTCCATTGACTCTATTTACACCTATTTACTACCTCAGCAAGGCCACCAACATAATCAAGGACGTGTCGCAACCCCTGGCCACTCCCTCTTCTCCCTTCTCCGATCAGGCACAAGTATAGGTGTGAAAACACACGCCTCCAGATTCAGGGACAGTTTCTTCCCATCTGTTGGTTATTCTACAAACAACTAGAGTGCTGTCCTGAACTACTATCTGCTTCATTGGAGACCCTCGGTGTATCTTTGATTGGACTTTAATCGCTTGATCTTGCATTAAGCGTTATTCACATTATACCCTTTATCATGTATCTGCACACTGTGGATGGCTCGATTGTAATCATCTTTTGTCGTTCCGCTGATTGGTTAGCATGCATCAAAAGCTTTTCACTGTACCTCGGTACATGTGACAATAAACTAAACTCAATGAATGTATACAATCTCTGCTGGGGAAGGATGGAAATTCGAAGTTCTGTCTCCCGGTACTGGGTTACTCCATTCATCATCATTGCGAGTCCCATGTGGGCAGATTTTCTGAGGTGGAACTTATGCTTTACGTGTTGATTCATATGATTTTGCGTAGGAATCATCACCGTTATTTAACGCGTGGTTATTTACAGCCGGGGCAATTTGAGGCTTAATGAAAGAACAAGCTTCGATTTATATAAGGGCTTTCACAGCTCAAGACATTCCAACATGCTGTACAGCCAATAATGTTCAGTTTGATGGGCAGCCATAATAATTAAAATTGGTGAAGCAATTTTGAAAATTATTTGGTGGGATAATATAAATGGAGCTGCATGCCCAGTAGACTCAATAATAACAAAATAATGTTTTTTCTTGTCAATTTTATTCCATTCCCTGATGAATTGACTTGTTGGAGTTTGTTTTTACTAATGCCAGCCAAGGCCTTATTACAGTGCCTAATGCCAGAGTGGCTTTATATTTATGTGCAAGACTTATTATTGCACAATATCTGTTTGTTTATTTATTGTGTATATATGGTCTATGGTCTATAGACACACTGAACTTTTATCTTCCGTTTTGTGTTATGTTAACATATTCTGTTGTGCTGCAGCAAGTAAGAATTTCATTGTCCTATCTGAGACGCATGACAATAAAACTCTCTTGACTTGACTTGACTTGACTAAGTTACTCAATGCCACTCAACTGAACGAAGCACAAGAGACAACTCAGATTCTTGCCATCTTCTCACATAAGCAAGGTGTAGCACAGTGGTACCACGATAGAGTTGCTGTCCCATGGTCCGGTTCGATCCTGACTACGGGTGCCTGTCTGTACGGAGTTTGTATGTTCTCCCCGAGACCTGCGTGGGTTTTCTCCGGGATCTCCGGTTTCCTTCTACACTCCAAAGACGTACATGTTTGTAGGTTGACAAAAAGGCTGGAGAAACTCAGCAGGTGAGGCAGCATCTATGGAGCGAAGGAAATAGGCAACGTTTCGGGTTGAAACCCTTCTTGGTATAATTGTAAATTATCCCTATAGGATGGTGTAGGAGAATGTTAGTGTGAGGGCATCGCTGGTCGGCACGGACACGGTGGGCCAAAGGGCCTGTTTCTGCTCTGTATTTCTAAAGAAAACTAAAACTAACATGCACGGCCAGTAAATATATTTCTCCTCTCTGATATGGAGATAGAGAACAGTCACTGCAAGCATCCTGTCAGAGTTCATCTGAATCAGTGCAGATTAGAATAAAACCATAGCAATCCCAAGTTTTATGTTGCTGAGACAACGATTGCCTAATCTCACAGGACTATGGAGAAAACAAATTACTTTGTGAGACAGATTACAATTTGACATAAAACTAGAATGTTTCCCCCTCATAGGAGAAAATTCAGAGACAACCCCAGTGTGTAGGTAGATAGTCTGTCACACAAGTATATTTATTTACACAACATTCAAATAGATTAATACCCAGTTCATGAGTTAGTGATTGAAATTAATAAATTTTTAAAGGCTTCTGTCCTCCAATGACTTTTATAATGCGTTTTCTCGAAATTGTAATATCGAATGGAACTGGGCACAAAATATTCATGTAGGAAATATGAGTCATAATTGGCTGTAGTGCGAGTCTGAACATTCCTGGCTTTTAAATGTATTTATGCTTTATATTTGCAACAAACAACAGATTGTTTTTAAAAACACAACGACGTAGTGTAATTGGACTCGAGTTATATAATTTTTTCATGAACAGAAAAAAAAAATTATACTCTTGGAAAAAAATGTTGAAATATAAAAGAATGAAGAGACCAGATTGGGATCAGAACAGTTGAATGCTTATCAAACGACCAACTCCCAGACTTCAATGCGATTCCTGTATTCAGTCAAATAAGCCGTTCCGAAGGGCTTTATAACACTGTGACTAGCCATTTATTCCAACAGGTCTTTTTTCGTAGTTTTCTCAACACGAGCCTCTTGGTCTAAACTCACTCTCCACCTTGATTCTTTCATTCTGTTATATTTATTTTAAATGGTTTATTTAATTGCCTTTTAAACGAATATATTGGGCACTGTGTAATGCTACACTCTAATGAGGTGCAATAAACTATGTTTTTAAAAAATCCTTTAAATCGTGTTTGAGATCATCTTAGCTTCTGAGGTCTTGTGAAAGTTGTCTCCAGGGTCTCAATTCTCTCTTCCTGTTCATAATTGCTACATCACATCTTTTGCTTTTATTTTCCAAAAATGTATTGCACAATGCCTCAGGCACAGTTTTGGACTTTAATTAAGTATTTTCAATCTTCAACATTATCAGCCTGCATTTGTATTCTCTGCCTTAAGATACTAAACAAATTATTACATTTATGGCCTTAACTACTTGTGATACTTTCTTAATGACTTGGCTATCTAGTACATCGTGTTCTCTGTACTCTATTCAAAATCTTCCCACTAAAGATGTATTTCCTTTCATTGTTTTGTTTCCAGATTCTGTATTTTCCTACAGCGGACTGCTCTTCGGGCCCATTTATCCTGGCGGCTCACCTTGCATTCTTTCATTGTTCCTGTTAAAATTTGCTCACAGAACCACAGAGTTGAAAAGCACTCTCTTGCATTAGAAGCAGGAGGAACCCCAGATTTAAATTCTGGGAAGTCTATCTTGCACTCTTTCTTTGAAAACCTTGGATAGTGTTTTCTGCAGTCTGTGCTTGCAATCTCCCCCACAACTCTTGATCTTAAATTTGTGTCACTTGACTTTTCCTCTCCTGTTCATTACAAGAATGCAAGTCATTTTAAATCCTATCTTTCGTCCTTATTCTTTTGATGCCTTTTCTTCTGTAAAGTTGCTTGTCTTGCAGGGTAGATGGTCCTGTAATTGATTCCAGCTCCTGATTTAATTGTTAAATTAAATTAGGTTAGATTTTTGAGTCATTATTGCTAGACATTCCTTGGAATTCTTTTTAACTGGCTTTGCAGTCAGGTAATGTGGTTATTTGCTGCAGAGTTTGTTTTGTATTTAAAAGTAAAAACCTTATCACAACAGTATCCCTGTGTACAATTGTATTCCAGTAATATGAAATAACAAGCAACTGCCAAAGCTGATTTATAGCATTGATAGACACAAAATGCTGGAGTAACTCAGCAATTCAGGCAGCATCTCTGGAGAAAATGAATAGGTGACTTTCCAGGACGGGACCTTTATAAGTTTATGCTGAATTAGGCCATTCAGCCATCAAGTCTACACGGCCATTCAATCATGGTTGATCTATCTTTCCCCCTCCCAACCCCATTCTCCTGCCTTCTCCCCATAACCACTGACACCTGTACTAATCAAGAATCTATTTATCTCTGCCTTAAAAATATCCATTGACTTGGGCTACATACCCTTCTGTGGCAATGAATTCCACAGATTCACCACCCTCTTGTTCAGACTGATTGTAGTGGGGTGGGGGGTCGGGGGGAGCAGGTA
The DNA here is from genome assembly GCA_038087875.1 of Malacoraja senta. Classification (NCBI taxonomy): domain Eukaryota; kingdom Metazoa; phylum Chordata; class Chondrichthyes; order Rajiformes; family Rajidae; genus Malacoraja; species Malacoraja senta. Next base: position 184,925,442 of record CM075978.1, read on the forward strand.
AAACTGGAAGCAAAAAGAGGTAGGATGAATCACTGCCAGCAACAGGTGTGGAGGTTCCCTGGTAGGCAGATTGTTGGACAAAGGTTAGATATAGAAGTAGATGTGAGCCCAAGAGGGATAATACATAGTTGTGAACTGTGAAGCTAGTTAGTGGAATTTTACTGGGGGAGGGAGGGAGGGAGGGAGGGGGGGTATTTCAGTGAAAAACGGTCCATTTGTTTTACACCTGGACCTTTTACAGTCATGATAGTTGGCCCGTGGAAAATAATTCAACGTGTTAATTGTACAGCTACAACTTTGTTACATATTTAGAAATACATTAGTACTATACAAATGCAGTGTTTTAATTTTGATTTGAAACAGTGATCACGGTGGGCAAGTTTATGCCTGTTACCACAAGGGATTCTGCAGCAGGGGTGAGCAGTGTCGATCACCTCCATCCAGCAACCTAAGCAGTTGACTTTGAATTCCAATCTTTAAATTTAGACAAAACAGTCCAAAACAGGCTTTGTCCAAAATTCATTAACATGATGGAATACAACCATATACAGTTTATGGTATAGTATAAATCCAAGAAAACCATCACATTAAATTTCTCAGTTTTCAATTTCCCCAACTTTGTGCTTCAGTTGAATCTGAACGAGAGTTTTGTCAGGTCTCGTATAACAGTCCAACTTGGTACAGGACCTCAGAAACTAATAGACATCAGTGCATTGTAGAAGACATTAAGCCATCCCTGATTCCATGTAATGCTAGGAGACAAGTCTGTTTAGTGTAATTTAGTTTTGTTCAGAGATACAGCATGGAAATGTGCTCTTCTGCCCACCGAGTCCTGACTTTATATAGAACATCTGTATTCACAACTCTTTACTCACAATTCCATAGATTCAGTAACCTCCGATTATTCCATATATCTAAAGTGGTTGCCCCCTTATCCTACAATTAGCCCTCAGACCTATGGACTCCCTACCAAGGACATGCATGTTATCTACCCTATAGGCACTCCTTGGAATCTTGAATTTTCCCATGAAATCTCCTCTTCCGTTCAAATACCCTGGAGAGTACGTCCATTCTGGTGAATAAATCTGAGAATATATTAGAAGATTGGTTGGTATAATAAGTCTTAGCAAATCAGCCTCTTTATTATTTATTTTAATAACTTTTAAATGCTAATAATTGCCCCAATTAACATCTCACATCGTCTTATCATGCTATTTCTATACAAGACATCAGTTACAGTTTTTTGTAAACTGAATTTTTGATACATTTCTTTGGTCTATTTGCTCATTATTCTCAAATTAAAATGTCCTTCATATGTTCCTTTTCTGTTTCTAATACCAACGTGCCATAATCCCATTTTCGATACAGAGAAACATAGAAAATATACGTGCAGGAGTAGGCCATTCGGTCCTTCAAGCCAGCACCGCCATTCAATATGATCATGGCTAATCATCTAAAATCAGTACCCCGTTCCTCTTTTCCCCATATCCCTTGATTCCTTCAGCCCTAACAGCTAAATCTAACTCTTGAAATTTTGGCAGCATTGTGACAACGAGTTATTTCTGTGTATTTAGTATCTCATTTTAACTCTGATCGCTGTTGGTCTCAGCCACATCACTTCATCTGCTTCTGTTCACATTCTCCACCTGTAGCAACAGAAACAGCTTCAATAGTTTCATTGACAAAGCAAGGCATTTTGAATAAAATGAAAAAAAAGAGCTTGCATTTGTGGGATATTACTTCTAATGGATGACTTTGTATTTCATGTATTCATGTAATTTTTAAGGGCTGGTTTTGAAGCTCTAAGTTGGTGTGAGAGTTGGTCTGACAGGAGTCAGAGGTTATAAGGAGAAGGCAGGAGAATGGGAATAGGAGGGAGAGATAGATCAGCCATGAGTGAATGGCAGAGTAGACTTGATGGGCCGAATGGCCTAATTCTACTCTTATTCCTTATGACCTTATGAGAGAGTTTCCATTACTGGCACAGTTCACTTCTCTTCCTTGAAGAGTTGCTGTCGCTTGGGAGTTGAGGGTGTAAGTGTGCGGAGTCCTGTAGACTTAGACCTTACAGTTTCAGACTTAATGTTAACAAACTAAAAGTTATTAAGTTCCTCCAAGAAATACAAAGAAAATACATAATGTTGGCACCAGGTCATCAGTGAAGCTCAGCATTGTTCGTGGGCTTCCAAACTTCTCCGGGATTCTGCTTCTGTCCACACTTGCTGTCTTTTCAAAAGTGCCTGAAAATGTCCTAATTCTACTTGGTTCAAATCATCTTTTGTTATGGATTTGCAATCTTTTATGGAATGCATGTATCAGCTCACAATTATTTGGTTCTGTATTCCCCAATATCTGGCCAGTTGTTCCTGCTTTCCCAAAGCTACACTCATGGAGTCTTAGAGTATGGAAACAGGCCCTTCGGCCCAACTCTGAGTGAAAAAGTTGTCCCTTGGGTTCCTATTAAAATCTTTCGCCTCTCACCTTAAACCTACGTCCTCTGGTTCTTGATTCTCCAACCCTGGGTAAAAGATTCTGTGCATTCACCGTATCTATTTCCCTCATGGTTTTATACACATTTATATGATCACCCCTCAGCCCCCTGTGCGCCAAGGAATTGTCCTCCCATCCCTTTTCTATCCTGTTTTTCTGCAGACCTCTAATCGCATCAATAGTTGCTCATATTCCCTTCTCTCTACCAACTAATTGACTGTAAAGATTTGGTCTACCTCATCCTTATACCCAAAGTTTCTACGTAACAAATGAACAGTTGATGAGATTAACGGCCACTGCAATAATAAGGTCACCTCTGCACATGAACATTTACATATTGTCTCAGTTCTGCAACATATTCACAGGTAATACAAAAGCCAAAGATCCTTATCACAGTTAACAGAAGAAAGAACAGCCATAGGATTTATGCATTAACAACACAATTCTTTCATCCTTTAAAAAAAAGACACAAAGTGCTGGAGTAACTAAGCGGGTCAGACAGAATCCCTGGAGAACATGGATAGGTGACGTTTTAAGTCGGGACCCTTAACTTACTTGGCCTGGGTTCCGATTATGCCTTACAATTATAATTTTACTATTGTTCAAAAATGAAAGATGGAGAGTTTATTTGATGCCTCAGTGGAGAGGTGTGGAGGTGAGGGAAGGATGGGAGAAAGCACTCAGTCAGAAGAAGGGTCTCGACATGAAATGTCACCCATTCCTTCTCTCCAGAGATGCTGCCTGTCCCGCTGAGTTACTCCAGCTTTTTGTGTCACTGTTCACCATGACTGGGGTAGAATGGATCATGTTCTATCCGATTCGTTACATTGTTGTCAATTTTATATGTTTGTATGAAGTCTTTTCCCTTGTCAATACAGCAAATTCAGGTTTGTACGCTGAAAAGTATTTCAATGGGTTTTGCTTCTTTATATAATTTTATTATATAAAGGTTAGTTATCTTGAGGTGATAAATTAAACTGAACCAACCTGGAAATGGACAATGATGATGTGGATTCTTTGTGAAAAATGAATCCCAAAACACCTGATATTGATCATTAAAATCAAATATAAAGACTGTGAATCGTAAGTAGAGCAATACAATCCCTTTTGAGTATTGAATTAATGTCATGTTTCGGTAATTAGCAGTGATATTTCAATCAGATCTGCTGCTGGAGATTATGAATGCACCAGAAGTGGGTGGCCAAGCTATTGAGTTCATCAGAAGGAGCTGAGCTGACACTTTGTTGAAATATTCCAACCCACATAAATATTTCTGTTTTTATTCTTTGTTAAGGACTGCGTAATGTCTGCGATCGCATTTAAACAAAGCTAAAATGTTGGAAAATAAATAATAATTCAAGAAGACGGCGACTGTTTACCCATATAGAACATTGAACAGTACAGCAGCACAGAAACAGGCCCTTCAGCTCACAATGTCTGTACCGAACGTGATTTTAAGTTAAACTAATGTGATCCATATCCTTCCATTCCCTGCATATCCACGTGCATCTATAAGGCTCGAAAGCCATTATCATATCTGCTTCCAACACTGAACCTGGCAGTGTATTCCAGGCACCTACTGCTCCCTGAATTAAAAATGACTCTTGCTGCACATCTCCTTTAAACATTCCCACTCTAATCTTAAAGCTATGTACTCCAGTGTATGACATTTCCACCCTGGAAGAAGATTCTGACTCTGTACCCTATTTATGCCTCTCATAATTTTATAAATATCTATCAGGTCTCTCCTCAACCTCTGAAGCTCAAGAGAAAATGATCCAAGTTTGCCCAATTCCTTATAGCCAATGCCCTCTAATCCGGGCGGCATTCTGGTAAACCCATTTTGCCCCACTACAAAGTTTTCACATCTTTCTTGTAATGTGTCGACAAAAAATGCACGCTATACTCCAAATGTGGCCTCACCAAATTTTTATAAGATGCAAAATGTGTTCCTGACTCTTATACTCAATGTCATGACCAATGAAGGCAAGCATACCATACACCTTCTTTACCACAATCTATTTGCATTTTCACTTTCAGATATCTATGAATTTGGACACCTAGATCCTTCTGTACATAATATCATATGAAATTTCATACTATGTTTTCTAGTTTTAATGCAATTTTCTAACTAAAATGATAATTGTAGGTTTGTAATTTCTTTATTGAAGTCTCTGGATCCTCAGATGTTGGCCTCATTGTGCCTAGTTGATATATTCCAAGGCAATATTGAAGACATCCAAAAATGAAGGCAATACATTAGGATCTAGATGATCATGGCAGGTTGTCTGTGGCTGCCTAGCCTTTAAGATCTGATATATATTTATTGGTAGCATTTGGCACGTGCCAATTGATGCAGTGTGTGCATTTTGTTAGGGGTGTTCCTCGTACAGTGGATGTGGAAGACCACAAATAACAGAGATGCTGCCTGACCCGCTGAGTTACTCCAGCATTTTGAGACTATCTTCAGTGTAAAACAGCACCTGCAGTTCCTTCCTACCCAAATAACCAGACGTTACAGGTGACACTGGCCTGAGCACGAAGGTGTACAATGCTGGATCGGGATTCTCTGTGGTCAGAGGGCATGATACAATTAAATAAAGTGTCTTGCTAAACAAGAGATTATTGTAAACAGTGTATAACTCCAACTGTTGTGTAAATATTTAAACTGGGCTACAGTGAGGGACTTTCACCAGTCTGCTGTTGAGTGTAAATTAAACAGTTTGACTTTCTGCATAAATCTTGCTGGCCTTTCAATTGGAGACTAAACTATTGAATCCATGGAGAATGTCTGAGGGGGTGTATACTTTTCAGCACAATATAAAATAAAACATAACACCAGGATGATGCAAAACAAGAGATAAAATGTACTTATAATTATTCACAGATACATCCAGGCAGCTTGTTTTAATTCACGGAAGCTGGTAAAACTTGCGCTTTTTATGACGTTGTAACATATATTGTGATATGATTGTATAGTACAAGAACTGCCTTTCATGTTTCATTGTTACATAAAGCTTAATTTGCTTGTGAGTGGATATTATTTTTCTCTTGGCATTCGTTCAGTCTGCGTCTGCTCAGATCATTTTGGCAGTCTCTGAGTCATGAGGCTGTGAGTTCAAGCTTCACTATCAGATTTCAACACAAGGTCCTCAAGGCCCTACTAAGTCAGCTGTAAATAGCTAAAGGCCCATTGCCGATCCCTCTGACACTTCATTAGGAACAGCTTGTCAACTGAAAAAGGCTAGTTTATTTGTACTCTTTAGCCAAATCTCTATCCATGCTAATATATCAACGCCAGACCCATGCGCCTTTATTTCATGCGGCAACCATGTGTGTGGTACCTTGTATCTGGATTGTCAAGGTGCAGATGACACTACCACCACCAGCTTCCCCTTCAGAGTCTGAAGAACGGTCCCAACTCAAAATGTCACCTATCCTTTATCTCCAGAGATGCTGCCTGACCCGCTGAGTTGTTCCACCACTTTGTGTCTCCCCTTAACTCCATTTTCAGTTTTACCTGTTAAATGTAATTTCCCGTTTGTAAAACTCCATTTACTCTTCCCATTTTAATAATTATATTCTCAATTATCGCAGGTTTATTCATAGATTGCAGCATTTTGTTGACAGTTAATTGTTAGCAAACTATGGGATTAATTCGGGTTGAAGGAGGAGTGCTGAAGGGCATCCATGGAGATACAACAAGTGTACCTAAAATTGATGTACCAACCTGCCAAAGTTAGGACTGCACACTTGTTCAACTGCAAGAGCAAATGGTAGACAGAGCATTGCACCAACAGATCAGATCAAACCTGTACTACCCTGATACATCAAAGCAGGATAAATAGCTGATGGGAGTAGGATACTCCAAGAATAACCCCTTCCTGTTTATGTATTGTACCAATGTAACATAATGTCCCAACTGCTTTACTTACTTCCCTGACTGATGAATGCCAAGTGTGCCAAAAGTATTCTTCACCATCCTTTCCATCTGCAATACCACTTTCAGAGAACTCTTAGATAAGTAATCTTCGACCCTACTATTATAATGTCACCTATTTTGGTGTCTTCTGCAAACTTATTAAACATGCCTTGTATACTCCCATCCAAATTATTGATAAAGATGATAAAACTACAATGGGGCCCAGCACTGATCCGTAGGGCACACCATGAGTCACCGGTCTCCAGTCTGAAAAACAACCTTCCATTATCACACTCTGTTTCCTACCATGATGTCAATTCTATGTCCAGTTAGTCAGCTTTGCCTGGATCCCATGCAATGTAACCTCCCATAGCAACCTACCCACAGAACCTTATTAAAAGCCTTGCTGAAGCCTTGTGTAGACAACATCTATTTCCCTGTCCCCATCAACCTTCTTTGTGACTTCTTCAAAAAATTCAAATCAAATTCACACACAATCTCCTTTGTACAAAACCATGCTGACCATCCCTAATCAGTCCTCGCCTTTCAAAATAGCATGTATATCTTATTGATTAGAATTCTCCTTCAGTAAGAGGATGTATTTGAAGATGTAACCGACAGGGTAGTTAAAGGGCCTTGGAAAAACTGCAATGAGTGAGTGCCTAAGGGGATACACTCCAATGACTGGAATCACACTTCACACAAATGAAGATGGTAATGGTTGTTGAAACCAATTAGAATTACTTAGAATACTGTAATGTGTCAGGGGCACAGAATGGATTTAGTTTGTGTGTGGTCTATTCTGGCAATAGAGGAGGTTCAGGACAGAAAGGTCAATATGCCAATGGGTAGGGGAATTAAAATGGTTAATTTTAACCATTTCGGAAGAACCCGCAGGCCTTGGTGGACTGAGCGCAAGTGTTCGGTGAAATGATCGCCGAGTCTACGCTTGGTCTCGCCAATGTGAAGTGCGCTACATTGAGAAAACCAAATGCAGCAGACGAGGTTAGAGGAGGTGCATGTGAACCTCTGTCTCACAAGGAAGGACTGATGAGGTCCTTGGATGGATTTAAGTGAGGAGGAATGTGGACAGGTGTTATATATCCTGTATGTGCGGGGGGGAGTTCCTGGAGAGGGGGTGGTTTGCATGGTTGTTGAAACTGATAGAATGACTTAGAATAACACATCAGATTCAAAACATTTGATTAAAAAACATTTGATATTTTCAAGCAGACATTGAAAATACATTGGAACTTTGCAATTTGGTGGCTTCATGTTTTTCTTTGACTATTTTTTTTGTTAACTGAAATGATTTTAATTAATTTTCTTTTGTTTTTGAACAGACCCTCGGGGCTCTTCCAGACCAAGATTCGTTCTACGATGTTACTGATTGTCTTGAACAACTTGGAATGGAAAACATCATCCAAAGGCACATGAGTAATAAAGGAACTGACCCAGACGTAAAGCAGCAGTTTACCATTTATGAGGTAAAATAGTTTTTAAATATGTAAATGTATATAAGCAATTCAGTCCTGTTGATAAATATTTGCAATTATTAACATTGCTGTTACTTAGTAAAGTGAATGATTGTTTCAGTAATAAAAAATACAGCCCGACTTTTCTTATCAAAGACTGGGTATAGTTTAGTTTAGTGATACAGCGCGGATACAGGCCCTTCGACCCAACGAGTCCACACCGACCTGTGATCCCCCCCTACTAGGGACAATTTATATTTATACCAAGCCAATTAACCTACAGACCTGTACATTTTTGGAGCGTGGGAGGAAACCGAAGATCTCGGAGAAAACCCACGCAGGTCACGGGGAGAACGTACAAACTCCGTACAGGCATGCACCTGTTGTTAGGATCGAACCTAGGTCTCTGGCACTATAAGGCAGTAGCTCTACCGCTGCGCCTACGGCTGTCTGGGACTAATTAATATTGGGATGAAATATTAATGGTCCATGGGTTTAACATTGGTTATAATATGCTGGATTAATCATTTAAGACCATTGATGCCTCCTCTCACAACACTAAAATATGTTTTTCTTGCATGTGATTTTCCTTAGAAGGCAATTGTCCAGCTTCACAAAATTAATAAAGGACCAAATTACATTCCACTGTTGAAATTTCTAGTTTAAGGCTAATTATCAATAAGGGGTAAGTTAAAATGATAAATAAGGGGGTGCAGCTCATGAATTGACTAGTTAATGTGGAAATGGCAACAAATAGTGGCAAGGATGTTGATGGAGAAGTGTATGAAAGAACATCTGTGAAGTGAGTAGAAATTGATAAATTCATATTCGTAACAAACTACAGCTGCCCGCCAAATGAACAGGCAGGGAAAGGCAGCAGCGGGCTGTTGTTTCCACATCGTGTGCCAACCTAGCTTCTGACACTTGAAAAGTAGTTATGAGAACGGGAGATTAAATGGATTATAGTTAACATGATATGTAATTAAGTGAGATTTAGAAGGTTCAAAGTTTATATATGGTTTAAAAAAAAATGAAGATTGAACTGAGGTAAGCAAATATGCAAACTGGGAAATAGTAGGGACTAGAAAAGATATGGAGAGGCAACAATCCCAGGCCTCAATGACACTTCTTTGCCTATTCCCCCTTGCCCTCTGTTACCTGATCTTTCATAAATGTATCTATATCCTCTTTAAATCCTTCCAGTGATTCAACATCCACAGTTCTCCAAGTTAGAGAATTCCAGAGATACATCGCCCTCTGTGGAAAAAAATTCAGTTTTAAATGACCGCCCTTCCATTGTCAATGCATTTGCAGCAGTGGACAATTTAAACCCAGAGAGTCTCACAGCACAGAAACAGGCCCTTCAGCACAACTCGTACCATGCCAAGCTTGATGCCCCATCTAAACTAGTCCCACCTGCCCCCATTTGGCCCGAAACCCGCCAATCATTTCCTAACCATGTACCTGCAAAATGTGTTTGAAATGTTACCTGCCTCAACTATTTCCCCTGCAGCTCGTTACATATACCCACCATCCTCTGTGTGAAAAGATGCTCCTCAGGTTCCTATTAAATCTTTCCCCTCTCACCTTAAACCTATGCCTTCTAATTCTTTATTCCCCTACACTGGGAAAATTCCCTATGCATTCACGCTATCTATTCTCCTCATGATTTTACTTATCTCTATAAGATCACCCTTCAGCATCCTGCACTCTAAGGAATAAAGTCCTAGACTGTCCACTCTGGTAATGGAGGAGGTTCAGGACAGAAAGGTGAATATGGAAAATGGTTAGCAACCAGGAGATCCAGTAGGCCTTGGCTGACTGAGCGCAGGTGTTCAGCGAAATGGTTGCTGAGTCTGCGCTCGCCCATGTAAATTAGGCTTCATCGGGACCATCAAATGCAGTAGATGAGATTCGATGAGGTGCACGTGAACCTCTGTTTCACTTGGAAGGCGTGCTGGGGTCTCTGGATGGATTTAAACGAGGAGGCGTAGGGACAGGTGTTACATCTCTATAGCTAGATTGAGTTTATTGTCACGTGTACCGAGGTACAGTGAAAGCCTTTCGCAGTTGCAGGGGAAAGTGGCTGGTCAGGCGGTATTTTTGGTGGAAGGGATGAGTGAACAAAGGAATTGTGAAGGGAGCAGTCTCTGCGGAAGGCGGAAATGGGTGGGGACGGGAAGATGTGACTGGTGATGAGATCACATTGAAGGTGGCGGAAATATCGGCGAATGACGTGTTGGATGCAAAAGCTGGTGGGTGAAAATTGAGGACCAAGTTAAAGAATATACTTGCTCTGTTTGGGGGGAGGGGAAGCGAGAGCAGAACCACGGGACACAGATTTATACAAGTGAGGGATCTATCTATGTCAGCAGAGGGGAAAATCACGTTTACTTGGATGTCCTGGAATGGAAAGCATCATTTTGGGAGCAGATGAGGGTGGAGATGGAGAAATTGAGAGTAGGGGATACCGTTTTTGCAAGAGGCAGGGTGGGAAGAGGTGCAGTCAGATAACTGTGGGAGTTGGTAGGTTCATAGTAGATGTCAGTCTATAGTCTGCCCATGTGATCAAGATTGAGAAAGGGGATAGTCCTTCCCTCGCTCCTTCCACCTGTATTCCTTCCTCTGGCTTCACAATTTTCACTTCTATCCTTATCTCACACCTTTTGGCTTTTTATCTCTGGCCCTTTATCTAAGTGATGAAGGTAAGAGTGTATCACAAGTAACTTGTATGCACAAAGTACATATGCAATAAAAGAAGAAGGGTCCCAACTCAAAACGTCACCTGTCCATCTTCTCCAGGGATGCTGCCTGACCTGCTGAGTTACCTCCAGCACTTTATTATTTTTTGAGAACATTACGCATGATGAACATATTAAAGAGGTAAAAATAATTGTTATGACAGTTGATAGATGTAACTAAAATACCAAAGAATATTACATTAGTAACCTGAGGTACAAGAGCAATGAAAAGAGAATTAAGATGTCCTACTCTCAGTAAAGCAACATGAATTCTCAAGAAGTGATACTGTATCATTTTCAAAGATGCTGAAAAAATACTTTGCAACAGATTTCACAAATAAATAAAATGACTACAATAGAAACAAACAAGATGGCATTACAGTTACAAATGGAAGTACACTTTAGATAAAGCAGCCATTTGTAAGGCGATGAACCAGAAAATATGTTTTTGATGCTCAGAAACACTGACTTATTTGTATATTCCCTAATGGGCACCTACGCAGTGGTAAAAGCCAACTTACAGATTCTGTAGATAGACATAAAGTGCTGGAGTAACTCAGCAGGTCAGGCAGCATCTCGGGAGAAAAAGGACGGGTGGCATTTCGGGTCGGGACCCTTCTTCAGTGCCGACCCGAAACACCACTCATCCTTTTTCTCCAGAGATGCTGCTTGACCCGCTGAGTTACTCCAGCACTTTGTGTCTATCTTCATTATAAACCAGCATTTTCAAATTCTTTCTACACATTTTTACAGATTCTGTGCATCTTTTGTTTGAACTGAGAACCATGACCTTGGTGAGTTTGTAATACATCCGTGTGCAAAGTGTCCAGGGCCCCTTTGCTCCTTCTGAGAAAGCAAAATGCTGAAGTAATATAATTTCATGTCTTCTCTTTTTCCACAAGAAAGTAAATTTTGCCCCACATGATGCAACCACAAACCTGCTCTTTATTAGTGTTTATTTTAAGCCAGATCAAATGGATAACAGAATTAATCAAGTAGAAGCCTAGACATTTGGGTCTATGGTCTGGCAGAGTGTCTGTAATATAGCTTGACTTTGATGAATAACACATGGGGAAAACTTCAGAGAGCTCGGATTAATCAGAATAATCAGTGATGTGGTCCCCGCTCCTTCTCTTTATAATAGTTCACATTTTCAGTCAGGCAGATTGTTAATTTGTTTTTCTTTCGCCTTTTCACCAACTCCTATAAATGAGCTACATAATTGTGTGTGAGCCTTAAATTGCATTATTCAAATCTTTCATTTACCAAGTTGCTGCAATGTTACAGTTGAATCTTTTGGTCTTTTTTTTTATAACGGGGATTTAATGCTACCCATTTAATAGCGAGAAACCTTGCATGACACATGCAAATTAGGAAACATGGAAAAACATTGTGCAAGATGCCACAAAAATGTTTTTAAATGTAAATTGAGAAGAGAACTAAAGATAACACGTCACATCTGCCCAAACATTGGCCTGTGGTACCTTGTTCTCCATGGTGTGCACATAACCCACTATGGGGCAACACAGTGGTGCAGCGGTAGAGTAGCTGCCTTACAGCACCAGAGACCTGGGTTCGATCCTGACTATGGATACTGTCTGTACGGAGTTTCTACGTTCTCCCTGTGACCACGTGGGTTTTCTCCGGCTGCTCCAGTTTCCTCCCACACTCCAAAGATGTAGAGGTTTGTAGGTTAATTGGCTTCAGTAAGTTGTAAGAATTGTCCCTAGTGTAGAATAGCATTAGTGTATGGGGTGATTACTGGTCAGTGGGTCGAAGGGCCTGTTTCCGCGATGTATCTCTTAAGTCTAACGTCTACTGCACCCCGGATGCCAAACAGAAAGGCTGCCTTGATTTAGATTGTGAAATGATGAAGAACTGTGGAATTCCACTCTTTTAAAAGGGTGAATAGAACATTGTATCCAGCTTCGTGCTTATCAAATTTGGAGGAACGGGATAATTTAGAGAACTAGCCACCATATTGTGGGTAGGTTAGTGAGGCCAGGTATCGGGTATTGCAGTGATCCACGCAACTAATCATCGAATGAGATTGAAGTGGACAGGGCAATTTCTCATTTACATGGACTCCCTGAAGAGTTTTGAGAAAATCCCCCTTGAGAAGAGAGTGCTGGCTACACTTGATACACTGGGAATTGAATTTAAATTATTAACCAGGTTGGGCAAGTAGATGAAAGATAGGAGACAGCCAGGATAATGAGCAGACACTTAACAGGATGTGACTCAAAGTGAGTGTTCAGTAGGGTCTCTGTTGGAGTCTCTGCAATTCATCATATCAATGACTTTGATGTTGGTACTGAAAACCACAAATCCAATTTTGCTCTTGGCAATGGAGGTAGGCGGCTTTGTTGATTTGCACAGAACCACAAAATTTGAAATTGATAGATCTAGCAGGAATGGGTGAAAAAAAATAACAGCAAATGATCTCGAGATGGGCAAATGTGAGGTCATCATCCACTTGGATCTCAAAGCAAGAATAACATTGTTTCCAAAATGTGAAAGACATGAAGAAGAGTATTTTGGCAACCCATGTGTTTAGACCATTCAAATGCCACTGAGCAGAGAATAACCCGATGGCTGAAAAATCTAGAGGACAGATGTAAAGGATAGAAATTATTTACTGTTATGTAATCCCGGGTTAGACTCTGCCTGAGATTGTGTGAACAGGCCACCCTATCAGCCACCATTTGATGGGACAGAACAGTGAAACGTGGCAAATGGAATATGATTTTTTTGTACTTGTATCAACTTGCCTACAGAGACATTTTGACAATACTCTAACTGTTTAAATTCTCTGCAGTTGTTCTTCTGGCTGGGCGTCAACAAATACTGTGCTTTGTTCAATTTGGCTATTTTTGAATTGTGATATTGCCAATATCTATGAATCTGTTTTTTCAGACAGACTTGCAAATGTATTTTTCATGCAGTGCCAATCATGATCTATTGCAGTAGTGATTCTTTTTATCCCAAAGAGCTTAAATAAACCATTACAATGTTATTGCAATGTTATTTTTGTACAAAATTCTGCAAAGTGCAGATTTATCAAAAGCAATTTGTCTTCTTATTTAACCAAAAATGCTGATTGTTACACACATAGTGATCTCATTAAAGACAGCTTCAAGTATCTTTACCTATTAAGTTTTAGATCCAGATTATGTTGAGTGAAACCCAATACTTGTTCTCACTGCTTGGAATCCTCATTGCATTAACCAGACTTGGATCTGGAAGACCAAATGCTGGCCAAGAGCATCTTCGGCCCATGCAGAGCGAGGGCTCCGTGCAATATATTTGGGTCTCAGGCTGGCCAGAATAAGCCCTGCACACAAACCTGCTGCATGAACCTTTGACTATTGCCAAAACCAAGCCCCCCGCTTTGTCAAAGCTTTCTGGACGTTTATGGACATCCAGATGTAAAAAAACACTCAAAAGCTATTAAAGATAAAATAAACCATCTTAAAAATAGCACATTGAAAAATCTTTACATATGTTTACAAAATCAGAAAAGATAATTAGTGTATTGTTTCCTGACCTTCCATCTACCTCATTGGAGACCCTTTGAACTTCCAAAAACTGGCCTTTATTGAACGTCAATATTCTATCTCAAACTGAATGTTGTCCCCTATATCCGCTATCTGTGCACTGTGGACGGCTTGATTGTATTCATATATAGTCTTCTCAGATGACATCAATAAGCTTTTCACTGTATTGCAGTACAAAGACAATAATAAAACAAAAGTATTTTTATTTTAAAAGGAAAATGGAAGTTATGGCACTTAAAATCAGCATAAAACTAAAACATGGGAGGTTAACTCCACCAAATGGCGGTGGTTGTTAGATGCCAGGAAGTGCCAAGCTGTTAAAGTGCGCTGAAAATGTTAACACTGATTTTAAGTGCACTAAATATTTTAATACGAATTCATTTGGAGCTCATTATTATTCAGTAATAATTAGGAATTTAAAATGATCTGAAGATTTGAGGCAAAATTCTGGTCTTCAATTTGTTTTAACCAACCATCAGCGCCATGGTTATTCCAATTAGAGATTTTACAAGCAATTTCTAACAAATCAGCAGAGTTGAGGATGAGAGTTTTTGTTGCGTGTGCTGATTATATTCTTGAATCTTGAAAGTAGGCAAATCACGAAGAATGTGGTGCGCATGTTGTAAGTGGTAGAGCACAGTGAAATTGATTAGTACGGATGTCAAGGGTTATGGGGAGAAGGCAGGAGAATGGGGTTGACAGGGAAGGATAGATCCGCCGGGATTGAATCGAGTAGACTCGATGGGCTGAATAGCCTAATTCTGCTCCTATGACATTAACTTATATTGATGGTGAAATCTGTTCTCAATAATGCTAACATTAATGCCATATAATGCTATACACATGGAACAGTTTCGGACTTGCAATAATTCAAATTTAGCAGTGTGATTTGTTTATTAAATATTCCAAATCTGTCGATAAATTGGAAAAAAGAGGAAAGCTTATATTTACCTAATATACTTGATGATCTTGAGAGAGAATGAGGGGCATTTCAACTAATGAAATGCAGCCACAGTTCCAGCATATGAAAGGAAGCCACAAACCTGGACAATGCCAGCTCCCTCAAACCGTGAGGATATAAAGACTGGTTGAGAACTTATTGGTGATGTTGAATGATGAGTACATTTTGGATGGAGCACCAAGGATATTCGTCTTTGTGTTAGTCCCAGAGGATCCGTTACTTTCAACTAAGAGATCAGACAAGAACTTGGTTCTAATACCTGGTTTCACAGTGCAGAAGTTCCTGAGTACTGCACAGGAGTGTCCATCTGGATTAAGTGCTCAAAGCTCTTCAGTAGGACACACAGTCTTATGACTGAGGTAGTCTCCTACAATGCAGTCACAGCAAGCAGTGTTGTGTTGTGACTTTCATTGCGGACATGCTCACAACAGGCTCACACTGGTTACGTGCAAATGGACAGGTTTTCTTTGATCAGGGAGAACAACACGGTTGGTAGGTTAATTGGACATTGTAAATTGCCTCCAGCGTGTGAGTAAGTGGCAGAATTTGGGGGGAGTTGTTGGGGATGTGTGGAGATTTTTTTTTAATGGGATTAATGTAAGATTAGTTTAAATGGATGGTTGATGGTTGGCATGGACTTGGTGGATCAAAGGGTCTGTTTCCATACTTTGTATGACTTTAATAAGTAGAACTCATTTCTCCTGACCATAGCAAATGCCAGTCTGAAACTAGTAGCTATAGTGTAAAGATGATTTATCCTAAAATTTGGTGCTGTGAATGTTGTGATGGGGACTTGGTTGTCTGTTATCTTACCAAAGTGATAAATAAACATATGATGATGGGAGATTTACACTGACACTGTTCAAATACACATGCAAGAATTAAAAAAAATAGTTTGGAAATAAGTGAAAGCCAAAAATAAACTAATGACAAATTCTTGGGAAAACAGTCATCACAAAATACTTTTTGCATATCGTAGAACTAGCATCATGGATGAGAGCTGGCAAAAGGGTGAGGGGGAGAGTGTGTGTGGGTGTTATTACTGGAAAGAGTCTGCTGTCTACACGTCTATCGCTTGCAGTCAATGTAAATATTTACGGTAACCTTTCACCGTTTTAAATTAAGAACTTCGATAATGTGCTGTAGAAATATACTTGTAGAAATATACTACAACCCCTTCCCGCCTGTGGTACTTACTGTAACACATGAATGACTGTGGAGATAATTTCATTAACCTGTTAACGGTGCTCATCTCATATATTAGTGTGGTTCAACTTCCCTCTGGGTATTCTAGGCTCAACAAACAACATCAGCTCTCTTTAGATTTCAGAGATACAGAGCGGAAACAGGCCCTTCGGCCCACCGAGCGTACTGACCACCGACCAACCCATACACTAACATTATCCGACACACTAGGGACAATTTACAATTTTACAAGAGCCAATTGCCCTACAAACTTGTACATGTTTGCAGTGTGGGAGGAAACCGGAGCACTCGGAGAAAACCCATTAATGCTGGACACCAGGAGAACTGCCCTATCAAGCTATCCACTTTGATTCTACTATCAGAGAATCTTTTACGTCCTTTATGAGATTAGCCACATCTTAACTTAATGTTTCATCCAAGACTGCAAGACTTTGAAGTCCCTGCTCAGTGACTTGAATCTTATAGTTGTTTTGTTTTGTTGGCTTCTATCTTCTTACAACATTAGTGAAGAAATGATTGTATCTATACAGTATGTAAATATTCATGTCATTGTGTGGATTTACAAAAATATGTAGAATGATCCCAAAACATATCCAGTTACCAGTGCACTGTCCCACAGATTTGAAGATGTGTCCAGTCTGATGAATCTTTATTGCACTCCTATAGCAAGGATATCCCTTTTTAGGTAAAAGGACTAAAATCGTCCTATTACCTAACTCGTGGACACCTTTTTTATGCAACCATTAACAGCCACAAGTTCGTCATTTTATAGATGAGAAAATCAGGGTTATTTGTTGAACTAAAATGCTCTTTCATCCTGAAGCATGCAAATGGTGAAGTCCAATCTCGAGCCAATTGACAAATACCGCGCAGTGTGATTGTGTAATGAAGACAACAGTTTCCTGTCCAATTGGAGCAATTTGAAGATCACATTAAACTGAAGACAGGGATAACTTTCTCAGCCTTTTCATCGTTTTCCTTCCCCATAAAGGTGTCACATTCCTAAAATGTCATTGTCTATGAAGGCTGTTTAAAAAGTCCAAAAGTGATGGGAAAAGTAGAAGAATTGATACCTATCACAGTTTAGATTAGATCACCAGCAGATTACAATAAACTAAATAACTGTATCCTAATAAAACTGTAAATATAACATAGACACAAGAAGCTGGAGTAACTCAATGGGTCAGGCAGCATCTCTGGAGAAAAGGAACAGGGGATGTTTCGGTTTGAGATCCTTCTTCAGACAACACACTGATTGTACCTGTGTACCTCTGTACCATTTGAAACCCTGACTCTTAGTTCATATTGGAGAGATTCATGTGGAGTTGATAGCTTTCATATGAAAAAGAGTGAGGAGAAGGTTATGCAGTCCTTGTGTCTGCCCCACAATTCAGTAAGATCACAGCTGATCATCTACCTGAGCACCACCTTCCTGTATTAACCTCATACCCCCTGAATCCATTAGTATCTAAAAATCTTTTCGATCGTTGTCTTGAAATATTACATGTTCTCATATTGCTTTAAAGTTGAATCTGTCTAGCTTCCATTATTAAAATAATTCCGCGCACCATTGGTATTGGTTTCTTATTCTTCTGTATACCAAGATACGGTGAATGACTTTGTTTTATCTGCTATCCAACCTGATATTAAAAGCTGATTGTTGACTTTCAGGTTTCCTGTGGATCTTGGAATGGAATGGAATGTAATACTTTATTGTCACATGTGACTAGGCACAGTGAAATTCTTTGCTTGCATACCCAATGTATACAAATAGCAGCCACCTATGGCGCTGAATGAATTATTCAGCAATCCTGCAGAAACAAGGAACTGCAGATTCAGGTTAATACACAAAAGGACACAAAGTGCTGGAGTAACTCTTAAATGTAACATCTCTAAGTTTGCGGATGACGCAAATCTGAGTGGCAGTGTGAGCTGCGAGGATGATGCTATGAGGCTGCAGGGTGACTTGGATAGGTTGGGTGAGTGGGCAGAAGCATGGCAGAAGCAGAAGAATGTGGATAAATGTGAGGTTATCCACTTTGGTGGCAAAAACAATAAGGAAGATTATTATCTGAATGGTGTCAGATTAGGAGAAGGGGAGGTGCAACGAGACCTGGGTGTGCTTGTACATCAGTCACTGAAAGTAAGCATGCAGGTACAGCAGGCAGCGAAGAAAGCCAATGGCCTTCATTGCGAGAGGATTTGAGTTTAGGAGCAAGGAGGTTCTACTGCAGTTGTACAGGGCCCTGGTGAGACCACACCTGGAGTATTGGGTGCAATTTGTCTCCTAATTTGAGGAAGGACATTATTGCTATTGAGGGAGTGCAGCGTAGGTTGAACAGGTTAATTCCCGGGATGGCGGGACTGACATGATGAAATAATGGATTGACTGGGCTTGTATTTGCTGGAATTTAGAAGGATGAGAGGCGATCTTATAGAAACATATAAAATTCTTAGAGGATTGGACAGGGTGGATGCAGGAAAAATGTTCCCGATGTTGGGGGAATCCAGAACCAAGGGTCACAGTTTAAGAATAAGGGGTAGGCCATTTAGGACTGAGATGAGGAAAAACTTTTTCACCCAGAGAGTTGTGAATCTGTGGAATTCTCTGCAACAGAAGGCAGTGGAGGCCAATTCTCTGGTGTTTTCAAGAGAGAGTTAGATTTAGCTCGTGGGACTAAGGGAATCAATGGATATGGGGAAAAGGCCAGAAAGGGGTACTGATTTTGAATGATCAGCCATGATCATATTGAATGGCGGTGCTGGCTCAAAGGGCCGAATGGCCTACTCCTGCACATATTTTCTATGATTCTATGTATATTCACCAGATTAGGCAACATCTCTGAAGAATATGGATAGGTGACGTTTCGGGTTGAAACCCTTCTTCAGATTCAAAATGTCACATATCCATGTTCTCCAGAGATGCTACTTGACCTGCTGAGTTACTCCAGCACTTTGTGACCAGTTATCATGTAATTTATCTGTGGCACTCCCTGATGATCTGCTGCTGCACAAACTGATGCGGCACCCAAGGACCTGATTTGGAAAGTAGCTCATCAGCAGTTGCCGCCAATCTATTAATCTGCAGAGTCCGCATTAGTTTAGTTTATTGTCATGTGGATCTGCATGCATCTTTGATGGGTGAAGGCGCTGGGCAGAATTTTAGTAAACTGAACTTTCCCTCTCTTTTGTTAAGAATTGAACACTTGGTTCCTGCTGCTATTTAACTTTTATGGTATTGACACACATTTTAATATGGTTTGTTGATTTTGCTTTTTTAAGTTCTTATTCTTGGTTTTGAAATGAGTCCTGTTTTGCTCCTTCTGGAACCTTGTTTGTGTTGTTTTTTCATCAGTGAGTTACTCAGTGACTTCTCTTTCTCATAATAATGCGAGTTACCATTTTGTTCAGCTCAGTTTATTTTGAAAGTGAAAACCTAATAATGTCCTTGGACCATTTGCCAATTGGAAGTGGAACAGAGTGGAAAGTAGAACAGTGGGTACAAAACAAAAGGTTAATACCTTAACATCGGAAAAAAATCCTATTCAAGTCAAGTCAAGTCAAGAGAGTTTATTGTCATATGTCCGCTATAGGACAATGAACTTCTTGCTTTGCATCAGCACAACGGAATATAGTAGGCACGAATACAGAACATATCATATCAGTGAGTCCATATACCATTATATAAATATATACACACATCAATAAATAAGCAGATAAAGTGCAAATAAACAGATAATGGTCTAGTAGTGTTCAGAGATTTGTTTCAGTTGAGTTTAATAGCCTGATGGCTGTGGGGAAGAAGCTATTTCTTAAATTTTAAAAGGAATTTCTGCCAACTTGGACTAAAGGAAGAAAGGCAAAAAGAATCAGTTGAATCTTCATAGAAACAAAATGTGAAGCATGGAGCTGGTGATCAGCCTTAAGGAATTGGACCTTTGTTTTGTCAGCAGAACCTCCATGACCTGTCCTTTTTGGAGGCTTTATTTTCCTTCACGAGAGTAATACTTAGTCAATGTCATTTTGGCTTTGGACAGGTAAAATAAAAATATTGTGGATTATAGTTTCTGAATAAAACTGGTTGTTCTGCTGGTGGCAGTGTGAACTCAACAAGTCCATTTGTAAAGGAACTGCAGATGCTGGTTTACACCAGCCCTGAGTCTCAGTCTGATGAAGGGTCTCGACCCGAAACGTCACCTATTCCTTTTCTCCGGAGATGCTGCCTGACCCTCTGAATTACTCCAGCATTTTCAGTATAATCCAGCATATGCAGTTCCCTCCTACATTTGTGAATATGAACTGGATCTGGAAATGTGCACGCATACTGGTTTTTACAAGGAATGTATTCAGCTCGGCAAAGCACAAATGATTTCATGCAGTTTTTAGTTGGAATGGGTGGCATTTTAACGGTGAAGAAATTTGGCATTACTCGCTGTTAGGAGGCTGTCGGTTTACTTTGAAATGCTTACACTACACTTCATTCCTTTAATTTTTCCATGTTGTTTGGCCTGTATGTAAAGTTTAGATAAATCAGTGTGCTTCTCCATAATTAGTCCATGCTGAACACGCCATTACAATTCTAAATGCTTTGGAATCATGTGAATCTCGGGGACAAAATCCACATTTAAAACATTTAGATCAAAATATGATTTCACTCATAACATAAAAAAACCTCTCAGTTCATATAGAGAGATTTGTTTTTGAATGATAATGGACAGAATGACTGTGTGGTATTGCTTGGAATTCTGTTTCCTTATAAGGCATAACTAAGTTATTTTTAGAATTCGTTGGAATGAACTTTAGTCCTATTTTTTAACCGTTCTGTTTGGGAAGTATTGGGTAACAATGAGTTCATCCATGATCGTTTACCATCATTTCAGAAGTTGGCCATGAGATTGATTCAAACCCCCCGCTGCATTTATACAAGCACAATTACAGAACAAAATGAAATCAATAATTTAAATGTTCTGATCCAGGGTAAGCGCCTAAATGAATAGTTAACAAGCAAATACCAGAGTAATGCCTGTTTTATAGGACACGTCACTGCATATAAAATGGTTTATTGCTTTCCTCCAGATCTTTGATGTTATCCACGTGCCCCTCCCTCCCCCACACCTCCCTCCCGGATAGCTGGCTATTTCCCCTTCCGTTCACAGTGATAGGCTGTTGGAATTGACTAGTCTATTTGGATTCATTCTTGTTCATAGTCTACTGTGGGGGAAAGGTAGCAAAATGTTCTGTAAAAAGAATAGCGTGTTCCTGGCTGAAGTTTCTGATTCCAGTCATATTAAAAAAACGCGCTATATAAAACAAAAGGACATTACTGGCAAAAGTTTACATCTTGACGATCTAAGCAGTTTGAGGCCTTTAGACTATTACTAAATAGTAGATTGTTATTTTAATTTTTAATTTATACGTTACTTCAAATCTGATATTCACAAAGCATCTTTAATGTAGGAAACCATCTCAATGGTGTTATCAAACAAAGTCTAGTTCAGGACCACAAAGGAAGATATTAGGACAATGACGGGATTATTTGGCCAATGAGGTAGATCTCTGTAAACTCCTTAAAAGGAAGGGAAGAGACTTAAGGATGGCAACTTTAGAGATTGGCATTGGTAGGCACAGCAGTCATTTTCATAGAACATTTAGCATGTGCAAAATCGCATTGTTAATTTATTTCAAGGACAGGATTGTAGAGTGGTGGAGTTTGGGGGGTTGATTTTGGATTGATGTTAACTAGGAGTGGGGCGGTCGGAGAGGAGATCTCTGCACTGTGGTGTTGGGCAAATGATATGGATGGATGGGTGGGATGGGTAGGGTCAGGCAGAGTGAGGTTGGTTGAACATGTTTACTACAAGGTAGTGGGAGTGGTGGTCAAGGGCGGGGGGAGAGGTGGATAGTGATGGTTGAGAGTATCCATAGCAAGGTGCTGGGCAAGGGTGGTCTAAATTAGAATTGTCTAACTGGAAAATAATGGGCAACAGACCAAGTAGGATCAGGCCATTTATTACTGGCCTAGGCTCCAACAGACTAGCTGTGTCTGTCCTCTCACTGCCCTCATAAGTGCGTGCATGATAGCAAATGAACATTGGATGTTGCTTGATTCAAGAACACGCATCCTGAAGTTTCTTGACCTGGTGTATTGCAAGCTAGGAAGAATCAGCAATAATTGCGACTCGCTCTATTCTGTCGAGGAAATAAATCCCCAGAATTGCATTCAGGTCCTTGTGATAGAGGTGTAGGACAGACCTGCAGATGCTGGTTTAAATCAAAGGTAGACACAAAATGCCAAGTAACTCATCGGGACACGCAACATCTCAATAGATGCATCTTGTGATAGAGGAGTGGTTATCAAATGTCATATTAGAGTGATCATCATTCAGGAACAAGAGGTAACAATGTTAAATTATCTTCCAAGATCACCAAGGACCTTAGAGACATGGCAGTGACATAGTAGTCAAGTCTGGTAACCTGGATGAACAAGGCAGACCTGAGTTCAAATCCAACCATGGCATCTGCAGAACCTAAAATTAGTTGCAAATCTGGAATTTTAAATAAAACTAGTGATGGTGTAGTCATAATGAACATAAAACACCAATTCTATAAAAACCCAGCTAGGTCAACGTCGATACGAGGGACTGCTAGTCTACCAAAAAGGACAGAAAGTGATGGAGCAACATAACCAGTTTGGCAGCATCACCAGAGAACATGGATAGGTGGTGGTTCAGGTTTCAGACATCTGAAGAAGGGTTCCAACCTGAATTGCTGCCTATCCATACTCTCCAGTGATGCTGCCTGACCACCTGAGTTACTCCAGCACTCTGTGAAACGTCACCTATCCATGTTCTCCAGTGACGCTGCCTGACCAGCTGAGTTACTCCAGCATTTTATGTCTTGGATAGTTCACTGATTTACTTTGGGGAGTAAATCTGCCATATATGAGACCCAGGCCCTATGAATGTTGGTGACTCTGAAAATGCTGAACAGGCCATTCAGTTCAAAGACATTTAGAGATGTGCAATGAATCTGGCCTTGCCTGTGAAGTCTGTCCCGCCCGAACGGTTAACTCCCGCGCATGTTTGAAGTTAATATTAAACTACAGTTAAAATACTTACCGGGGTACTCTGTTGTGGTTATTGTTCAGAGCAATACATAACAAAGCCTAAACCCCAAAGGATAAATGGAAATTAACAATATTCTCCCTTCTCCTAGAATGCACTAAAATATGAAGATGGGGAAGAAGATGGGCACACTCCAACTTCACGAAGGGACAGAAGGAAGCTGACGCCTAATGGGGATGATGGACGAAAGAGCAAGCGATCTTCAGGACAAAATATGGCTGAGCTGTCACCAACCAGGCCAGCTCAGGCTAGTCCTCACAACCCACCTCCTGAGGGAATGAGCTCCAACAGCCCCACAACACATGACATTAAGACTTCAAAAGTGATTTCTATCCATCCAAAACAATCTGAAGACCAAACACAATCTGAAATAACTTCAACCACACCTGTAGCCAGTGCAAGAGACTTAAACTCGCCATCTGTAAACCAAGTGGAAGCGTCAACAGGGTAAGTTGCTGTTATGCAGAAAAAAGCTTTGATATTGCTAAATGGTTTTATTTTGGTGTGCATGCCATTTGATGCATTAGTATAGTTATGAACATAATTATTAGCAGTAAGGAGGCAACCATGAGGTCCAGCTATGCTAAATAAGTGAAGGGGGGTTTTTGTTTAGAAGATTAAGTGTGGTGAGCCATTCCCTACTTTAAGTGTCACTCTTTTCAATACAAGTAATCGATTAGGTATAAACACTGGGAAGTTCTTAGCTAATGGAAGATGCTATATAAATGCAGGTGCTTTTTTGCTTTGATTGCTGGTGTTTGCAGCTGTTGTTCATTTTCAAATTTGGTCCAGTTATACCCATTCAGTTCCATTTAAAAGCGAGGTTCTATTGGTTGCCAATAGTATTGCCAACGAAGAAGAATTTAATATGTCTTTGATTCTTAGAATGATGCATATCACTGGGTAGCTTCCAGTTCAGATGTGTTTTATGTAGAGCATCACAGAGATATAAGGTGAGATATTATGACAGAACAAACATGTTTAAGTGACTGTGTTGATCTTGGAATCTTTGTCCTGTTGCCTTTTAACTGCAGAATAACATTCTCTGCTTCAACTCATACAATAGTCAAAAGCAAGCGATACGTTATCTTCTGGCCCAAAAGGAAATATTAATGTGTTGAAAGCTCAAGGTATTGGTATGCTCTTACAATGTTGTTATTGAGTTGACTTAGTCTTTATTTCCCCTTCATCTGATGCCCAAGGTTGAATTGACCACAGAAACAAAAGCAGGATTGGGTACGCCTTCAAGTATACATGTGTGTCTGAGATATTTTTCATACACAAACATGAAAGCCTAAATTTAACATTATTATATCATGCCAAGTAAAAACATTCTGACTGCCCTGCTCGTCCATGCAATAAAATGGTAAAAATCAGAAAAGTCCACAGTCTTGGCTTTCTAGGCATAGAGGGTACTAGGTCTTTGAACTTTAGCATAATGGACTCCTTACTTTGAAGTGGCAATATTTTCTTTATTGCGTGTTACAGAAGAAAGGCTTCTTAAAACATGTATATCAAACAGAACTAAGGAAACTAATGTTGGTGTGCAGAAACAAAGTAATAAAAATGATGACAACGATCACAATGCACGAGGTTTCAACACAAATTCCAACAGTCCAGTGGTTTAACCAACTGAGCATCCAAATGCAGACACCGTTCCACTTCTCAATAGGGTTGCTGCATTGACTTAAGTGCCTGTGGATAATGGAGGAGGAAGCTGAAACGGTTAAGGTTTGGATGAAGCCCAGAATGATGTCCTACATGGTCTAGTAGCACTTATCCTCAAGAAATGAACATGGAAAATGCTGTCAGGCAGCACCTGTGAAGAGAGAAACAGAGTTAATGTTTCAGATCCATGATGTGAGATGAATCATAGTTTTTTTTTTTCACTTAGCCCCCCCCTGACTTATATATCAATTGATCGAGGTCACCCGATTGTAACTCTAGTAGCCTATGAGGAAGTGAAAGCTAATTATTGAAGAAACAAGCACTGTCCTAATGACAGAAAATTAGGACACCTGGGGCGCCGTCGAGTATGGCTGCCCTGCCAGCAGCTGTTAGTTTTTTCACCCTTTTTTTTAATTTTTAGTTAGTTGAAAGTGTTTGTTTTGGAGGTCTTTAGTCTTTTTATGTGGGGGGTTGGGGGGGGGAAGGGGGAAACTATTTTCTCAGTACCTACCTGGTCGGAGATGCGGCTTTTCTCCGAGCCGTATCTTCGCCCCTTCCTCGCGGCCTACGGGCAGACTGGAGCGGCGTTTTCCTGCCGGGACCGGCCAGGACTTCAGCTTCGGCGGCGGCACAGCGCTGAAGCACCATCGCGGAGCGGGCGATGCCTAACCCGGGTCGCCGTGCAGCAAGCTCCGGAGTGCTGTGACAGCCGGCACCAACATCGCGGAGCTGCGGTCAGCGGTCAGCGGTCTGCGGTCAGTGGTCTGCGGTCAGCGGTCTGCGGTCTGCGGTCAGCGGTCTGCGGTCAGTGGAGCTTCAAGCCGTGGGCGGCGCTGAACCCTAAACACCGCGGAGCCTGGGATCTCACGACGAGGTCGCCAGAGTCGGAGCATCGACCAGCGCGGCTCGTGGACTTCGGGAGCTGCGGTCTACTGGGAGGAGGCGGCCGCTCCAGACACTCCGGGCCGCTGAGAGTGTTCACCCGACGCCGGAGCTTCATCATCCGGCGAGAGGGCCTGAGGCATCGGGCTGCCGTATCGGCGACTGCAGAGGCCTCAATAGGCCCCGACTATGGGTGAACTGGGGATGGGACTGGACTTTGCTGCCTTCCCCCACAGTGGGAACCATTGTGGGGGGATGTTTTTATGTTGTTAAATTCTTTGATGTAATCTTTATTTGTGTGCTGCATTGGCAAGTCAAATTTCACTGCACCAATTGGTGTATGTGACAATAAATGTCTATCTATCTATCTATCTATCTATCTATCTATCTATCTATCTAGTCTACATATCTTGTTACAGCAAGTGGTCAAGTCGAGGTTATTGTCATATGTTCAAGGACGGTAAAGTTGAGGTACAATGAAAATCTGGCTTGCATTAGCATCACAGGCATATTGACACACAACATACAAAAAACATAAATGATACACAAAATACACTTAAATTCGGCAAGATAGTAAATAGGAAAAGATACTCAAAAAATACCAGTCTAAAACACAATTAGTTTTTTTTTAAACAAGTCCATGGTAGTGCAAGAGGTTGTCATGGTGTTGATGGGTTGGGATTGGGATTAGGATTGTGGAGGTTAGTGCAAGAATAATAATAATAATAATAATATCTTTTATTGTCATTGCACAGAGGTGCAACGAGATTTGGTATGCAGCTTCCATCCGATGTCATAACTTAATCAACTAAAAATGTACATACCCAGAGGAACATGATTTATAAAAAAAACAGTAAAACAGTATAAAATGCAAATAGGTCTGTGCCGGATCGATGTGCGACGTGACCATCCGAGGGAGACAGTTCATGGGGGGGGGGAGGGGGGCACTCAGCAGGGCTGGTTCAGAGCAGCTATAGCTCTGGGGATGAAACTGTTCCTAAGTCTAGAGGTGTGGGCGTAGAAGGCCTTGTAACGTCTGCCGGAAGGTAGGAGTTCGAACAGACTATTGCAAGGGTGTGAGGAGTCTTTGTGAATGCTGACGGCCTTCCTGAGGCACCGTGTGTGGTAGATGCCCTCCAAGGCTGGTAGCTGTGTCCCAATTATCTTCTGCGCTCTGTGGACGACGCGCTGCAGAGCTCTCCTCTCCGCCTCCGAGCAGCTGAGATACCACACAGAGATGCCATACGTTAGTATGCTCTCTGGTGCAGCGGTCGAAGGTTGTCAGCAGCTGTTGGGGCAGACCAGTCTTTTTCAGTGTTCTCAGGAAGAACAGTCGTTGCTGTGCCTTCTTGACCAGCGCAGCGGTGTTTGTGGACCATGTGAGGTCCTCTGAAATGTGAGTGCCCAGAAACCTAAAGTTGTAGGAAAGTAGCTGTCCCTGAGCAAGGTGGTGGACGACTTCAGGTTTCTGTACCTCCTAACTGATGGTAGTAGCAAGAAGAGAGCTTTATCCAGATGGTGGGGATCCTTGACGATAGATGGTGCCTACTTGGCTGGGGAGGGTTGTGCCCGTAATGGAGCAGCTGAGCTCTTCAGACTTTTGCCTGTTCCAGTGCATTGGAATTATCGTACCAGGGCATGGCACCACTAGTCAGGATATTTTCTGCAGTATATCTGTAAAAACGTGTGAGAGGATTTGGTGACACACTGAATCTTTTAAAACTTATAAGAAAGTACAGATAGTTGAAAACATGTGAGGAGAGGAAATAATATTTTCACCTCCTTCCCATTTTGCTGTGTATTGCTATTCGGAGTATTTCAAATATAGACCTTGGAACCTCCCTATACCATGTGATCATGTTAACCATTGCCTCTATATGGTTTTGAGGAGGTGATGACGGTGATTGATTGGGGCCATCAATGGTGTCTATATGGATTTTAGTAAGGCATTTGATAGAGTCCCTCGTGTAGACTGAGCCAGTAGATTAAAATCCATGGGATCCACTGTGATTCAGAACTGGCTTACCCATAAAAAACAGAGGGTAGTGGCGGAAGAGTGAAATTATGGCTGGACGTCTGTGACCAGTAGTGTTCCGCAGTGGTCTGTGTTGGGATCTCTGTTGTTTAAGAAATATATAAATGACTTGTACGTAAATGTAGATGGGTTAGTTAGTGCTTTTTCATATGTCATCAAGATTGATGGAGTTGCAGACAGTGAGGAAGGCTGTCAAAGGAAATATTGGGTCAGTTATAGATATGGTCAGGGAAGAGACAGATGTAGTTTAATCCAAGTAAGTGTGAGGTGTTGCACTTTGGGAGGTCGAATATAAGGGGAACATATGGCAAGACCCTTAACAACATTGATTGACAGAGCGATCTTGGAGTCCAAGTCCATAGCTCCCTGAAATTGGCAACACAAGTGGTAAAGAAGGTATATGATATGGTTGCCTTCATTTGTCAGGGCATTGAGTGTACTGTAAGAGCTACAAAGTTATGTTGCAGCTTTATAACACTTTGATTAGGACATATTTGGAAAATTGTGTGCAGTTCTGGTTGCCCCGTAGGTACACGGGGCATCAGGTAAGTCGGGACGTTTTTTCCAGCATGACAAAAAATGTCCACGAGTAAAAAAATAGTCGGCAGGAGAAAAATGGCATCATTTAACGCCCCGAGTACCTACAGCTGACATAACGAGCCGCTATGATATATCTATGGACTCCTACGGACCCGTTACAAACATTCTCCGAGTTTGAATCAAGGGGAAAACTTGGGAGAATTTGTGAGCAGCTCGGGAAAGTGGGATAGGCCCTTTAGTGATGGATGCAAGTCACATAGTGGCATTTAAGACACTTTTAGATCGGAACATGGATACAGGTATGTAGTAAATGGATGGATATGGATCACACGAAGGCAGAGGAGATTAGTTTAACGGCATCGTGTTTCGCATGGACATTGTGAGCTGAAGGATCTGTTCCCGTTTTGTATTGTTCTATGCTCTATGTTTCATGTGCAGCTCTCAACAAACCACATTGGAAGTAATCTCCAGGCAATACACACAGTCTGAAGAAGGGTTTCGGCCTGAAACGTTGCCTATTTCCTTCGCTCCATAGATGCTGCTGCACCTGCTGGGTTTCTCCAGCATTTTTGTGTACCTTCAATACACACAGGCAGTTTGCTGCACTTTAGTTACTTGAAAAAATTGATAGATTATATAAAATGTTCATGGCTTGACCCTGCAGTGATCTTTGACTCCTAGAAAAAACGATTATAAACATGAAAAAATAAAAATACAGACAAAAAAGTTAAATATTAACAAAGATGCCATTTGTAATTAGATATATCCTACATTTTTTGTTGTAATTCCAAAATCATTATTTTCTGGTTTGCATCTAATGAAGCCTGAACAGTATCAAATCGTAAGTTACATGCAGTTGTTATGATGTGGAATGTACTGCCTGAAATAGTGGCAGATGCAGATTCAGTCATTTTCTGAAGGAATTGGACAGAAGCCTGAAAAGGTTGATGTTGCAAAGAGGAAGGAGGCAAGCATGGAGAGTGCTTTCAAACAGGCAGCGTGCTTCTGTGTCTTGCACGGAGATAGATATGTTAAACATAGAAAAATAGGTGCATGAGTAGGCCATTCGGCCATTCTTGGCTGATCATCTAAAATCAGTACCCATTTCCTGCTTTTTCCTCATATCTCAAAGACTAGGGAGATAACTGATGCATTGGTTTTAATTTTCTGAAATTCATTGCATTGAGGGAAAGTTCCATGTGGTAAAGAAATAGGAAGAGTAATTTCTCTAATCAAAAAAAGAGGAGAGAGGAATCAAGAAACTGCAGGTTATCATAACAGTCATAAGAGAAATGTTGGAAATTATTATTGAAGACATAATAGAAAGCCACTGGGAAGCGTATTGCACTAATGCTCTGCATTGATTTGTGCATGCCAGGGCTAGTTGGAGTTTCATCGTTGAACTGTTGCACATTGCAACCTGGCTGATTGCTTGGCAATAAAATGAAATGGAAAACATTTGTTGTTTTCTTATCACGTCACCTCTGTGTGCATTAACCAAGTGTTATTCCTGTTGTGACTACTAAGAGAGTAAACAAAGGGAAACTTAGACACACTGCTAACCTAACAAATCTAATACCTATTCCCTCCAAACCAAAACCAACCATAAAGCCTATCAATAATACCATCAGGATGGGTCTGCTTAATGTTAGGTCTCTTAATAACAAATCATTTTTAGTCAACGATTTTATTACCACCTCTAAACTGGATTTTATGTTTTAAACTGAAACATGGCTAGAACAAAATAACAGTGCAACCATTCTGATCGAGACAGCTCCTCCCAACTATAACTTTTTTGATGTATGTAGATCTGGAAAAAGAGGTGGAGGGGTTGCTGCTATATTTAAAAATGTATTTCAGGGGAAACAGATGTCACTTGGTGATTTTCCATCATTCGAATACCTTTGTGCTGTATTGAAATGTTCCCCCAGAGTTCTCCTATTAATTATTTACAGGCCACCCAAATATTATGCAAATTTTTTCGATGACTTTACAGAATTATTGTCTAGCATCTCCACTGACTTTGACTGTCTAGTTACAACTGGTGATTTTAATTTTCATACTGATGATTTGAATGACAAGGGTGCAAAATAACCTTTTTACTATTTTAGACACATTTGAACTGTCTCAACATGTGAAGGAGGCTACTCATTGTAAGGGGCATACCCTGGACTTGATTATCACAAAGGGTCTCAATGTTTCTGATATTTTTGTGACTGATCCTTCATTGTCTGACCACTTTTGTGTTTTCTTTAATATATCTTTTATTCCCGACATACAGACAAAATCAAATACTGCCAAAAAACGATATATAAATGAACATTCTAATGTACTCTTTAAAAATGCCATCTCCTTGTTACCACCTCTAAACCCATGTTCTGCTGATGATCTTGTAGATAACTTTAATTCCAAAATTGTGAAAGTTATAGATGTCATTGCACCTGTTATGGTTAAAACGATTTCTGGTAAGCAAAAGGCACCCTGGAGAAAAGCTGCTTTTGTAACAGCCCAGAAAAGAGAATGCCGGAAAGCTGAACGCATCTGGCGGAAAACAAAACTTCATATTCACCATGACATCTACAAAGAGAGCCTCCGTGCCTACAATTTAGACTTAAAAAGTGCTAGAGAAACATTTTTCTCCAATATCATTAACAACAACACTAATAAGGCAAAAACCCTATTTGCAACTGTTGACAGACTGACCAACCCCCCAACACAAATACCACCTGAACTCCATTCCACGCAGAAATGCAATGAGTTTGCATTCTTTTATACTGATAAAATTGAAGGCATCAGACGTGCCATCAATATCTCTGCTTCAAACAAAAATGTTGGATCACCACCCTGTTTAGGCAAAAGTAACGTGGCAATGATGACATGCTTTAATGTCATAGACTCTAAAACTCTTGTGGAAACGGTGACACAACTAAGGCCATCCACCTGCTGACTTGATGCTTTACCTACCAACTTCTTTAAGAATGTTTTTGACTGCCTAGCAATAGACATACTGCAAATAGTTAACAGCTCTCTTCAATCAGGCAATTTCCCAAAAGCCTTGAAAACTGCAGTTATTAAACCCCTTTTAAAAAAGCGGAGCCTAGATGCCTCTATTATTAACAACTATAGACCAATATCAAACCTACCTTTCATAAGTAAAATCATTGAGAAAGTTGTCCTCCGGCAACTTAATCACTTCCTGGCTTCAACTGGCTGCTACGACAACTTCCAGTCAGGATTTCGACCTCTTCATAGCACTGAGACCGCCCTTATTAAAGTTGTAAACGACATCTGTCAACACAGACTCTGGCAAAGTTTCAATATTGATGCTATTAGACCTCAGTGCTGCATTCGACACTGTTGATCACTCAATACTTTTGGACAGGTTGGAAAAATGGGTGGGGCTCTCAGACACAGTCTTAAGTTGGTTCAGGTCATATCTACAAGATAGGAACTATTTGTTTCCATTGGCGACTTTGTATCAGAACCAACCAACGTGACGTTTGGAGTCCCGCAAGGTTCGATCTTAGGGCCCTCTTTATTCAACATCTACATGCTCCCACTAGGGCAAATCATGCGAAATAATAATATTGACCACCACTGCTATGCCGATGACACTCAAATCTATGTAGCGCTATCACCAAATGACTATCGCCCCATAGATCTGCTGTGCCAGTGCATTGAGCAAGTGAAAGACTGGATGTGCCAAAATTTCCTCCAACTAAATAAGGACAAAATGGAGATAATTGTTTTTGGTCCTAAAAAAGAAAGGCTTAAAGTAACCCAACACCTTCACTCTCTGTCCCTGAAAACTTCAAACAAAGCCAGAAATCTCGGGGTTATTATGGATTCAGATTTACATTTCGACAGTCACATCAAATCAGTAACAAAATCGGCCTACTATCACCTCAAAAACGTAGCAAGACAAAGAGGACTCATGTCAGCTCAAGACTTAGAAAAACTTGTACATGCCTTTATTACTAGTAGGCTAGATTATTGTAACGGTCTCCTTGCAGGTCTTCCAAAAAAAACTGTCAGGCAGCTACAGCTTGTTCAGAACGCTGTTGCTAGAGTTCTAACAAAGACCCAAAAATTTGAACACATTACACCAATTCTTAAATCCTTACATTGGCTCCCTGTATGTCAGAGAATTGATTTCAAAATCCTGCTGCTCACCTATAAATCACTACATGGTTTAGGGCCAAAGTATATCACTGACATGCTTCCACTATATAAGCCTTCTAGACCGCTAAGATCTTCTGAGACCAATCTGTTAGTGATTCCCAGAGTAAATACAAAACATGGGAAAGCAGGATTTAGTTACTATGCAACAAATAGCTGGAATAAACTTCCTGAAGATTTAAGACTTGCCCCTACTTTCACCACTTTTAAAACAAGACTGAAAACTTTTATGTTTATTTTAGCTTTGAGCTAAATCATAACTACATTGCACTTTTAACTTTTGCACTTTTCTATAATGCATTTTTAACTTTGCTTTTATTTTCTTTTAATTCTTCTATTTTATTTCATTTTATTATTTCATTTTATTGTATGACATGTTTTTATGTGAAACACTTTGAGTCTGCCTCGTGTATGAAATGTGCTATATAAATAAAGTTGCAGTTGCAGTTGCAGTTAGAAAACCCGTCCATAAAAAATAATGATGTCAGGTTATAAATGCTGATGAATTGAATATGTCACTGCAAACTGGAGAAAGCAATGCAAGTTTACAGGAAATAAGTGATAAAAAATTAGATTTTGCTTCCCAGTTGCTTTTTATTATGTCTATAATAATAGTTTCCAACATTTTCCTTATGACCGTGGTGATAACCGATAGTTTCTTGATTCCCCTCTCCTTTTTTTTGATTAAAGGAATTACTCTTCCTATTTTTCTACCTCATGGAACCTTCCCCCAATGCAGTAAATTTCAGATAATTAAAACCAATGCATCAGTTATCTCCCTGGTCTTTAAGATTTCAGCATGGAGTCCACTGGGACACTGACAAATCAGCCCGCAGCTCCAGCAATTTGCTCAGTACCCTTGCCCTGGTGATTGTAATTTTCAGAGCTTTTCCCCTCTTCCAATTACACTCATAGGGTCATACAGCACGGAAACAGGCCCTTTGGCCCAACTTGCCTATGCTGTCCAAGATGCCCCATCTACACTAGTCCCACCTGCCTGCATTTGGCCTATGTCCCTCTAAACCTTTCCTGTCCATGTACTTGTCCGTGAACCTACTCTGGGTAAAAGACTGTGCATTCATCCTGTCTATTCCCCTCTTACACCTCTATAAGATCACCCCTCAGCCTCCTGCGCTCCAAGGAATAAAGTCCTATCCTACTCAGCCTCTCCCTATAGCTCTGACCCTTAAGTCTTGGCAACATGTTTGTATATCGTCTCTGCACTCTTTTCAGCTTAACAACATCCTTCCTGTAGCAATGTGACCAAAACTGAACACAATTCTCCAAATGCAGGCTCACAGTGTCTAGATCAACTTTAAAATATCATCGCAACTTCTACACTCAATGCCCTGTTGAAAGCCAATGCATTGAAAACCTTCTTGACCGCCCTATCTACCTGTGATGCCACTTTTACAGCACAATGTACTTCTACTAGATCCCTCTGCTCTACCACACTTCCCAGGGCGCAGCCATTCACTGTGAAGGTCCTGCTTTAGTTTGACTTCCCAAAATGCATTAAACTCTATTAACCATTCCTCGGCCCACTTGCCCAACTGATCAAGGTCCTGTTGCAATTTTTTATAACTATCTTCACCACTTATAATACCACCCACTTTTGTATCATCTCCAAACTTACTAATCATGCCTGAAACATTCTTATACACATGCCCTCTTTATTCTCATCCATTCCAGAAAAAAACTGTTCTCAGGACCTTGTGCCCATTCTTCTTTCGCCCAAACTGAATGCAAAATTCAGTCATAGTTACTTCGGGATGCCTTCATGATGAGGCCATTAATTAATGCCATTTTATGGACAACACAAAGTCTAGTATAGACTGCTTTCTGGTTGGCTTCAGAACATGATGTTCTCAGAAACAACCCAAAACATTTCACTGCACAAACTTTGCCCATTTGATATTTTTTAGATTTCCGTGGGCTGCCCTCCAGATCTTTGTCGAAACACTTATTTTTCACACCATCACTGTGATTGCGTGTTAACAGGCTTTAAAGTCCAGGCAGCAGCATATGACCTTCCCAAGTGCACTTTGTGTAGTAATTGGACATAAGAACCCTGGCCTTATAATTCAATTTTTAGCCTGGAATCACTGAGGCAACTCTAGCTCAGCCCCCTATTACCAATCATAAATAGCTGAGATCACATCACATAACACAAAGGCTCCAGATTAATTCTGTTTTTTTTTATTGATCAATGCAAGGAATATAATTAATGGTTTAAATTCGTTGCACTTTGTTTTCTCCAGTTACATGGCCTTTTGACTCTTCATCTTCCCCCCCACCCCCACCTCCCATGTTGTCTTTTTTCACCTACTTTAGTATCTACTGTCACCAAAACAACTTTGTCATGTATCGGGGCATATATCAAGCTACAAAACACAGCAGGTCAGGCAACATCTGTGGAGGAATGTGTGACATTGCCTGCCTGACCTGTTGAGCTCCTCCAGCACTTTGTGTTTTGCTCAAGATTCCAACAAACGCAGTTCCTCGCATCTCCATAAATCAAGCTGGATCTTCAAACTCCCCATTGACATACAGTTACCAATGGGAGAAACTGCTGTTTTAAAGATTAATTTGAACTTCTGTTGGTATGATTAATTCCCTTACTGGTGGGAGAATCATTTCTCCTTTTCTTCTGTTTGTGCATCATCATTTCTCCCGTAACATATTAATGTAATGTTCAGTTTGCTTTTGCAGAGATATGTGTAGTGAATTTCATTGAGGCGGAGATTACTTAAAAAATAACGCTGTTTTCCTTTTCATCATGGTTACTAGTTTTGCAGCTGCTCTGAAGGAGCAAATATTCATAACACTTGTGGTGAATACGTTTTGAAGATGTGAGTAATGGTTCGGGCATTGAGAATAAATACATTTTAGGAGACTGCATTGGTGCCAAACCATGCTGAAACCATGGTATGTGCCTAAAGCTATTGTATTTAGCCAACTTTATAGAATTGGAACTTAGAAAATTATGATTGGAACCAGTGGTGTAAAGTATTAACCCATTTCTACGGGCTTTTCTTTGCAGTTTATAGAAAAATATCTTTCTATTATGATCAGCCTTGTGCTACAATATCTTGGCATTCGCCCCCTCCTTGAACCATTAATGTCATTCTGTGGTTAACTTAGCAAGTCAAGACTTTTTTATTGATAAGATGTAACAAATATGAACCATGATAAGATGTACCAAAATATAGTGAATCGTGAAAGGCCAAGATAGAATGAATGTGGAGAGGATGCTTCCACTAGTGGGAGAGTCCAAGACCAGATGCCATAGCCTCAAAATAAAAGGACATACCTTTAGAAAGGAGATGAGGAAGAATTTCTTTAGTCAGAGGGTGGTGAACCTGTGGAATTAATTGCTACAGTCGACTGTGGAGGCCAATTCAAGGGATATTTTTAAGGAGGAGATTGACAGATTTTACTTCGGAGTCACGTGAGTGACTACGTG
This sequence comes from Malacoraja senta, assembly GCA_038087875.1. Classification (NCBI taxonomy): domain Eukaryota; kingdom Metazoa; phylum Chordata; class Chondrichthyes; order Rajiformes; family Rajidae; genus Malacoraja; species Malacoraja senta. The sequence continues at coordinate 184,961,688 of CM075978.1, forward strand.
AAGAACCCGTCCAGCACGCATGCGCGACATGAGCGTTCACGCAGTGCAACAGCGACGAACGGGAGTACAGGCGCTCCCGCTAAAAGGCGGACCGTCAGGTAAGTACTTACTCCGAGGTCGTAATTGGGAAACTTTGCTCTGCTTTGTGCACTCCAGATCGGGAAAAGCTGGAAAATGAGCCAAGCACGACAAGGAAAAAGGACCGCCCCCCGTTCGACTCCAACAGAACAGGAGCGTTCTATCAGTGGGGGGCGAGAGGCGGCACCTGGACCGCACACGCTGCGGTCCACAATCATTGATACCGAGCCGAGCCCAGTACCGCTAGCGCAGCCTGACCAACAGCAACGGACTGGAGGCAAATCAAAACGGAAAACTAACCGGCCGGTAATCTCTGATGACTCCGACGAGGAAGACTCTCCGCCTGAGAGCGGCAGAGGTAGCCGCCTGAGCCGCATGGAGAGGCTCATGGAGCAAGTGCTCCAGCGAGACTTGCTTCGGGAGCTGGAGCAGTCTCGCCAAGGGAGTTCAGGCACTCCCGCACCAGTGCCTTACAATGCACTGCCCATCGCTTCCCCCTCAGCCGAGGGCAGCGTTGGCGACCAGGGCTGGGCTGGTCAGGAACAGGGGTCACTGGCCGAAGATGTCGGGAGTACGCACGGGGTACAGGACCAGGAAGAGCTGCTGGGTGTGGTGAATCGCTACGTGGCTACACCACGAGCAGGGCGGCCGTTGCAGCCAAAACTGGCGGCCAGCATTGACTACCTGTCCTTCAAACCCCTACAAGAACAGGTAGTCAATGAGGCACTAGAACTCTACTCGCCTCCGGAGAACTGCAGTTCACTCAACGTACCGGCCGTTAACAGCCAAATCTGGGGGTACGTTGGGCAGAGTATCCGGAACCAGGAACTAAAATTGCAGCGTATCCTCAAGCTCCTGACATCAGCCATAACATCCTATGTTCGTTCCCAGGATGGGGTGGACATGACCACCAACCAGCAAGACACTCTGGCTCTGCTGAGTAACACCCAATACGAAATAAACAACCTCCGCAAGGAGATAATAAGACCTGCCCTCAATCCCAAATTTGCAGGACTGTGCAAAACACCGGCCTCAGAGCCACAGATCCTGTTATTTGGTAAGGACTTGTCAAAACAAGTAAAAGACCTAGAGGAAGAGTCCAAAGCATTCGGCCTCATGAGGGCAGGCTCCGGAACGAGCAGACCCACACAGCCCAGACGGCAGTACCCCACCAGTCGACGTCAAACTCATGGGACTGGTGAAAGCTCGGGGTCCGCATACCATCCCTGAAAGCCTTTTTTAGGCCAGGGCCCAGAGCGGACCCCATGGAAAATGCGCCACCCCCAACCAGCAGTACATCCAGCAGCACAACGACAGATGAAGAAACCGAAGAAAGGAACACTCCCATAACTATGGAGGTAGGTGGGTCTGGTTCCTACCAGCATATAAAAAGTGGGGGAACTGTACTAACAGGGGGGAGATTACACCTGTTCATGGAAGCATGGAGGTCTATCACGAATGATAGTTATATACTTAACAGTATTCGTGGATACAAAATAGAATTCATTCAAGAAAATATGCCACCAGTTCAGCATGCACCCCAAAGGGTCTTTACCCTCTCAGTCAAAGAAAAACTAGAGGGTCAAGCAGAACTGGTGAGGTTACTTACAAAGGGTATCATTGAGAAATCCAAACATGAACCTTTGGAATTTGTCTCAAATATATTTACCAAAAACAAAAAAGATGGTGGATGTCGCATCATCATTGACTTAACCTCACTAAATACCTTTGTTAAGTATATATATTTCAAAATGAAAACATTTGTAACTGCCAAACAACTGATTTCCAAAGGATACTTTATGGCAAGCATCGATTTAAAAGATGCCGACTATTCAGTACCCATTCAAAAGGATCATCGCAGATACGTGAAATTTATCTGGATGGGGCAACTATGGCAGTTTAAAGCGTTGCCTAATGGGTTAACATCAGCCCCAAGACTATTTACCAAGATATTAAAACCAGCCTTGGCAACATTAAGAAAACAGAGACATATTGTCATGGCATATCTTGATGATATTCTAATAGTAGGCAAAACCATGGAATTGGCTAAATCAGCTGTATTAGCTACCAAACAATTGTTTGAAACCCTGGGATTTGTCTTACATCCAGATAAATCTAAGTTGACGCCATTCATAACTATGGACTATCTGGGATTCACAATTAACTCAGTCCACATGTCTGTAACATTGCCAAAAGATAAAGCAGCAGAATTGGCACAGACGTGTAACAATTTAATGGTTAGCGATCGACCAACCATCCGACAAGTGGCAAGAGTAATTGGCAAAATAGTAGCAGCATTTCCAGCTACACAATTTGGACCTCTGCACTATCAAAACCTACAAAGGGCAAAAGTGCAGGCGTTAAAACGACATGCAGGTCACTTTGACCGAACCATGAAATTACCCATTGAAGCAATATCAGAGTTACAATGGTGGATAGAGCACATTTGGCATAGTTCCAGCCCTATCATCATCAATAACCCAACGTTAACTATACAAATAGATGCCAGTGCTCAAGGCTGGGAGGCAACTAATACCATATCCAGCACAGGTAGTAGATGGACTAACCTAGACTCATCTTTATTACAGACACTGGGCATAAATTATTTGGAAATGTTGGGTGCGTTTAATAGTTTAAAAGCATATTCTACGAATATGCACTACTTGCATGTTCGTTTACAGATTGATAATACCACGGTGGTGGCCTATATTAACCATATGGGTGGAATAAAATCGATATCATGTGACAATTTGGTCAACATAATCTGGCAATGGTGTGTTGATAGACATATTTGGCTATCAGCAACTTAACTACCAGGTAAGCTAAATACAGTGGCAGACACCAGGTCATGCAAATTCAATGATAACACCGAATGGATGTTAAATCCTAAAGCATTTGCTAAAATTACAAAGCAATATGGCACACCAGATATCGATCTCTTTACATCCAGACTAAATCACCAGGTACCAATGTATGTCGCTTGGGAACCAGACCCTGAGGCAGCAGCGATAGATGCATTCGCGCTGGACTGGGGAAACTATTTCTTTTATGCCTTTCCCCCCTTCTGCCTCATCAGTCGGGTACTACGCAAAATACAGATGGACTCTGCTTCAGGTATTTGATAGTACCCAACTGGCCTACACAGCCATGGTTCCCAGTGGTCCTCGACATGGTCATCAAAACTCCTATGACCTTTCCCAGTAGCGTAGACCTATTGACTCACCCGGTATCAGGCATAAGTCATCCATGCCATGACAAAATTAACCTACTGGGTTGCAGATTATGAAAAGACCACTGCTGGGCCTGGGATTGTCTGACAGGACCATCAACACGATGACAGCGTCCCACCGTATGTCCACCAGGAAACAATACCTATCGAGCATCAGGAAGTGGGAAAGATACTGCTCGAATACTGGGACAACATACTCATCTACAACCATAACCAATGTACTGGAGTTCCTGGCCGGCCTTCACCATAATGAAGGACTGAGCTGCAGCGCCATCAATACTGCCAGAAGTGCTCTGTCAGCCTACTTAAAACAGGCACCAGGAAAACAGGCCATAGGGTCTCACCCGCTGGTGATCAAACTCATGAGAGGTATATTCAACTCCAACCCCCCTAGACCTAGGTACACCCAAATCTGGGATGAAAGTGTGGTCCTGACATACCTAAGGGGATGGTCACCAGCCAGGTCTCTCACCCTGGAACAGCTAACCCTGAAAACGGTCATGCTGATGGCACTAGTCTCAGCACAAAGAGTCCAGTCCCTCCACTAACTGCGACTGGACAACTTGGTTATAACACCAGACCGTGTCTCATTCACCATTCAGGAGCTGGTAAAGTAGAGCAGGCCAGGAACTTCAGGCCTAGTTATGGATTTCCGGGCAAACCCACCTGACACACGGTTATGTGTCATGACTCACTTACTCACTTACATCAACACAGCAAGAGATTTCCGAGGGAGAGAAAAAACCTTATGGGTCAGCCACAAGAAACCTCATGGTCGGGTGTCGAGCCAAACTATCTCAAGATGGCTCAAGCAGGTACTGGGAGCTGCTGGAGTAGATACTGACGTATATACATCTCACTCCACCAGGGCAGCATCCACATCGGTGGCTAAAAGGATGGACGTGCCACTGGACCACATCCTGGCGGGGTGGTCCATGGAGAAAACGTTCCAAACGTTCTACAATAAGCCGCTAGCAGAACCTGTATTATTTGCAGAAAGAGTTTTAGAATCTGCAAATATATAATTTAAGCCCGGGGGAGCATTTTTCTTTTGTTATTGTTTAATAAATACCATTATTGTTTTACAAACAGATTCATGGTTGATTACGATAACATACTTCCTCCCTTGAATGACTTCGGCAGCGAGTGAAGTATGAACTGTTACACGGTTTGAAATCACAGAGCTTTAAAATCTTCACGTAGTCACTCACGTGACTCCGAAGTAAAATAGTAAGATTAAACGAGAACTTACCAGTTTGGTTTGATCTGTATTTTATGAGGAGTTACGATGAGGGATTACGTGCCCTCCGCTTCCACCCTCAATTATAGAGATCAACTGGTATCTTAGTTCTCCTTTTCTTTACTATGTTTATTTCAATTATTGTGTTTCCTGTGATTCCACACCGCTGCTTTGAAGTATGTCGCGCATGCGTGCTGGACGGGTTCTTCATGTAATCCCTCATCGTAACTCCTCATAAAATACAGATCAAACTTCAAACTGGTAAGTTCTTGTTTAATCTTACTATTCTTGATTAGTAAGGGTGTCAGGGTTTATGGGGAGAAGGCAGGAGAATGGGGTTGAGAGGGAAAGATAGATCAGCCATGATTGAATGGTGGAATAGACTAGATGGGCCAAATGGCCTAATTCTGCTCCTAGAACTTATGAACTTATAAAGTTCATAAGTTCTGATGTGTGGTTGTTAAAGTAAGGTAGGAATCATGGCAAGAAGGTTGCAGCCATTGACCAGAAACACTAGTGAAATAAAAGGCAAACTTTTGTCTTGATTTGGTCAAAGGCTTAATACTGACTGGAGAACTGGGAAGATATTTTACATCTTTCTCTTGAGGCAGATTGGGCCTCAGAATAGCATTTCATCTGCATGACCCAGGGGACGTTTAGTGTACCTTAAAGTGTCAGTATCGATTAAATGCCCAAATCTCTTTTGTGTAGGGATAAAATCTATAATCACCTCTATGAAAAGTTTGTACTCGCAACTGATCTAATTGAGACAACATGGGTATGATTGCTCGGAATAAAGGATGGATAGTGCCATACTTCTCTCTGTTTATGTTTAAATGTGTTTTGTGTGTTATGTTGCTTTTTATTTGTATGAGTGACTTGGCAAATGAAATTCCTCGTATGTTGCAAAACATTCTTGGCTAATAAAGTATTATTGTGATTGTGATTCCCAGCACCTTCATTCTGCAGAAAAGCTAATGGAGGCACTTCAAACTCTGAAGCAAAAAAGTTGAAATTTGCCAAAGCAGCTCACATGATTGCCTCTGTTATTTTTAATAATATCTCAGAATCGAATGGCCAGCCACCTTCATGTTAACTTAAAGCATTTTGCATGTGTGGCAGAATCAGTGTGGGGGTTCCACTTTGGACAGAGAATGAGTTGGAAAGGATGCATACTTGACTTTGCTGAAGCTACTTTATCTAAAGAAATAACCAGTCCCAAATTAGATGTAGATTTATTATTGTCTCGTTTACTGCAGTACAGTGTAAAGCTTTGTTTTGCATGCTATCCAAACAGGTCAGATGAACCATACGTAAATACTGTATAATCAAATCAAACAAGTATAATAGATAGAGAGCAAAGGGGGACACACAGAGTGCAAAATATAGTTCTCAGCATTGCAGCGCAACTGTTCCATAGAGAAGGTCTTATGTTCACAATGGAGCAGAGGGGAATCGGACAGTACCCTAGCTTCTGGAAGGACTGCTCAGAAGCCTGATAACAGAGAGGAAGAAACTGTTCCTGAGTTTGGCGGTGCCTACTTTCAAGCTTCTGTACCATCTGCTGCATGTAAGCAGGGAGAAGAAGAAATGACCATGGTGGGACAACGAAAAGCTTTATTATGTGTTTATCATTAGTCACTGGTGGTAATTTGGAATTTCCCTATTGTCTCAAAAGTTGTTTACCCATTCAGTCCTGGTTTTAATCTTGGCTCTAATTTGCATACACAGTTTGAAGGATTTAATTGAGATTAACAATAATGGACATTGTACACAGAGGATGATAGCTGGATACTGGGAGAATTATTATCAATTCATATCAACACTCACTTTAAAAGTGAACAGTTTCATCAGCAGGTTGATCAGATGTATCATTGGCACTTGGCTTTGACCCTTGTTTACAGTGAGATTATTTTTACCAACCAGAACCATTCAAGCATTGTACAGCACAATAACAAACTGATACGCGTGTTACATAAAAGTTATCCTAATTGTTAGTAGGTGGATAGAACAAATATGAAAACCTGGAAGTAATACAGTTCCAGTTTTTAAGACCGGGTGACTTTATTTCTGGTTTTCATACTTGGATAATAAACAAAGCCTAAGCACAAGCTCTATAGTAATTTATATTTATTAGAGACAAGAGCTCTTTATAATTTTTGTACAAACTCTTATTGTCTTAAAACATCCATAGAATTAATTATCCATATAGCTAAAAGCCAGAAACTGTTATTTAAAAGGAAGTTCAAATATAAGATCTTAGGAATTAGAATGTTCAAAAGAGCTTTGATACAAGAAATTATTTTACACTTTTCTATACCTTTAAAGTCTGCAACCGCATGTAATTATGTAACCCACCTGCTAATCAAGCTGCCCTCACCCGCATCCACTTATCATTTGCCAGGATTTGTTCTGCCACCACTTCTCTCTTCCAACTTTCAACCCTCTGCCCTTATTAGTGTGAAGAAGGGTCCCGATCTGAAACGTTGCACGTCCATGTCCTCGACAGATGCTTATCGGACTCACTGAGTTCCTCCAGCGCCTTGTGTTTTGTTCAAGATTCCTGCACCTGCAGTTTCTTGTATCTCTGTAATTAGTCTAGGTGATTATAATGAGATATTCTACATTTTCAGCGTTTATTTTTGAATACTCTTTTCTGCAGACCTCAGGGTTTACATTAAAAACATCACAACGGGGTTGAAATGAAGATTAAAATAAAAAAAAAGACTATCTCGTGAAGTTGGCTAAAATAAATTACTTATTTCTACGTAAGTTCTGGTACCATACCTACATCTTTGTATCCCCAAAACGCTCTAACTAATTGCTTCGACATGTTAGTGTGGCAACAAATAGAATTCAACATGCAAAATAAAGTAACAATAAACAGAAACAGCTAGGGGAGAAATTGTGCACATGGATAAAACTGTTATATACAAACCCTACGGCTAGAATATTAACAAACCAAAGGTTGTCATCTAAATTCAGCCTATCTAGAGGTTGTAGACAAGGATGCCCGTTATCTCCATTATTATTTGCGCTTGCTATTGAGCCACTCGCAGAAAGAGTTAGGGGTCATCCGGAAATACATGGGTATAACACAAAGGATACAGTGAATAAAATTTCTCTATACGCAGATGATGTACTAATTTACATTACAAAACCAGAAATTAGTATTCCAAACTTATTAAAGCTAATAACCCAATTTGGTTCACTCTCAGGATACAGAATAAATTGGAATAAAAGTGAAATTATGCCAATAAGGGAACACAACAAACATATAATACAACAATTTCCATTTAAAATAGTAAACGAAAAATTCAAATACCTAGGCATTTACGTCACTAAGATATATACATCATTATTTAAAGCAAATTTCCCCCCATTACTGAACAAACTACATAAGAATATTCAATATTGGAAAACACTTCCTATCTCAATGGTTGGTAATATTAATGCCATAAAAATGATTTTTTTACCACAAATATTATACCTTTTTCAGACAATTCCGATATATTTGTCAAAAAACTTTTTTTTTAAATTGGATTCCATTGTTAATGATTTTATCTGGGATTATAAGAATCATAGGATAAACAAAAGACATTTGTGTAAATCAAAAATAAATGGAGGCTTGGTTTTTCCAAACTTTCTGTTTTATTTTTGGGCAGTTAATATTAAAAATATGAATTTCTGGTTGGAAGAAATAGATCAACAACCAGATTGGTTAAAAATGGAAAAGGAAGATTGTTTACCTTTTGATATCGGCTCGATATTATTTGCTACGTCTAAATTAAACAAAAACATTTATATGGAAAACCCTATAATATTTAGTGCTATACGAATTTGGAAACAATTAAAAAAGACATTAAAATTAGATAATTTATCACTTTTTCTTCCAATTGTGAATAACCCTTTGTTTAAGCCCTCATGGTTGGACAGGGGTTTTACACAATGGAAGAATTATGGAATTAAAAATATGGGACAACTTTACAAGGAAGGCACTTTTCTTACATTTCAGGAGTTGCAACAGACTTATGGACTTCGAGGAAATGATTTTTTCAGATATCTTCAACTCAGAGATTATGTAAAATCGAATACTCAAAATTTTCGAATTAGAAATTCAGTAAATTCTTGATGAATGTTGGAATAAACATCCTAATACAGAAAGATTAATATCTTATATATATAATATTTTATTAGACAGTGACATTCCATCGACGGACTTACACAGACAAACATGGGAAAAAGAATTAAATCAAATAATAACGAAAGATACTTGGGAAGAAAGTTTACAACACATCCATCAATGTTCATTAAATGCCAGACATTCTTTAATACAATTTAAAGTAATACATAGGTTACATTATTCAAAAACAAAATTACATAAAATCTTTCAACATATCTCACCTATATGTGATAAATGTCAACATTTAGAAGCTAACTTATCTCATATGTTTGCAAACTGTATAAAAATAAAAAAATTCTGGGTAAATATTTTCAGTATAATATCTAAAGTGACCAGCACACAATTGGACCCGGATCCAAAATTAATAATACTCGGAACATTAGAATTAAATCAAACATTTACAACAACACAAAGAAACTTTATTGATTATAGTATAATAACGGGAAAAAAATTAATTTTAAAATTTTGGAAAGGCCCTATAACCCCCACAATCAAAATGTGGATTATAGAAATGACGGAGACCTTAAACGTGGAAAGAATCAGATTTTCCCTGTTGGACAAACAGGAATTATTCGTTGGAACATGGTCTCCCTTTATTGATTATTTAAAGGGTCAGAATGGTTCAGCACAGGAACCTGACTAACACTCGGGCTAAAGAATGGATGAAATGTTATACTCTGAAATGTACGAATATATCTCGAACAAAGTTTTTTATTTTAATAAATTTTTCCATTCTTCTTTAACTATCTTTTTCTTTTTTGTTTTCTTTTTTGTTTTTTTTTGGTTTTGTTTTGGTTTTTTTTTTTTTTTTCTTTCTCTCTCTTTTCTTCTCTCTCTTTTCTTTCTTTACTTCATCTATCTTTTTAGTTCTATCTAGTTTTAAAAAAACAAAAAAAGGCAAAAGGTATTGGAGACAATGTAATAATAATTGACAATATTATCAATTTAAAAATGTAAGACTGGTAATGATGTTAATATGTTGTGTACTTATCTCCAATAAAAAATATTTTTCAAAAAAACTCCAATAAACAGAAACACCAGCTGGATAAATAATGTAATATTGATGTGATAGGCTGCAATATTAATGTAGATGGGTTTCCTGACCAGCTCCACCATGTGTCAGTAGTGAGTTTTTCATCCTCATAGCTGGCTAGCTTTTGTATTGCAGTATAAGAGTATCAATGTGAAATATTCACAAAAATAAATAACTGGAAAATATGCTTTGCAATGAAAATCAGGCTATGTCATTCTAGTTGTGATTATTAAAAAATATTTAAATGCCTTTCATTTTCAATGAGAAAAATATAGCAATGCGACTATGTTTTCCAACATAACTGAATAGTTCTTGAAATATTCCTTGAACAATTTAATTTGTATCCTCACATGCATTACTTTAGATTCACATACAACCCAAAATACTCAGAGACCTAACTGAGATCCTAGGACAGAGGAGAGATTATTGCGGTCAAGGAGATAGTTAGCACCGGCAGGTATGAGCGGGTAGAAGGTCTGCTCACTGTCAGTCAGTCAATTCAGTTTATTGTCACGTGTATCGAGGTGCAGTGAAAAGCGTTTTGTCGCATGCTAACCAGTCAGCAGAAAGACAATACATGCGATCCACAAGCGATCCACTGAGACTGTCTTTGACGTGGAAGTGTTTAAGACTTCATCCGACAGCATACTTTTTAGCGTTAATCCAGCCCAGCAGGTGATTGGAAATAAAAAGCCATTTGGCAGCTGATGTACAACAAGACTTCCGGGCCAGAGTTAGTGGCTGAATGATTTGGTAACTTCCAGAATAACATTGATTCTAGAACCGTTCTGCAGATCTCATGTGATACTGGGCATCTACAAGCTTGGAGGCTGAACTCCAAGCCATTGTTAACTGTTTCACAGAAGCCCATGAGAAGATGGATTTTAGACTCTAGACTTTAGAGATACAGCATGGAAACAGGCCCTTCGGCCCACTGAGTCTGCACCGACCAGCGATCACCCCCATACACTAGCACTATCCAACACACTAGGGGCAATTTGCAATTTTGACCGAAGCCAAATAACCGACAAACCTGAACGTCTTTGGAGTGTAGGAGGAAACCGGATCACCCGAATAAAACCCATGCAGTCACAGGGAGCCGTACAAACTCCATACAGACAGCAGCCATAGTCAGGATCGAACCCAGGTCTCTGGCGTTGTAAGGCGCCAACTCTACCACTGCACCACTGCTAACCTTATGAACTATACGCTAAGCACCTGGAATAAAAGTATTCTACCAATCTGTGCTGCTCAATATGACCTTCCCCTCTCCCACTTCCCTCACAATGAAGATTAAGGTTGAGACACTGGAAATCTCGGACTACTTCCGATATCTCAGGAGCCACCTTTCAGCAAAGGCAGATGTTGATGATGACATTCACCAGCGCCTTCAATACATCAGCGCAACCTTTGGTCAAACAACAGAGACAGCTACAGTGGTTGGCCCATATCATCAACATGCTGACACCAGACTTCCGAAGCAAGCACTCCACTCCAGGCTCCATCAGGAAGGCAGAGAAAACACTTCAAGGAGGCTTTTATAGTTTCCTTGAAAACTGTGACCTCTGCACCTATTTGTGGCAAGCCATGGCCATGGGCTGCTCAAAATGGAGATGAATTGTCCAGGAGGGGCAGTGGGCATTTTAAATCTCCAGGATGGAACCACACACAAAGATTGAGTGCAAACTGTGGAAGGAATGCAAAATATCCTTAATAACACCCCCACTTGCCCCATCGAACATCATCTCCCTCTAATGTGGCAAAGTCTGCAGATCCCACATATAGGACTCGTCAGCCATCTCAGAACCAAGAGTATTAAAGTGGAAGCAAGACATCCATATCCCAAGGGACTGGCTAGGAAGACTTTCATGGGAAAAAAGTTGTGGTGGGACTATGTTCCCAAACTAAATGCTGCTTTAAATACTTCTTGAGCAATTTAACTTGTGCCCTGAGGCGGGAAACATGCTGTTACTTTGTAGTCTAAATTACGTTGTATATCATCATGTAAAACAGGGACTTTTAATTGTGATACTCTTCTACAAACAAATCCACACAATTTAATGGCAAAATAATAACTGCTGAGGTTTGACTGATGATGGAGTACAAAGTTTAACAGTATGTTGCCAAGTTGTTTCTTTTTGTACATTATTCCCATTCTAGTTGCTAGCTGCCACCAGATGAACAGTGGTTGAAATCGTACTTACAAATGTAATAGGGTTGAGTAAAGTGTTTACTTTAGAAAATCAGAATAAATATTTTTACTCAGCGAACAGCTGAATCTGGAATGATTTTGTGTTAGTGGAATATGAAAACATCTCTCTCTCTCTGCTATCTTTAGGTCCTGTTTGTATACTGCAATGTAACACCAGCGTAACACACTGCCCTTTATGGGCTTCAATAACCTTTGGCAATAATATGAATAGTTGAAAGGTCCCAACCTGACCTCGCCTATTCATTCCCTCCTCAGATACTGCCTGACACGGGCAGCACGGTGGCACAGCGGTAGAGTTGTTAGAGTTGCCTTACAGAGCCTACAGCGCAGAGACCCTGGTTCGATCCCAACTACGGGTGCTGTCTGTACGGAGTTTGTACGTTCTCCCTGTGACCATGTGGGTTTTCTCTGAGATCTTCAGTTAACTCCCACACTCCAAATACGTACAGGTTTGTAGGTTAATTGGCTTGGCATCAATGTAAAATTGTCCCTAGTGTGTTTTAATGTGCGGGGATTGCTGGTTGGTGTGGACTCGGTGGGCCGAAGGGCCTGTTTCCCCGCGCTATAGCTCTAAACTAAAAAACTAAATGTAGGTTCCTCCATCACTTTGTGTTTGAACCTGAATACTACATTAGACTGTTTCAGATGGAGCGATTACCTTGTAACTTCCTCCACCTTTTATGGAGATGTTTTGACTTTCAGCAACAGTGAATGTATCTAGAATTCTGTTTCTGTAGATTTCAATGGAAATGATAATTGGGATAAAGATAGACACATCGCTGCCTTGCTTTGACTAAGTTTGCACAAACACACAAATTCAAGCCTCTACCCAATGAATTTATTGGAAGGTGGTGCATTAATGGTGAATGTCAGGGATAAGTAATTTGCTTAAGGCAAAGTTTTGAACACTCTATTCTCCCCATTGAGAACAAGGAAGGGGCTACATATCTTGGAATGTAGTGCGTGTGATTGATCTTTACAGGGATAAAGACTAGAAATGGAAAGACATTAATGAAAATAAATAATCTGGTGGTTCAAAAATGTAGGAATGAATAGAAAACAGAGAAAAAGTGTTTAAAAATAAGAGGCAAAAGTGTTTGTAATGGAAAATAAAGCTCCAACAGGCTTTAATTATTTGTCCTTATGATCGTTCAGCTGCGGAATGTTACTAATAACTAATAATGACATTATTTCATGTTGTCTTAAGGTATAAGAAAGCTTCCACAAACAGGAAGATAGACAATAGGTGCAGGAGTAGGCCATACGGCCCTTCAAGCCAGCATCACTAGATACTTATTTTCACTGTTGGATGTACATTGGTTGGGACACCAGAAGAATCCTGTTTCCATGTTTACTCAAAAGGACAAATGGGCTTGCAAATGTAATAGCTTGACAGATAGATATCATAATTTGAATAATCAACTCCCTCCTTTGAAAATATAAATCCAAAGATATATTATAAAATAGAATGTCTTTGATTTTCCCCATTGAGATTTTTTCTTAAGATTTATTTTTGGGATACTAAATATTTCGGTGGAACTGACCCAAGTTCTTTCAGAACAAAGTGAAACAAAAAAATTGTGCACCAACTTTCTGCTGGTGACTAGCTACGATTTAAATTATCGGTTTGATTATATGCAAGGGAATGAACCAAAAATACCAAGTGAGATACCAAATAAATGCCGCTGAGTTACTCCAGCATTTTGTGTCTATCTGTGTCAATAATATGTTGTTAATGTACCTGCCTCAATTACCTCCTCTAGCAGCTCATTCCATATACCTACCACCCTCTGTCAGGAAAAAGTTGTCCTTCAGGTTCCTATGGTTGTACTGTAAAGGAAAGTGAAGCTGATATAAAAAACAAGCCATGGCTTTATTGAATTGTTGAGCAGGTGTCAGGGCCAAATGACCTATTATTGCTTTGATGTTTTTTATGGGCTGAGGTATGATAATGAAGTCTGTTTACATTAGGTTCACCAGTAATTATTGAATGCGTTTTATTTTCCGTTGCAGTGAGTCGTTGCATTTTCCATTTGTAATATCCCTGGAATTTTGGTTGGTTTGCAGTCAGCAAATTATTCATTCTCTATAGTATAGAATTATGGAAAATGGCCAAGGAGTTGTGAAATTTACGTGCATTGGTCAATTCTCCTGCTCTCTCCCCAACAACATTCAAATACCTCCGCATGCAAAATGTAATTGACTAATATTCCAACACAGAGATGGTGTAGCTGAAGGCAGAGAAGTGAATATTTCTTTCTAGGTAAAATATCGACCTTCAGTCAGGTTTAATACTGTATTGACTATGCCACTTACAATTGGCATTAGAAGTTGGCATTCTCTTTGTTGCCTCCATCCAGAGATTATGCATGGTGCGTTGCAATTTAAGAGTATAAATACTGACTTGCATAAAATAACGCATTATAAATTAATGAACTTTGTACATTCTCTGGATGACTTACACAGAGTAAAGTACTTTCCAACTGTGGTTATTATTGTATGTAGTAGTCAATTTGTGGACAGCAAGGGATCACAAACAAAGTGAAAAGAACCTGATAATCCACTTTTTTTTAGAGATATTGGATGCCATATAAGTAATACCCAGAACACAGAAAGTACTATTGATTAGTAGGACTGGATGTTACAATCCCTAAGGTTTTTCACCACAACTGACACCCGGTATTCTTGGGGGTGACCACTAGGTGTTTTGCTATCAATCAGACACATCTTCAGTTGTGTACCTCAACGTCACTGGGTGTTTCGGTCTTTTATCACAAGACACCCTCAGTAGAGGCAGGCCCGACACAGGGTCATCAGCCCTGGGTGTGTGTCTTATGGTTAGCCTCACGTGGCAGCCCAGACAGCATCTTTTCTCTTCAGCCACAGCCAGTGACTGCTCCATTCTGCTTTTTTCCTTCAAAAGTACCATCCTAACACTGTTTTTTTTAAAACGATCAAAATAAATATCTTAAGTCCATCTGACAGGTTGGCAGAGCCCAGATTAGTTCCCATCAGAAAAGTGATCAGCTTTGGAGTGTTCTCTCTGAGTGCTCCTGGCATAAGTTCGGAGCTCAAGTTTCGAGAATGGAAATATAGCCCCTGCTTTCCAACTGAAGCTTGAATACTACCACATGATCACAGCCAAAGCAGGTCAGGATTAGCGTGGTGAGAGCTTAATTTCAGGTGAATCCATCTGTTGAGTTTGGGGCACTGTTCTTTATTCCTTCTCCTGTTTCCCTGCCCAATATTAGCTTGCAAAGCAGACCTAACATCATACTTGCTAACTTCTTTCTGAACCACTAGGTAGTGGCTTCACCATCTGATTTCTAAGCAGACAAACTAATGTTGCTGCAAAGCCATGGCTCCGTGGTTGGCTTTCTGAGTCAGAAAGTACATGGCTCAGGCGGTCTTGACCAAAACTTTGTCCTGAATTCCAAATTGATAACTTATGTCTGCTGAATGTAGAAGTTCTGATCCATCAAGGAGTCGTACAGCATGAAAGCAGGCCCTTTGACCCTCTGTGTCCTTGGCAATTCTCAAGCAAATACTACAGTAATCACATTTTATTCTCTCCACATTCCTATTAATTTCTTCCAGATTCTACCATATGGTGGCAGCTGATGAGTCTACCCAGCCTTTCAAGACCAACAACACCATTAAATGATATAAGAATGGTCATAGCCATTTTTGTATGCAAAACAAAACATTTCACTGAACCTAGGTGTATGTGACAATAAAATATCATTGAATCATGCCTGTCAGTTTGTTGGTTGTTCCATTGCTTAACTTTGAGGGAAGGATATAACAATAATAGCTAACTAATGTACCTTTGATTCTCTGACCCTAAATTATTGCCATTTTTTGCCATATTTCAACCACTTTTCATCTTTTCATCATTATTGTGTTGTTATGAGTCAAAACAGTTTAGTTTAGTGAGGTTTAGAGATACATCATTGAAACAGGCCCTTCGGCCCACTGAGTCCACACCAACTATCACAATAGTTGAACTTAATTGGGATTAAGTTTGAAATTCAGGCTAGGTTTATGAACAGGATAAGTAATATAAATCTCAAAGGACTCAGATCTCTGTATAGGAAAGTGAGAGTGCAACAGATATACACATTTGTCCATTCCACAACATTCTGCATTCAAATGTATCATATGGCCAATAGCTGCATTTTCCCCAAAGTTCTTAATGAAACCCATGAAGAAATTCTGTGGGTGCAGTTTAAGCTTAAAATCTAAGAAAGCAGTCTCTGTGACTACGGAAAAGAATATATCCCTCATTTGGATTATATGAAGCATAGCTGTCCCATTGGAATGTCTGGTCCACTTAAAATTAACATAATGATTACATAGAACATAGAACAGTACAGCACAGGAATGGACCCTTTGGCCCACAATGTCAATGCCGAACATGATGCCAAGACCAACTCTGATCTGCTTATCAATGGGATCTTTTCCCCATTGATAATTTGAGCACATGAAATGGTAGTCAAGAACTCATACAACGATATATGATGAAATCAATCTTTTATTCTTCAGACTTTTGAGATACAGCACAGAAACACCTTCAGCCCACCGAGTCCGCGCTGACCAGCCATCACTCCATACACCAGCACTATCCTACACAAGAGGAAGAATTTTCAATTTTTACCTAAGCCAATTAACCTACAAATCCATACATCTTTGGCGTGTGGGAGGAAATTGGGGCACCCTGAAAAAGCCCAAGCAAGTCACATGGAGAACATACAAACTCCGTACAGATAGCACCTGTGGTTTGGATCAAATCTGGCTCTCTGGAGCTGCAAGGCAGCAACTCTACCGCTGCACCACTGTGCCGCCTATTTTTTTTTTTCTTGTTCACATGAATAAAATAGTTGACCTGCCTTATTTTTGGTGAGGTTGGCTACTTTTCCTTTTCTGGAATGTAGACTTTCTTCCACAGTTTGGTGACCAGGCTGCTCACATACAGTTCGAGTTGTGAAATTCTGGGATTTTGTCCATAAATTGGAACATACAAGAGATTCTTGAATTTCTGTTGATTATCTTCTGCTGGCTGTGGTTCCTGGGCGTGCCACTTGGTGCTGGGGTTTTACAAAACCACTTCATCATGGAATCCTTTAATCTACTAGCAGAACTGAATTGAAATATTGAAGAATTGAAGAAAATTGAAACTTACCGAATAGTGAAAGGCTTTGATAAAGTGGATGTGGAGAGGATGTTTCCACTAGTGGGAGAGTTTAGGACTCGAGGTCATAGCCTCAGAATTAAAGCGCGTTCTTTTAGGAAGAAGATGAGGAGAAATATCTTTAGTCAGAGGGTGATGAATCTGTGGAATTCTTTGCCACAGAAGGCTGTGAAGGCCAGGTCAGTGGATATTTTTAAGGCAGAGATAGATAGATTCTTGATTAGTACAGGTGTCAGAGGTTATGGGGAGAAGGCAGGATAATAGGGTTAGGAGGGAGAGATAGATCAGCCATGATTGAATGGCAGAGGAGACTTGATGGGCCGAAACGCCTAATTCTACTCCTATCCCTTATGACCTTGTGACCTTATAACTCAATCGGAATTTCTGTTCCTGCATCATAAAATAAGTTCAATGCTGCTGATTTAAAATAACAACTCTTCCATAATGGTTCTGTGGCTCCTTTCAGTTATCAGAAACACTTGATGTAAGATTTTTAGTCTGCATGAAATGCTGATATTTACATTACCATTACATATCAACGCTTCTGCTCTCATCTTTCATTAAGCTATTTAATAATCTTGTGGCATGTATAGCTTGCAACTTATCAAACATGCCATGCAGTGTTAATGTGATAACTTTGTCCAGCTGCTCTTTGCCCAGTTCATTCTCTCACAGCTCTGTCCTTTGGCAGGGAATGCTCCTACGTCAGCCATTTTGTAGCAACATCTTTCACCTTTCCATCAAGACCTAGGGTTGTTAGTCAAGCACCAGATGAGAGCTCCCCGAGCTCCACCAGGTTTGTCTTACTTTTGTTATCTTGATCGGGACATTTTAATGGCTCGCCAACAGCCAATGACAGTGATAGCTATTATCTCTGGAGATGAGAACAAAAAGTGCTGGAGAAACTCTGCAGGGCAGTCAGCATCTGTAGAGGGAAATAGAACGGTGATGTTTTCAGTTTGGAACTTTTCTTCAGACTTCAGTCTAGACCCGAAGTGTCGCCTGTTCATTTCCTTCCACGGATGCTGCCTAACCTGCTGAGTTTCTTTTTAGCTCAATATTCCAGCATCAGAAGTCTCTTGTATTTCCATCTCTGAAAATTGGTTTAACAGTAAAAATTCTGTATGTGCAGTCACAAGTCCAAAGTTAAACTCTGAGGTGGGGACCATTTGGGGCAAGGTATTGTTGAACAACGAGAGGTTTAAGAAATGTTGTATTTTTGAACACTGGTGGTTAATGAATTGAATTAATATTATCCCCTATAGATGCCTTTGAATACTTCTGTTATTTAGCGTTCTTTAATTGTCTTAGTCTTCATTGACAAACTCTTTCATCAGTTTTTCACTTCCCTTAGTTATTCAAGAGTCAGAGACATGATTCTCTCACTCCAAATGGTTCCACATTTCAAGTTCTGACTGTATCAAATGCTTATGAACTCATCCATCAAAATTCCTCTCTCTCAGCCTTAGAACAGCATAGCGATCTGGATTGAATTGGAAAAAACTAATACATGGCAGCCTGGATGAGTCAATGGAAATGCTCTTTGAAGAATAAAATATAATTATTAAGTAGATGCAATTCGTATTATGATCATTGTACAATTTCAATACAAGTGATTGAAATTTCTCCTGTCAATGATAGAAAAATAGTCACGATTTACAATAAGAAATTATATATTTTTTACTGGATAGCTTTTTACTCTGTAGAATTTAGGCTTTGAGAATTTTACCCACATAATCCATTCCTGCAAATCAAACCTTTCAAGTTTTTCTATATCAGTATCCGCGAATCATTTTTGTTTGATTTCCTGAGCCGCTACCTGAGCTCTTAAAACGTGTATCTTTTAAAAGTAAAGCCCAACCATTAAGCTTTTCTAACTGATATTCATCAAATTATATTATGTCATAAACTAGAAGTAAATGCACAGTAAATGTTTTTCTAGGTTCTAAAACACTTGGGTTTTCTTCCTCATGGTTTTTCAGTACATTTATTATTTCAATACATTGATTTTTGATGTTGTTTTTCCAAAGCCTGTGTACTAGTAAAAATCACGATCCACGAAACAATTATTTGGTATTGTAATATCCCAATGACTCAGTGACCATGTACCAGGCTGATACTGAAGGTTATTGATGACAGGAAATAGTTCAGTCTGTTGATTCTGATGATGAGTCTCCCCATTGGGTGAGATCACCATGGGAATTCACTGTAAGGTTATTGGGACATTTTACTCTATTTTCTGCTCTTTTATTTAACGAGAATTTTATTGTTAAGTATATATGTTTAAATATCTATATTTTCTCTGCCCACAGGCCTACTGTGCAAAATTCATATCCATCATTTAGTAACTCAGATTTGCTGAATGCATCTTCAGAAAACAAAACTGTGAAAGCAGGCCCTGGAGAAAGAAGTATTTTCAAGTAAGTCAGATCACTAAGAGGGATTTTAGATATGATCTTGCTTTCTGCATTTGAAGGTTGATTTTGACGATAGAACTGGAGTAACTGGGATCAAGGTGAAACTTTAAAGTACAGTAAACCTTTGTTATCATGAACCTCTTTGTAACAGATTATTGTTATAATAAATGGACTATCCCCACACTAATCAGACACCACTGTCTCTTTAAGAACACAGGGTGTTTGTTACACTGCAGATTTAATTGAAATTGACAAGCAATTTCATTGAAGTTGACAAACAATTGCTTTGATCAACACTTGCGCAGTGACGAAGGACACAAAGTGTTGGAGTAACTCAGCAGGTCAAGCAGCTTCTCTGGAGAGCATGGATATATGACATTTTGGTTGAGACCCACAGCCGGAGCACGCCACACACCCGCCTGCCAGGAGTGCCGTCGGAAGACGTACTGCGGTCTCTCTGGGGTCGGGACCACTGAAGCTGCCGCCGACCTGCACCACCACCCCAGCTGCTTCCATACCAATCCTTCATCGCCAGGCCAGGCTGCAACACAGCTTCCTCGGCTGTTTCTAGGCCGCGCCTGCCACCAATGCCACTGACCTTTACCAGCGCTCTGGCCACCAGCAGGCCGCGGCCACTGACTCTGCCAAACCTCACCACTCCTCCAGCCGCCAACAGGCCAAGGCCGTCAACTCATCTGGATTCCACAAACAGTTCCAGACCGAGTCTGAAGAAGGGTCTCGAACCGAAAAGTCACCTAACCATGTTTTCCAGAGAATTCCAATTAAATTCCATTTTAACACCAACCAGTTGGTACGCTAAATTTATTATCCTCACTAACCATAACAACACCATGATATCTATTACCAATTTCTAGAATTTAGTTGATGACTCCTGGTGGCTTGACAGAGCAGGACTTTTATGTTGGACAATAATGCTTACTTAAATTATCAATCAAATTTGAATTGAGACTTGGTAAAAACAACCATTTTGACTAAAATTTACTTCACTTACCCCTGCAACAATGGGGTACAATAACATTATGGTTACATTTATACGGGTACTTTTTTAAATACTTTTAATTCAGAGTCCTAGACTAATGATTCAGAGGCTTGAGTTTACATGGCAGATGGGGAAATTAAATTCAGATCAAAAGAGAAAAAATAGAATAAATATCTGTGAATGGTGTCAATAGACAATAGATAATAGGTGCAGGAGTGGGCCATATGGCCCTTCAAGCCAGCACCGCCATTCAATGTGATCATGGCTGATCATCCACAATCAGTACCCGGTTCCTGCCTTCTCCCCATATCCCCTGACTCCGCTATCTTAAAGAGCCCTATCTAGCTCTCTCTTGAAAGTTTCCAGAGAACTGGCCTCCACCGCCCTCTGAGGCAGAGAATTCCACAGACTCACGACCCACTGTGTGAAAAAGTGTTACCTCATCTCCGTTCTAAATGGCTTACCCCTTATTCTTAAACTGTGGCCCCTAGTTCTGGACTCCCCCAACATCGGAAACATGTTTCCTGCCTCTAGCGTGCCCAAACCCTTAATAATCTTATATGTTTCAATAAGATTCCCTCTCATCCTTCTAAATTCCAGAGTATACAAGCCCAGCCGCTCCATTCTCTCAGCATATGACAGTAGTACCGCCATCCCAGGAATTAATGCTGCACTCCCTCAGTAGCAAGAATGTCCTTCCTCAATTTTGGAGACCAAAACTGCACACAATACTCCAGGTGTGGTCTCACTAGGGCCCTGTACAACTGCAGAAGGACCTCTTTGCTCCTATACTCAACTCCTCTTGTTATGAAGGCCAACATGCCATTTGCTTTCTTCACTGCCTGCTGTACGTGCATGCTTACTTTATGGGGCATTGTGAAACCCAGCAGGTTCTCCAATGTAGTTTAGACTACATGTGATTTCAGACTGACCAACATTAATGTGGTTGACTCTTCACTCCCCTTAAAATTAACTAGCAAGTTGCTTCTTGAAGGACAGTTCGGGAATCAATAAATATTGGGCTGATCACTGAAATCCATATCTTGGAGATTCATTTTTTTATTAAAATCTTACCGTCGCAAAGTTGATCGCACATAAAGAAAATAAAATGTCTATTTCAATCTTTTCAGTGATTTTATATCACCCCACAATGTTTAGTAACAACCCACAGCTAGCAATGATCCATTCTACATTTGCTTCATCATCGTCTGCTTTGATCTGTAATTTTCACACCTTACTCTTCCACATCTATAGTCTCCCTCTCCCCTGACTATCAGTTTGAAGAAGCGACCAGAAACATCACCCGTTCCTTCTCTCCAGTGATGCTGCCTGTCCCGCTGAGTTACTCCAGCATTTTGTGTTTATCTTCAGTGTAAACCTGCATCTGCAGTTCCTTCCTACACAATGTATAGTACAGGCATGCTTTTTTAACAAGGATATTAAGCAGAGGAATTTGGCGATGAAGGAGGAAGTTAGCAGAACCCTGTACCAACAACCGTGGATGCACAAGAGGGTAGCAGTGGAGAGTGGAGACAGGTACATGGGTGAGTGGTGAACAGGGACCAAAGACAAGACAGAATAAGGGAGCAGAGCTGTGGATGAGTTTGGGTTTAAACAGTGTGGACCGCAAGGAACGATTCGGGAGGGCACTGGAGATAACAAGCATGGAATGAAGAAAATGTAAATGAGGTTTTCACAGGTGGCAAGAGACTGTGTACACTGGTGAAATCAGTGAAGTTGGCAGAAGCTGAAAATTGAGATTAGAGTTTAATAGCGCACTCTTTGCGTATCATTGGGTTCAGGCTGTAAAGAGGTCCTGAAGGAAGCTGCAATTTTTTGCCAAGGTTAACTGGAAATCTTTAACCTAACCAGTATCTCATGCATAATTTCACATTGGGCAGGAAGATAATGTCAATGACAGTCAAATAGATTGTTGGCTTTGGGTAAAGATGAGCATTGGTGCATCTTTGGATGCTGACCCTAATGCTTATCATTATGGATGATGTCCTGTGCATAAAGAGATGATTGGTTGGCAGGTGGCAAAGGTATAGCAAATACATTTTCTGTGGTGAGAACAGAAAACTTAAATGCAGCTTGAGCTTTTAATAATAATAAACTACTGTCATTAAACCAATTATATTGGTTGTTTCAATTAGTGTTTAAGGTTAACTATTGTTTCCAGTAGTGGAAGAGTCGAGGACCAGAGGGCACAGCCTCAGAATAAAGGAATGTACCTTTAGAATGGAAATGAGGAGCAATTTCTTTAGCCAGTGAATCTGTGGAATTCATTGCCACAGACGGCTCTGGAGCACGTTATTGGGTATTTTTAAGGGTGAGATTGATAGGTTCTTGATTAGTAAGGTTGTCGAAGGTTATGGGGAGAAGGAAGGAGAATGGGGTTGAGAAAGAAAAATAGATCAGCCATGATCACATGGCAGAGTAGACGATGGGCCAAATGGCCTAATTCTGCTTCCATGTCTTATGTTGATTGGGATTAATGGCTTTCCACATTAGATTATTTTGGATTCTAATGACAATGAATGGCTGCACCTGGGGTGCACTGTAGATACAATAACTATGTCACTTGCTTCAAGGGAGCTTTCATTTAACAATAGGGCAATAAAATCATTAGTCATTAATATCATAAATTATGAACCTACCATTTCCAATGCCAGCAGTGACTTGTTAATGACAATGGATCTTGAAACTGGTCTTTTTCTCAGGGCTGAGAGGATTCAGATTAAGGATAAACCAGTTCTGCAAAAGTATGAGTAAGTATTGGTTGAGGAATGAAGATGCTAAGTGTATGAGCTACATTATGTCTGCTTTGCGATTTGTCTGTTCTGGTACAGGTTCTAACTTTTGGGGTGACATTTTATTATAGGCCGGTACAAAATTAAGCAAGGTTGAGACATTTAAGCCGATCCTATTCCAACAAAGGAATGGCAACCCTTCTCATTGATAACTGATCAAGTCCTCCTTGCACTTGAGTAGGCTGGTGCTCTGTATCTCAAATCAGCATCAGTTTCTACACTGCAAATCTTAAATACAATTTGAGCTGTCATTAAACCAGTTATATTGATTGTTTCAATTCGTGTTTAAAGTTAATTGACAATTGGCACATTTTTAGAGACCAACCTGCTGCACGACTATATAAGTGTGTTTATTTTGCAAGTGACTGGCCTATAATAAGTGGAATATCCTAACAGAAGTCATGCAGTGGTGGCTGGGCCATGGTGAGTTTGCGGTGGTTATTATCTTTCTTTTGGAAATTGAGTGAGATTTTCCTTCTTGTGAATTTCGATCTTGATTGACTAGCTTCTCCCAGCAGTTCAAAACTGAAGGTGAATGTGGAATAAAAGCTGCTTTGATGTTTCTGGTATTGTACAAAAAAAATGTGTTGTACAATACTTGTACATTGTTCCACTCTACAATGAAAAATGATTAATTTCTTTAACTGCATGTTTGGTGTAGTGTGGCGTGCTGTGGGACCCCAGACAAGCCTGGATTGAAAAAAAACATATGCATGAATATGTCCTGAGTTGCTGCTGTAATTCTTTCAGAAATCGCTTTTTAGAAAATCTCGTCGCAACGCAAAGAGAGAGGGATGTGAACAAATCATGTTTACACCATGCGATGTCAACATCCATGGAAAGAACCTCTGATGGTAAGTTGCCCACTTCTGTTGACGTTAGTTATCATCGACTGACGTAACATACCACGGTGGTCAACTGACATAAGTTACCACGAATTAGACCCTTTAACTGAGCAGTAGTACTCTAACTATCAGTATTATGGAAAATGTTATTATTTATTATTATTTTATTATTTATTTTATTAAATCGTTGAAAACATTAGCGACGCAGTGGTGCTGGTTTCCGACGGGCACGGTGACGGATGCACCACACATCTCTGTCCTCCATGCAGCTGGCAAGCTCCTCTTTTGTCTCTACACACGCGTCTTCCATCAACGTCTTCAGCATCGTCTTGATTGGCCATCCTGGGCCATGTCTACGATGCACAATGTGGGGACCTATTATCTGTAAGGAAGTGGAAATAGGACATTCGGAAAATAATAACATATCTGGGAAATGTCAAGTGGTCGAGTCTGAAGAAGGGTCCCGACCCGAAACATCACCTGTCCATGTTTCCCAGAGATGCTGCCTGATCCGTTGAATTACTCCAGCACTTTGTGTCCTACTGGACAGTGTCAATTTGGGTGAATGAAAGGGGAATGATGTTGAACGAATCTGTCAAGTGTTTTTTATGTAATCAGCAGAATAGTTCACGGGAATCGGTGGATGTAAGTTTGCACTTTCAGAAGGCCTTTGATACGTAGCACAAGTGATTAATAAACACACATGGACCTCATGGCACTGAGAGTAATATACTGAATAACATAGGTCAGGCAGCATCTCCGGAGAAAAGGAATAGGTGGCGTTTCAGATCGGAACCCTTCTTCAGAGTGTAATCGGTAATCGCCAATGAAACAACTGACCTGTATTCTGAAATTCAAGATAATTAAACAAATACATCATAACACCGTCAATTGTAAGATCAGAAAATAAAAACACATGTTAATGACTTTGACATTCTGGTGTAATCTGCAGGCTGGTGAGACATCAGAGGCTACTTGTATTGTGAAGTTACCAGATGTGAGTTCACAGGATCAGGCATATGCATGACTGGGGGTCAGGAGGATTACAAGACTGGGGCCTTAGCATTTTGCGGTGGGTCAGGGGAGGTTGGCAGGAGATGCAAGAAATGATTAAAGTTAAGTAGAGACCTTATCTGACATGGGCATTGATCCGGCGTTGAACTGGGAAGATTTAATTGTTGTGGAGGAGCCTAACAATGGTCCTTCCTGGAACAATGTGGTGGCACCTTGAAAAGCTCCAAAGGAGTGAGGGAATTACATGATTTCCTTCCCATCTGCCAACAATGAACAATTCTACATTTCCTTGATCATCGTCTGCTTTGTTCTGTCATTTTCACACCCTACATTGTCTTTGTACTCTTCCATATCTCTAGTTTCCCTCTCCCCTGACTCTCAGTCTGAAGAAGTGTCTCGACCCGAAACGTCACCCATTGTCTCGCTCCAGAGATGCTGCCTGTCCCACTGAGTTACTCTTGATTGAATGGCAGAGTAGACAATGGCCTAATTCTACTCCTATCACTTATGAACATTTTGTGTCTATCTTCAGTGTAAACTAGCATCTGCAGTTCCTTCCTACTGATTTCTTGCTTGTCAGGGTCATGAGTGTCCATCGTCAGGATGACACAGAGCAAATTGGAAACAGTCGCTATGGCACTTCAGTTTTGGAGGGGGAACTATTTTTAATTGTGTAACACTGGGGTAAATAAAAGCATTATATGGTTATGTTTCTGGACATTCATACCGTACTCCCTCCCTCACCCGCAAACAGTAATGAAACTGCTCTAGGGTTGTATATTTGGAAGTACTGTATATACAACAGCAACAGTACATAGAAGGGCAAGTTTAAGGCATCACACAGGGGTGACATACCAGTTATGATGATCTTCAAGAATGCCTAATTGCCTCTTAATGTTAACATGACAACAAATTTTGCCGGAGATCGTTTGAAAAATAACATATTGGAACTTCGTAAAGATTTTTTTCTCTGCAAGATCAAATTGTCCTTTTAAGAGAAATATAATGCACTTTTGACTAACTGTGCAGAACGTTGGCATTTACTGTGAGGATCTGTCTCTTCCTCTCTTTTTTTCTCTCACTCTGTGTTGAGATCTATATCAGTGACTTTGTCAGATTACCATGAAGTAAACAAAGAGTGTGGTCTATGACAGGAACGTTGCCTCCGTGGAGTTCTTATGATGGAATAAGTAGTCAGAATGCCTGTTTGTTAAAAGGATAATCTTTGTGAATGGAAAAAACATACTTTTACCAGGGTCTAATAATAAAACATCAAGGGCAGAGGCCCATGGAAGGGGATATTAAGGAGGTTATCGGGATTGCCTTCCCAAATACATAGAACAATGCTGAAACCTTCAATGGGGTGCAATGGCTGAGAATATAGGGAAGATACAATGTCAATGTTTAGGTTCTGCCATTTATTAATCTGATGGCCTATTAAACTGTGGGGGTTGGTTGACACTGGAAGCTTATGGGCTCTTTTAACATTTGCTGTTGACCCACTTTTAATTTCTTTAATCAGAGAGTTGTGAATCTGTGGAATTCAGTGCCACAGACTGTTGTGGAGGCCGTCATTGGATATTTATAAGGCAGAGATCGATAGATTCTTGATTAGTAAGGGTGTCAAAGGTTATGGGACGAGGGCAGGAGAACGGGTTGAGAGGGAAAGATAGATCAGCCATGATTGAATGGCAGAATAGACTTGATGGGGCAAATGGCCTAATTCTGTTCCTATGACTTATGAACCTTCTGTGACTATCCCCCATCTTCCACCCAACCCTGCTAATCCATTGGTAAGTTGCTTTCCTGCAGCAGCACAATAGTGTTAATACCATCGCATTAACTAGGTGCTGATTGGCCCATGGAAATGTTCTCCAGCAGGAAACTTAAGGGCATCTCTTGAAATGCCCGAAATGAAAATCTATCTGGGATCCAAGTTATTAATGTTGACATAATATTGCCACAAGTAGGCTAAATAACACAGAAATTCAACGATGTAATGGAGTGTAATGTCAACCAAAACCAAATGCCAGAGATTTCCGCTCATCATCTCCCATGCCATATGGAAGAGACAACAACAACACCTGCACTTCTAACATTGAAATACTCAACACAAACAATACATGTATTTAATCTGACAATGAAGGAAAGAAAAAGCTGTCAGGGCAAGTGATCAATACTTAGTGAAAGGGGTATGTTTTAAAGAGTGAAATGTTAAGAGCAGAGTCTTTAAGTGCAAGTGGGTAATTCAGTTCACATGTTCAAATAACTAGTTTTAACAAATATACTAATTTTTAGGTGTAACTGCAACCAAAAATAAATATGAAAAATAAATATTCATGATCCTTTTTGCAACCTTCGAAATGTTATCAGTGCAAAAGAAGTATAGGTAAAGATATTATGAAATGTTACATGATATCCACTCTCTTTACAGATGGGGGCAGTGTATTTCCTAAATATTCTGTTTTTATTTTGGAAATGCAGAAATTTGTTCAATTCCTGTTTAACTAAATTTAATGGAAATCTTTGCATTACTTTCCTGCAGAAGATGACATAACTGAAAAGAGGAAGTGTAGCAACATATTGGTCAATTTTCTGACACATGCGTTCACATCCCACAGTGTAGGAAGAAATAACAGATGCTGGTTTAAACCGAATATAGACACAAAATGCTGGAGTATCTCAACGGGACAGGCAGCATCTATGGAGAGACGGAATGGGTGATGTTTCAGGTCGTGACCCTTCAGACCCTTGACTTCTTCAGACCTTTGTCTCGGCCCTTCACATCCCACTGTGCCAGCTGAGGAATTTAAATTTGTATGATTAAAAGGAAAATGGAGTTAAGATAATAGCTGGTCTCAATATCAGCAAGCATCAAACAACTGGATTATCCTAAAACCCCATCCCACTTAGTTTTAGTTTAGAGATACAGCGCGGAAACAGGCCCTTCAGCCCACCGAGTCCGTACCGACCATGGATCTCCGCACATTAGCACAATCCTACACACTAGGGACAATTTACATTTATACCAAGTTAATTAACCTACAAACCTGTACGTCTTTGGAGTGTGGGAGGAAACTGAAGATCTCGGAGAAAACCCACGGGGAGAACGTACAAACTCTGTACAGACAGCACCAGTAGTCATGATCGAACCTCGGTCTCCGGTGCTGCTAGTGCTGTAAGGCAGCAACTCTACTGCTGCGCCACGGTACTGCCCTAACTTACTCTGATATGGCTCGGGATTTTTTGTACGGCCCATCTTGCAGGGCATATCCCACAGCCTTGCTGTTAGCAGTACATGACACAGGCAAAGAAACATAATATGCTTTACCAGCCACGTTAACTCACTTTGTTTAACTCAATTGGAAATGCTCCCCTTTTTCTTCCTATCCCTCTCCCTCTTAGTCTGTTATTAAAAATGATTTGGTGAAACAAAGACTTGCAGATACTTGAGCAAACTACAAAGTACTGGAGGAACTCAGTGGGTCAAGCTGCATCTGCGGAGAAAATGGATTGACGATGTTTCCTGTTGTGGCCCTTCTGCCAACCCGGGTCCCAACCCCAAACGTCACCTGTCCATTCCCTCCACAGAGCTGCTTGTCCCGCTGAGTTCCTCCAGCACTTTGTGTTTTGATCAAAAATTCTTTGTTTTCTCCCGTTCCCAGTTCTGATGAAGAGTCTCGGACCTAAATCATTAACTGTTTTCACGAATGCAGCCTGACCTGTTGAATGTTTCCAGCATTTTCTGTTATTATTTCAGATTTCCAGCATTTGCAGATTGTTTATTTTTCTTGTACTCCACTGGCTGTCTGAAGGTAAACTCTTGTACCCAAACTGTTATCACAGTTAAGTCTAGCTAAATGCCAAGACCAATAATCACTCCTAAGAAACACGTTGATTAGTGTGACTCAGTACCAACTATGGACATTTATGCCGGCGTAATCAGCTGTTATTTTAGTAGTTTGTTCGATGAATAAATTCTGAGTTGTTGCTTCTGAGCGAACGAAATATTGGGACATATCAGGATGTGTTAATGACAACTGAGGGTTTTTTTCCACACTGTTAACTGAGAGGATGACTGATCCTGAAAATATATACAGAGCTACCACAGAGATTCAGTAAACCAAATCATTCTTCTTTCCAGCAGTTGAGGTGCTAAGTGAAAAGGAGCAACAGAATGAAGCGTTAAATGAAAGAGAGCCATGTTCAGCCTCCAGCAGCTCTTCCACCAGCAGTACGTTGGAGAGGGAAGAGAGAGAAGACAGACAGGCGGGCGATAACGAGACAGGCAAGAAAGATTGCATCTTTCAGTATCCGTTCATTCCCCATGAGCATACTGTAGGAACATCTGCTACTAACGGTCTTGCAAACTGCGAGGGTAGACATTCCTCCATAAATAGTGAAAAAAAGCTACTTCTGTAAAGCTCAATCTCATCATTAACTTCAGGTGATGATTTCGCACCCCTTCACTACACCCGCCTTTGCTTTATTTTCTTCATTAGTTCAGGAGACTTGTTGCTTTTTAACAGTACCAGAGGTTTTTGATATGATCAAGAAAGCTCTTGGATATTTGCCAGGCAATACACTTAGTTGCTACTCCCTAGCTCAGGGAAAAGTAAATTACTTGTAATTTGAAGTTTATGTTAAAAAAGTATGTAAATTGTTTAGATCAGATGGTCACGTTCTTGCTCGGTGCAAAACAAATGTTTCACTCTGTTTAGTTTCTCCACTCAGTGCCCACAGTGGGACTTGCAGCAACACTTCCACTTTACTTTTGCTGTTCAGAAGAGTAGCATTATTTTTCTTCCTTGACTTCAAAATGGTAGCGTGTGGAAATTCGGATGTTTGTTCCAATGTTGGCCACCACAGAAGTAAGCAAATGTTATTGTTTTACTGTGATCCTGAATTTGTTTGTTTTGGGTTAGAATCTTGGGTTGAAAAACGGTGTAATCTCTTTACTTGCTTTTGAACATCAAAGGGCCATTACTATGCTTTCTTTTGTTTGGCAGCAGGACAGTGTCTCATCCGTCAGTCCAGTTTGGATCAGTGCAGTGCTCTCTCCAATGACAAAAAATTCATGCTGGACATGTTGTATGCAAAATCCGAGCCCAGCAACCTGCAAGTAACCCAGGAAGAGGTCCCTACTGCGAGCGAGGAAAAACTCTCAGATGAGGCTCTGGTGGAATCCGCGGATAAATTGATCAAACGCTTTTCCAGGCAGGACATCCATCAGAATGTGGAAAGCCCAAAGAAACCTGCAATTGAAAGCATCCCTGGGAATGTAAAAGCCACGCTGGAGAAATTTGCTGAACCTCAGATCAAGGTTTCGAAGGAACAGTTTAGCATTGATGCCGAACTGAATGAGAAGAATGGGGAGAAGTTTCCCATAATTATGCCATTGAAGAAAGACTCTGAGTACATGTGGGATCAACTTGAAGCTAGTCCCAGAGAGTTGAAGATCAAAGACTTGGATTTCACAGATCTCCGTGATGAGGAGGACACAGATGTTCTGGATCCAGACTCTGGTGTGGCCGATAAACAAGCTGCTCCATTACCGAGTAGTTCGATGGTTCCACATGTACCACCTCCTCCTCCTCCACCACCACCTCCCGGGTGTCCACCACCACCTCCCCCTCCCCCTCCACCACCATCCTTTGGACAAGTTCCAAGCCCCCCTCTCGCTCCCCCACCTCCATCATCTAATTTATCATCGCCGCACGGAGCAGTCTCTGCATTTGCAAATAAAAGAAAAACTGTTAAGCTCTTCTGGAAGGAATTAAAGCAGCCAGAAGGCCCTTTCAGGAGCTGTAAATTTGGCCGTGGAACTGTCTGGGCTTCCTTGGATAAAGTGACTGTGGACACCACTAAATTGGAACACTTGTTTGAATCTAAAGCCAAGGAACTACCTACAAAGGTAAGGGTTGAATTATATATTCACAAGGTCTAGGAGCAAAATAAGGCTATTCAGTCCATCGAGTGCACTCCACCATTCAATCATGGCTGATCTATCTTTCCTCCTCTACCCCATTCTCTTGCCATCTCCCCACAACCCATGGCACCCGTACTAATCAAGAATCTGTCAATCTCCGCCTTAGAAAATATCCATTGACTTAGCATCACAGCTGTCCGTGGAAATAAATTTCACAGATTCACCACCATCTGACTAAAGAAATTCCTTCTCATCTCCTTTCTAAAGGTACATACTTTTATTCTGAAGCTATGGCCTCTGGTCCATACTACTGAAGCTATGGCCTCTGGTCCACACTACTGGAAACATCCTCTCCACATTCACTCTATCCTCTCCACAAACACTCTACCCAGGCCTTTCACTATTCCGTAAGTTTCAAGAGGTTCCCCCTCATCCTTCTAAACTCCATATACCTGTAATAAAGGAAAAGAGAATCTGCTGCATTCCAAAGATTTTCATAACCTGTGGCTTCAATTTGGAATTGAATGGCTAATTTATGATTCTGTTTCAAATGGAATAAAAACCATGTCATTGTATACAGCAGGTATATATGTGCAAATATTGGAATACTGCTCTCAGGGTCAGTATGCGACAAATGTTTTCTGCAATGATTTCGGAAAGATACTTGAAACTATTCAGATTGTAAAATTGATTATGATTATGGGAAATAGAGTCATACAGCATGGAAGCAGGCCATTCGGCCCATCATGTCCACACTGAGTGGGCATTACAACTGTATCAATCCCAATGTACCAGCACTTGGCCTGGAGCCTTCTCTGTCAGGGTGGTCCAAGAGGTCATTCTTACATGTTAGCAATGCTGCTGCCAACACTCTCCATGGCAGTGCACTCTATGTACTCCTCACTCTCTGGGTGACAATGGACCCCCTTATCACTATACATAAGCGCTTATATACAGTTTGGATAAGCATCTCAGATACAGTACATGTGCATTGTAGTAGTACATTGAGACAGTATACAGAGTCACCAGAATTGGCACCATTTTCAAGTCCCAGTTGTTATATGTGTAGAGTTGTTAACATGACCACGAAGGCCTGTTCTCCTGGTGAGGACAACTTTGCAGGGCCGGCCTGGCCAAGCGTAGCTGTTGGTGTCCTCCACCACTGTTCCACCACTCTGTGCCACTGCAGACCAAATCTGGCCCACGGTCCATTCAGGTCCAGGCTGTTGCAGTGCCTCCAGCGGCCCACCCCACCGTCCAGTCACTGCGCTGCCTCCAGCAGCCAGTCTGCTTACCGGTCCTCGTCCGACTTGACTCTCTCCACTCCAGTCCACGGGGTGAGCAGGGGCCGGGCTCGGCAGCTTCCCTCGCTGGCCGGGATCCCGGTTCCGCAGTGGGCGAGCCAGTCCCGCTGTCGGGTGTGGCTGCGGCATGCTGGGACGTATTTGTCGCGTTTCAAAATTTCTCCACTCTTGTTAAAAGCACTTGAACTTTTCTCTGGGTCATTCAAATAAGTAATCAAAAGCCGACAGTCACAAGGTCTCTGTGGAGCTTCAAATTCAGAGGCAAACTCTCAGCCTCTAGCTCATTCCGAAAAATACATAACAGATTTACTTTTTTAAGTTTCACGCTTTACTCTTATGAGGGCAAATATTTCCCACTCCCTTAAGATAGAGCACATCTGCTCCATGTCGCTCTTCATGTCCACAATCCTTTGCAGCACTGGCCTTTTCTGGGAATCCCTCAGCTTCACATACTCAAGAGATATGTAGTTACTGGTACTGTATCTCCGTTACGCAGTGACACACCAGGTCTCTGCCCACCTGTATTCGACCCAATTGTGACATTCTTGCACCCATGACAGTGTATCTGTGTCTAGGGTTGGATACAGCCCTGGATTTGTACTCGGAAAACATTGTGGTCCATGAAGCTCTGGTCACTGTGTGTTTACTCCCTACTTCCGTGTGTTTCCAGACCCATTAGGCTCCTTGCCTCCAATCCCAGTCCCAGAATGTTGATGGTCCCAGGTCCTGCAGGGCCTAGAGTAAGGGGGTTCAACTCCTATTTCCGGGGTGCTCTTCCCTTCTCCATAACACTCAGCTGGATAGTCCCACTGACTACATCTCACAAGGAGTTGGGGAAGCTCCTGAGGATTCCGGGACAATTGTTGGCAAGTCTGAAGCTGGGCCAGCTGATGTGGCCAGTGAGCACACTGGCCAGGAGCGGACATTGTGATCTTGCTGGGATAGCAGAGACAAAGTTGAGAGAGTAACACACTCTGGTCACAGTCGTACACCAATGATCATTTCAGACTCCGAACCAAGGTGAGGTGGGGGAATACTTGGAGGGGGGGTGGGGGGGGGGAGGGAGAAGGTGGGTGACACAAGACCACCAGTAGTTGAGGAGCTGAATAATAGTGGGGAGGGAATGACTAGCTCGCACTGGTGCAGCACAGAGAGATTAGTAGATCAGATCTATCAAAATGCTGGGGCTTGTGTCATTCAAGGTCTGGAGATCAGTGTCTGAGAAGTGACCAATGTGACTTGACCAAGTCCGGTCACTGGAATACCCAGGTCATGTGCATCTAAACTTGCAGGTTCCAGTCCTGGAACACCTTCAGGTATAAATTCTTGTTCGAGATTTAAAAGAAAACTAAAGAACTCTTCTATCACTTTCACTCTCATCTCTTCCTTATTTGTCCAAATTGCCCCCCCCAACCCCCCCCCTCCCCCCCCCCCCCCCCACACACCATCCCCGCCTGTTGTTTCTGTCTGCTGTTTTAAATCATTAAGCATCCAAAAATTGATTTTCAACCATTTCCAAATCAAATTACGACATTCTGGAAACATTATTTGGGTATCCCAGTGGACTGACTTAGGCAAGTCACATGGTACTTCCCTGACACTGACCTTCACACCCTGAATGACACAAGCCCCAGCACTTTCATAGATCTGTCTCTCGGTGTTGCCTCCTCAAAGCAGCAGTGCCTAGTCATTCCCTCCCCCAGTCTACTTCAACTCCACAACTACTGGTCGGTCATCTTGTGTCACCCACTCCCCCCCATCTCACCCTGGTCCTGAATCTGAAATGATCATTCGTGTGCTACTCAGTGGCCAAACAGTGTGCTATCATGGCACACAAACATTTTGTTGCACTTAAATATGCAGGAACTAACCTAGTTAAGAGCAAATATCAATGAGTCAATGAGCAATTCCATGGCCTTTGGTGCCACCAGTAACAGTGAGCTTCTTTTGATACAAACAGAAATAAATATACTTTTTAAAAAGAGATACACAATTATCATTGTATATTTCTTTCCATTTTCTCCTTTCCTCCCCTTTTATTGAACCTCATCTAATAAAATTGATAGACCGAGGCGATCGTATTCGTTCGGTTATCTGGCTTTCTCAGTAGACTACATTTTATGCTGTTATATCCCATTGCCCTGTAATCTGTTCCTTTTATTTTATCCAAAGTTCATGGAGTCCTATAGCATAGAAATAGGCATCTAAGCCCACTTTTCCTGTACCAACTATCAAGCACCCATCCACAAGAACCAGTTTTTCCAATTTCTTCATACTTTATACTTGCTTGTTTGCGACTTTGTTGGTTTCTACCTTATTCCGACGTTAGTGATGGGTTCATAGAGTGTGATGCAAATAAATTATTCTGTCAATACAGTATGTAAATATTCATGTCATTGTATGGAATTACAAATCTATGTAGGATGCTCCCAAAACATACCCCAATACCACTGTAATATACCACATTTATAAAGTTTCAACAAGGCCAGTTTATTCAGTAAGATTGACTGTGGAGGTTGGGAGAGGCGTGCAAAGTAGTGTAAATGTGGATGATTTCCTTGCTGGCGATCAGTGGTTTCAATGCATCGTGTTAGAGTGGTCAACATTAAGAACTTTTTACAAAGGGCTTGTCTTGGGTTAACCACAGATTATTGCGCCCGATGCCCTGGCAGAGAGGAGGGAAAAGAGATTGCAAATGAATAAATATAATTGGGCACACTGCTGACTAATGTTAAAATACATATCCATCTTCTGCAGTGACGCAAGATGTAGCTGGAATTCCTGATGAGCACTACCCAAAGCAAATTCCTTGTGAACTCATCGGCAAAATTAAAGAGGGTTGGTTGTAGGCTCGCATGAACTCTCTGGTTTCTGCACTTAAACTAATTCCTCACTCTCTGAATCATTTCCTACTAAAATAACGAAAACGTTTTTAAAGCCACGGCCTGGAACAAAGATCCTTCTGATAGTGATGATTTTGGTCTTTGGGGAAATTAAAACTCTAAGATTTCTGGCCCCAAATATGCTCACGGAAGCAATAAAATGTCATAATAATCACTCCCAGGTTTTACATTTGTTAATGGATGAATTTTAAAATATTTGAAAGAATAAAAATATCTGTCTTAGAGTAATAAATATTCAAGTAGTTGGGAGGAACTTGCAGAAGAACCAATGTTCTATTTAAGCACCAATGAAAACCATGCTGGCATGTAAAATTGTTTTTTTTTAAAGTTACTGTGGATTACCAGTGGTCTGTTTTACAATCTATCACTTGAAGAGTAAATGAGTTAAGAAATCAGTGTGAGCTGCTGTGTTTGCACAGGTTGTAGACGATTAGGTTAAGATGTTCTCTTATGATTGTTGTTGACTACCATGAGAACATTGCTGGGATAAAGTGATTGAACGTCAATTAAAGGTTTAGTTGAAACTTCAAACACGGACAGGAAGGGTATGAATATTTTGATTACTGAGTTTATTAGCTTAGGATGGGTCTTTATGCTCCTTGGATGACAGCTATATTTCATTTGGTGTAAATGCAGCTTGTAATATCTTGACATCATGAAAGATGCTTTAAAGTCAATCCAACTTTATTTTCTCGGGAACTGACCAAACGATCAGTATGAAGTTTCTTGCACAATAGTAATTCTATGTCCCAGATTTGATGGTGAGCATCAACAAGCATTTTGACCACAAAAGCCTTACAGCAGAGCCTGTTTCTGAGGTCATCCAGTATCCACTCACATGCACATACAACAGGATGCCACAATTGTCCTAAGGCTTGGAGGCGGTAATAATGGCTGTAACTAGTTCTGCACCGAACCGTGATTCACTGCAGCATCTGGCTGGGTTAACCCAACTCATTAGATAAACATGTAGAGCTGTCAACTTCAAATAATCATGTGCACAAGTATTTCATTTTCTGAATAAGCATGAAAAGGAAAGGCTTGGTCTTATTTTACAATATCCCTCGATGGAGGGATTCTTCATTTGGCTTTGAAAACTCATGACGTTAAACATAGAGGTTGGAAAATGGCTGAATTCGTCTGAATTGTTGGCGTGCAAAAGGATTAACTTATTTTCCACTCGTAACGTACATATTCTGTGGAAGTGCACTTGCAAAGATCAGCGCGTTTTCTGAATCTTGGCCTGAAAAAAAAACTTGCGCTTCTCTGCCATTAGTCATGACCTCATGATGTTCCATAACTACATCCTAAACGAGGGACTTGTGAGGAGTAGTCATGTGGTAATGTAAGGCACATGGTGCATATCACAAATGCTTAAGAATTTCAGGAAACCAATAAATGTAACATTATTCAACATCTCAGTTCCGTTTAGTTTATTGTCGAGATACAGTGAAAAGCTTTTGTTGCATGCTAACCAAACTCACCTAAGGGAGCAATTATGTTACAAGTAATGAGATCCAGTCCTTGAGTATAGTAGCCACGTCTGCATCGCAGTTATCTCTGAGATAGATCATGTTGTTTAGTTTAGAGATACAGCATGAAACAGGCCCTTTGGCCCTCCGAGTTTGTGCCAACCAGCGATCACCCCGTACACTAACACTATCCTACACACTTGTGACAATTTACAATTTTTACCGAAGCCAATTAGCCTACAAAGTTGTACGTCTTTGGAATGTGGGAGGAAACCAGAGCACCCGGAGAAAACCAATGCGGTCACGAGGAGTATGTATAAACTCCGTACAGACAGTATCCGTAGTCAGGATTGAACCTGGATGTCTGGTACTGTAAGCTCATGTTGTTTGTTCTGACTAATTTGTGATTACCATATATTAACAGGGTTAAAAACTAAAATGAACTGTTACGTGGGAAAAGGATGACATTTTCATAATACATGATAAAAATACATTATTATAAAAATTGAATATTTGATTACTAAGGAAATATACTTTGCTGCATCACACAGGCAATATGCTTCTACAGGGCCTAGCTGGCCACATGGAACAATTTCTTCTGCTGCTCCATGAGTTTTTCTGTAATCCCGTTCTTCCAAAAAAAATCTGAACTGGGGAAGCTGATGTGCAGGAAATTGGGGTGGAAAGGATTCACCAACTTCCTCTCTGCAAAGCAGTTGATAAGAGTTTAATTTGAATCTGTTGAACATATATTGATAATTAATGTAAGGATGAACTATAGATTGGTTTTGCAGCCAAATCTGCAAGGAGGTCAGGTGATTGGCATGCAGTGCAGCATGGATGAAGACATGGGGTGGGCATTGCTGACAGTCTGATGGTACAACAACTATTGCACTTAAAGATATTTTTAATGTACAAGTTGACTTAACACATTGTAATGTCTTAACTTCTAGAAAGGAGGAGAAGCCAAAAAGCAAGGATTAATCATACTGGATCCAAAGAGAAGTAATGCGATTAACATTGGTCTTACGGTGTTACCTCCAGTACATATTATCAAAAATGCCATTCTCAACTTTGATGAATATGCGATCAACAAAGAAGGCATTGAGGTAAGGAATTTAGACTTGGAATGGTGCAGTGGTGCAGCCAGTAAAGCTGCTGTCTCATATTTTCAATCACGAGGTACCGTCCTGTCCTCGGGTGCTTTCTGTGTGGAGTTTGCTTGTTCTTTTTTACAATTGCATAGATCTCCTACAGGTGTACCATTTTCTTCGCACCACCCAAACGATGTGCAGGTTGGTAGACTAGTTGTCCATTTTAAACTGTGTGTAGGTTAGCGATAGAATAGGGAAGGATTTGAGGGTAATATGAAGACAATAAAGTGGGATTAGTGAAATGCACGCATGATTCTTATTGCGGTCTTTAGAAGGCACAAGGTTTGTTGATTGGCCCTCTGAAATTGCAGGTCTAGATCCATTCACTTATATAGATTTTGCCAAAGAGTAGGGAATAAACAAAATGCTGGAAATATTCAGCAAGTTGGGTAGTATCTGTAGAGAATTGGAGACAACATTTCATGTCAATGGGCTTTTGATGCCTCTTCAGATAATTTATTTTTAACTATCCTCCACTCACTGCATTTTCCTAGAAAAATACCTGCTCCACTTCTTAGATAGACTGTTTTACAATATACAATAGACTAGAGGTACAGGAGTAGGCCATTCGGCCCTTCGAGCCAGCACCGCCATTCACTGTGATCATGGCCCTTGTGGCTAAAGGGATCAGGGGGTATGGAGAGAAGGCAGGTACGGGATACTGAGTTGGATTATCAGCCATGATCATATTGAATGGCGGTGCAGGCTCGAAGGGCCGAATGGCCTACTCCTGCACCTATTTTCTATGTATCTATGTATCCACAATCAGTACCCCGTTCCTGCCTTCTCCCCATATCCCTTGACTCCACTATCTTTAAGAGCTCTATCTAACTTTCTCTTGAAAGCATCCAGAGAATCGGCCTCCACTGCCTTCTGAGGCAGAAAATTCCACAGATTCACAACTCTCTGGGTGAAAACGTTTTTTCTCATCTCCGCTCTAAATGAATGGATTGTTTTGATATGAATTGTACAACCTTTCTCTGCCTTCAAATCCTATGTTAACATTGTGTTGTCCATAGCTACAAAATTGTTTCGACTAACTTAACCATGTGATGTTCAATAGTTTTTAACTAAATAGTTTTTAAACTAATAATTTATAACTAATCCCATCGGCAAGTGGGGTTGAGGAGTGGCAATGGACATTAGGGATATACAAATAAGCCTTTCTGAAAGCAGTTGAATGTAAATATCTGTACATAGCCTTCACTAATCTCTACTGTGCCCTGAGAATTTCAGCAAATTGACTTCAGCCATTACAAAGCTGGCAGCACTCTGTGGAAAACTTTTTTTTAAAGGCTGGAAAGAAATGTATCTCAGTGCTGACGTATCTTTAAAAATATGGCAACATTTTCCCATCTCAAGGAATATTCCGCAGCAGAAAATAGACTGTAGTTCTGGGATTACCTTTTTTTTTTTTTTTAAATCTTCCCTTGGAAATTTTCCACCATTTTGCTTTTTATTTATCCTTATTCATTCCAAGGTGTACAGATCTGGTTGGAGGTTCATTTGGCTTCCTTGCTTGGTGCACCCAAAGGATACACCAGTATACATTGCAGCTTCTAACCAAGTTCCAAACCTCAGTGAAGGTTGACTTGCTTCTGGAATGGAGATGAAGAAGATTCTACAGTTTCCATTTGGTCTTGTAGATTCATTCCACTCCAGTCGGAAGCTTGTGGAGTTAGGTTGAGATGCGGCATCATGGCGATCAAGATTGAGGAGAGTGTTGGTGCGATCATTAGTGATGACAAAGTCTTGCTTGACCCCTTTCTGTACAAGAAATATCAGAAGAATATTGCTCACCCCCAGATGCCATTTTCTTTGGCTTGTTTACCTTGGTTCTAATGCACGTAACAAAAAACTGCTTGGAAATTGGAGGCCTGAGATTCTCATGGCGTTTTTTAAACTTAGGTTTTGAAGCAGTGGCAACTTTCACAACAAATATCTGACTCTACATTGATCATGTCGTCAGCAACAAAATATGGTATTAACAATACGACCTCTAATGCTTTTGTTATCAGCTGTGCTCTTACACAATTGCTTCATTGACATCCTCATAAAGCAACTCACTGTGGCAATGATTTTGCATTTCTGTGATACTAACATAATGGACCTACCAACTACCTCTGTCATAATTTTATTCTAAAACTTTACCATGAATATGAAATCATAGGGACATAATTTACCATTTACCTCCCAGGATTGCATCAAACATCCAGGACCAAGAGTAGAGCATTGGACCACTTGGGCCTCTTCATCCTCAACATACTGACCTTCAGTTTATATTCTAGCTTTGTTTTAACATCCATATTTCACAAAAATCTTTTCAACTGAGTTGATATCATTTCTGTGTTTTGTAATAAATATATAATTCATATACTGCATTGAGTATTTTTAGGAAGCTCTCTATGATTCACTGTAAATCCATCAAGTATTTGGCTGAGTTTCCTTTAAAACAATATTTTAATTACTAAAGAGTCACTGGAAGATTGTATGCATTATTTTTACAATGCTGCACTGATTTGAAATTAATATATTCCATAACTACAGTGCACAGTGGCACAGCTGGTAGAGTTGTTGCCATACAGCTTCAAAGACCCGGGTTCGACCCTGACATCTGGTTCTGTCTGTGTGGAGTTTGCATGTTCTCTGTGTGACCGTGAGGGTCTCCTCTGGGCGATCTGATTTCCTCCCACATCCGAAAGACCGGCGGGTTTGTAGGTAAATTGCCCCTAGTGTGTAGGGAGCGGATGAGAAAGTGGAATAACATAGAACTAGTGTGAACGGGTGATCGATGGTCGGTGTGGACTCGGTGGGCCGAAGGGCCAGTTTCCATGCTGTATCTCTAAACTAAACTAAAACCTGACGTATGCAATACATTGAAGGTTTTATTTCTCCATGGAGTTTAATAGTTAGCTTTGAGAATTTCTGTCGAAATAATACGCTGTTTGTGATTTCCTTTGCTAACCCTGTTCCAACCCTCTCATTTTTACTGCAGAAAATTTTGACCATGGTTCCCACCGAAGAAGAGAAGCAGAAGATCCAAGAAGCTCAATTGGCAAACCCTGGTGTTCCCCTGGGCACAGCTGAGCAATTCCTTTTGACCTTGTCCTCCATTAATGGGATCAAGGCCAGGTTGCAGCTCTGGGCTTTTAAACTAGACTATGAGGTCATGGAAAAGGTGAATATTTATGATACATTGTTAAGGAATGCTACAGCTTTTAAAATAAATGGAATCTCAGTTTGAACAAATGGATTTTCTCTCAGGTGTACTGAATTCTGTGTCATGTTGAAATGAAAAAGATTTGCATTGAGAAGACTGTATGTATGCATGCAGTGCTTCATAGATAAAAGCTTTCAAGATAAAATGCAATTCAAGTTCCCTTTTAAGTAATTAGCAGCCATGAGAGAAGCACTTTAGATGATTTTTTAGATAATGGACAATTTGTGTAATTCTAGATATCTAACTGTATATCATTGACCTTTATTTGCATCTTAACATCTACATTGAAATATTTGAAGTGACAGACATATGTTAGTTACCAAACATTAAAGTAGTCTGCAAATTACATTGTGGAACATGATGATCTTTCATTGCACATTGGATATGCAATGTTAATGTTTGGAAAGAGAGGTTTTTAGTTGAAGGGAATAATTCAAGAAGTTTGTACATCTGTTCATTAGCTAAATATTTATACTTACAAATATTTATACTTACTGCTGCACATTTAATACCATAATGACTAATTGCATGATTAAAATTACCTCTAAAGAGAAAGTTTGAATATAATTTTTTTTTTGTATAACTATTGATTTTTTTTAAATCATAGGAAATAGCCGAACCATTGTTTGACTTGAAGCTTGGAATGGAGCAACTTGCAAAGAATAAAACTTTCAAATCAGTTTTGGCAACACTGCTTGCCATTGGAAATTTTCTGAATAACACGAGTGTAAGAAATCATTCTATTTTCAAAATGAAGGGATTGCGATCAGAAAACCGAAGAATTCCATGCTTTAAGTTTACATGTTCCATTTATTTTCCCCCTCCCCCCCAGGCCAAAGGATTTGAACTGAGTTATTTGGAGAAAGTGTCTGAAGTAAAGGATACTATCCAGAGGCAATCTTTGCTGTATCATACGTGTAACCTGGTGGTGGAGAAATTCCCAGACACAACAGATGTGTATTCAGAAATTGCAGCAATCACAAGATCTGCCAAGGTAACTAGCAAGAAGGGAGATGGCCTCCTGCGCTCAGTGCTGGATAACATGATCCACACAGGTTAACTGCTGTGTGATGCGTCTACTACTTTGATCATCAATGGTATTCAGTCTAATTCAGAAGTATAGCTACTGTGTGGTGTTTGGTCAATGTTCAAAGCATCATAGTCATAGAGTCATACAGCGTGGAAACAGGCCCATCGGACCAACCTGCCCACACCGACCAACATGCCCCATCAGTAGTCCCACCTTCCTGTGTTTTGCCCATATTCCTCTAATCCTGTCCTATCCATGCATCCTTATAGTTATTTATAGCTCTAAAACCCTACAATATGTCTGGAATTCCTACCCCAATACTTCCTTATCATTGACCTTACTCTCCTTTAAGATGTAAATTAAAATCAACCTCTGGACCAAGTTATACTAATGTTCTACAGCCTTGGGATGTTTTCGAGGGGCTGAATGACTTAATCCTGCTCCTATGTCTTATGATCTTGCTAGATTTTAGACTTTAGAGATACAGCGGAGAAACAGTCCTTTCATCCCACTGAGTTGGCACGATCACAGGGAGAACATACAAACTCCATACAGACAGCACCCGTAGTCAGGCTCTAACCTGGGTCCCTGATGATGTAAGGCAGCAACTCCACTGCTGCGTCACTGTGCCGCCCAAGGTGCTACATTATTAATACCATAAAAATCCAAGCTGTTGCAATTGCACCCCTGCAGATTCAGATTCAGATTTTGATTAGTTTATTGTCACACACACCGGGGTGTAATGAAATTCCCTGTTTGCATGAAGCTCAAAGAGTAAACAATATGCATGGTAATGGCAGAAACAACATTAAATGCTATGATAAATTTAAAGCAGAAGAATAGTGCAAAGATTGTGCTGCAATCTGAAGTAGTGCACGAGAAAGCTAAAGTGCAATAATGGAATAATCGAATGAGGAAGAGTTAAGAGTAGGAATATGTGGGAAGAAATTTGTTGCTAGTGATGTAGTGTTCAGATCAGAATCATTGTGCTCCGTATGTTGGGACTTGGAGCTTTGCATCCACATGGAGTTTCTCTTCCCATTCCAATATTCAAACCAGGAGGGAAGCAGATTCTCAGCCCTACCAATATACAAGAGCTCTGGTGAAAGTGTAACTTTCTGAAAATCAACAGTTGTTTATTTTAGAAGAACCATTTTAACTTAAATAGATTAGTTATCACTATAACACAAACGCCAGAGGATTTACTTGCAATCAGAAAATAG
The DNA here is from genome assembly GCA_038087875.1 of Malacoraja senta. Classification (NCBI taxonomy): domain Eukaryota; kingdom Metazoa; phylum Chordata; class Chondrichthyes; order Rajiformes; family Rajidae; genus Malacoraja; species Malacoraja senta. The sequence goes on from CM075978.1 coordinate 185,005,178, forward strand.
AAGTTATCTTTCCCAAGATAAGCAAATGAAATTGGCCCCAAATTGAATCATTTTGCATGTTTTTAGTCCACAAGTATGTGATTTAAAACTTCACTGATTTACTGAATTTAATAGCTATAATGCCAAGTCTTTCTGATTACCGGGTGACATGTTTTGCCAGCTGCTGTAATTCCTACACTGTGAATTTACGTTCTATTTCTGCTCTATCCTGCAAGTGTTATATGCGATGCCAAGCTGTTCTTGGGCTGTTCTCATAACATGGCCTGTGGTTTGTATTCACAGATTGAATTTGACCAACTGGCAGAAAGTCTTGTTCAGCTGGAAAGGAAATGCAAAGCTTCGTGGGATCACTTGAAAGCAATAGCTAAACACGAAACAAAGCCTGTTTTAAAAAATAAGATGACAGAATTTCTAAAGGACAGCACAGAAAGGATAATAATCCTCAAGGTGGTACATCGTAGAATAATAAACAGGTCAGAACTTCATTTTCAATGTTCTTTATGCCTGCCATGCTTGGTGTTTTGGTGAATGAAGATTTATGTAAACCTTCAGTGGATTAACAATTGAGGATTGTTCCATAATCTGTTTCCCTTCATTCCCTTATTCTTATCTTCTGCTGCAACATGTGTAGCCTGGTCCTGAAGTAGGCCATTCAACTTAATTTTCCCCTGGTGCACTCCAACTTAATATTCCCAACTTTGATCCACACCCATTGAAACAATTCACTTTCTGCAAACATATTCAATTCAACCCTAAAAATATGATCTGCTCTAATGCCATGCATCCAGGAATTAAAAAAAAACATGCTTCCACAACTCTTCTTTGTGCCAGTCTTTGGCTCCAGCACTCAGCTTCCATTTCTTTTTCTCATTTCATCTCTCTCCAAAGCTCAATTCTCCCCTCCCCACAGTTCCCTCTCCCCCTTTCTCCATCATTCACTCTTCCTCTGCCCCCCTGGTTCCCGCTCCCCCCCCCCTCCATCTGACTCCCTTCCTTTGGCTCCCTGCCTCCTCCCCCAGTTCTCTCAACCCCCTTCCCCACCGCTCCCCTCTTAACTCCGCCCCGGTTTCCTCTCCCCTCACCCCATGGTTTGCTCTCTCTGATTACCAGGGCTCCCTTTCCCTTCTTCCATGGCTCCATCTCCCTCTTCCCTCCTTCTCCCACCTTCCTCTACCCACCACTTTCTCTCCCTCCTTACCTCTCCCTGTAGCTCCTTCTTCCCCTCCCACAGCTCCCTCTCCCTGTGTCTCCTCCACCCACCCTGTGCTCTGTCAAGTACAAAACTAGTAGTACATCACGTGATGACTTGTCTATTTCCCTTGCGCAGTACGGCTTTCTGTTCTAAGTTTTAGAAAGACATTGAACAACAAAGTTTTCATGTTTAGTTATTTCTACTCATAACCAGTTTCCAATCTCATGTCAGACTGCATCCCTACGTTTTATAATGTGAGGAATAATTGGCAGTAAATTCTTAATTCTGCCCAAAGTCACTATAAATGCCTGGTGGATAATGGGAAGCATCTTGCTTGCTTGAATTTGTGCCAGTTTACCAGGATCTAGGCCGCACCCAGAGAAGAGGGCTTGAAATGCAGACATGTCGCGGAGTGACGCCTGTATTGTCGTGAATAGTCGCCCAAAGTGTCATACCTTTTTCTGGTCGCAGCTGGATTTTCAACATGTTGAAAATTTTCGCCAACCTGCTGTGACTATGACGGTTGCCGGCAAGTCGACGAAAAATTTGTGTAAGTGGGACAGGCCCTTTACAGCGCCAGAGAGCCGGGTTCAATCCTGACTACAACTGCTGCCTGCATGGAGTTTGTTCATTCTCCCTGTGACCACTTAGGTTTCCTCCCGATGCTCCGGTTTCCTCTCACATGACAGTGACGTGCTGTTTGTAGGTTAATTGCCTTTTATAAATTGTCCCTAGTATGCAGGATACAACCAATGTAGGAATATTCATTAGTCGCACTGACTGGCTGGGTCAAAGGACCTGTTTCCACATAGTATATCTAAACCTTTGGCACCAAATGATTTTTTAAAATGTAATAAAAAAAATAACGTGTAAAATAATCAAAAGAAATGTACAGCCGAGGGATGACAAATTTGGAACTGTCATATATGTTATTTATTAAACCATACAAAAAGTTTGTTATGAGAGACATATAACTCTCTCAGGCCACTTCATATCGTGGAGCCAGCATTTGTCAGCAATTTATTATATAAAGTTGCTTGTGTCCCTGCATACTTCCTGTACTTGATCAGCAGTACTTTCACACTTGCCTGGAGCATCACCGGCACATAATTGTTGACTGTTGGTGCTCTCTTGTGGAGGAATCTGATATACCTAAGAGTTGTTACTGTTTCTTCCCACCTATTGAAAGTAAATCCCCAGCACGTGCCTTTGCTGTAAAACTGGGTTGAATTCAATGATCAGGCTTTTATTTATTCACCCGTGGACAAGAGTTCTCAATTAATGTTATCTTTTTCTTGCAGGTTCCACACGTTCCTTTTGTACCTTGGTCACCCTTCACCCACGGCCCGGCAGATGAAGATTACCAGGTTCTGTAAAATAATTAGCGAATTTGCACTGGAGTATCGGACTACACGAGAGCGGGTGCTGCAGCAGAAGCAGAAACGAGCTGCTTACCGGGAGAGGAACAAGACGCGGGGCAAAATGATCACAGAGGTTTGTCTGTTTAGAAGAACCAGCTTTCTCTGTTCTGTATTCTAAATGTGTAGGAAGGAACTGCGGGTGCTGGTTTACACTGAAGATAGACACAAAATGCTGGAGTAACCAATGCTGGAGAAACGATACCTATTCCTTCTCTGCAGAGCTGCTGCCTGACCCGCTGAGTTATTCCAGTGTTTTGTGTTTATCACCATTGTAATAAAACTCGGCCATGCAATATTAAATTTGATAAAGCTAGAACTTTCATCTATGGAACACACATTCTCATGTAGGTCATGTTTTTAGCCTGTTTGCAAATACGATTAGGGAACAGAGTAGAATTAAAACAGAAAATACTGGAAATTCTTAACAAGTCAAGCTGCATTTCTGAAGGAAAGTCAGGGACCTGAAATGGTAACTTAGGTTTTCTTTTCACAGATCCTCTCTGACATGCTGAGTAATTCTAGCATATTCTGTTTTTATTTCAGATTTCCAGTATCTTCAATTTCTTGGTTATGAGTTGATGGGTGTAAATGCTGGACAGTGATTTAGAATTTAAATGCATTCAATCTTAAAGCAGGCAGTTTTACACTGGAGCGGTTAATCTCAATGTCCTTCTGTTGTTGGGCTTCTAATCTTATTTGATTTAATCCAGTGAGTTCACCACTCCCTCAAGGAGATGACTGGGGGCAACTATTTATTCATGAGAAGCTCACCAGGACATGCTATTATTGACACGGACGTGCAGATTATTGGCACGGGGATGTAATAGCAATGTATTAATCTAATACAAGACTTATCATTCTCTCTAAGACACAAGTCATTAAAGTCATGGAATATATGCCGTTTGCCTGCATGAATGCAGCTGGAAGAATTTTTGAGGAGCTCAATGTAGCAATCGACATGATTCACACAGCATTCTGCTGCTTAAACATCTACCCTCCCATCAACATGAGTTTGAGTTTAGTTTATTGTCACATGTACTGAGGTACAGTGTGCATCATATTCTTACTTTAAAGTAAACCGTCTTAGCAACTTGCTGTTCTTCATCTTGTCTAAATAAAGGAAGGCAGAAAATTGAGGGGGGCCTAAAGTCCCAACTCTAACTGTAAGCACCATTTATGGGCGACTATTTACATACCATGCAAGCAAAGAATTTGACTGTGACTTGTCACATGTGACAATAAAGAATTCAATTCTTTACCTTCTTGCTCAGATTTCCAATACAAAGCACATTTACAGGTGTATGGAAACAATAGGTCAAAGAGCTGCCTGCTGTGCATTTTTTTTACCTTTTAAGATCTTTAACATAGTAAATATCCTACATGCTCCATGGAAAAAAATGTGAACAAAACTGCCACCAAACCATGCAAGGTATTAAGCCAGATGACCAAAAATTTGATAAAAGAGCTGGTTTAAAATTAAGCCTTAAATAAAAAGGAATGAACTGGAGAGGGTGTTACAGTACACAATACACAGTTTACAGTTTCAGCAACTCGTTTCCAATCCCAGCCTTTGGTGCTGTCTGTGTGAAGTTTGCACATTTTCCCTGTGAACATATGCATTTATTCAGTGTGCTCCAGTTTGCTTCATTTTCATTCCTACCAAAGAGTGCAGTTTGGGAGGTTAATTGGCCTTTGTAAGTTGCTCCTATTATGCAATTGATTAGTCAAATCTCAGCGAGTCGATGGGTAATGAGAGGAGAATAACATGGGACATAAAATGCTGGAGTAACTCAGCGGGTGAGGCAGCATCTCAGGAGAGAAGGAATGAATGACGTTTCAGGTCTCGACCTGCTGAGTTACTCCAGCATTTTGTGTTTACCTTCAATTTAAACCAGCATCTGCAGTTCTTTCTTACACAAAATAAAATGGGATATGAGTAAACAGGGGTTTGATGGTCAGTTAGATTTGTTTGAAGGGCCAGTTTCTGTGCCGTGTAGCTGTGAGTCTAGGTCTTAGATTGTAAGGTTGGAGTTGTGTTGATAATGGTAGCTACGTGGCTGAAGTCTGATAATATAATGAGATGTGCAGAGAGGAATTTGAGATTATGCATAGATTGCCGCAAGCCCAGGGGGGTGTTTAACTGTCTTTATGCTCACATTTTCCAATCTGCCAACCGTGTATTTCACCCCACCCAATAAAAAGATGTGTGGTTAGATTTTTATCTAAAATAGTGCCCTGAGTTAAGTTGGGATTTATAAATACAGATAGGTAGAACTTGGATTTTGAATGTAAAACTGGTACAAATCATTTTGTAACAAGGTGCGCAACGTTGAAATACGAGTACCTTTATTTAGCTTGAATTTGATTTACTTTCGGCCCTGTTAAATTCAGAATAACAACATCCAAGAGTAGATGCCCATTCGATTGCACTTCAAGTTAGAAGGTTTAGCATTGAATGTACAATGTAAGGAGACGTTTATACCTTGCAGAAGCTAATTTAGTTGCCAGTGACTTGAATAATTGTAAAGTACTATTGTAATTGAAATGCCAGCAAGTTCTATTGATGTTTCATAACCTAATACCAATTGAAAGGAGTGAATGTGCAATGTGGGAGGTCGACCTGCACAGATAATAGGCAATAGGTGTTCTGATTCCAAATACTTTGGCCTCCTAGTCTGCTTGAGGTCATCTTTTAACGTCCCCAAGGCCCCATTCTGGACGGGCACTGGGGAGGTCTACATAGTAGCCTGGCATGTAGATCAAAGTGAACTTCTAAGTGGTGAATTATGGGCTTGCATTTCCTCTCTAGAGGACTTGAATATATATCTAAGTGGCCAGAGCTACCTTATCAGATGGTGATGCTTTGGTAACTGAAAATTAAGTAAAAAATTTTTTTGTTCATGCCATAAGAACTTGCAATGGTTACAAATTATCTGATTAGTGCAGGGCCTGCAATTGTGTTTAGGATTTCAAGCTTTCCTCCTCCCGCCCCCCACCTCCCCGCCCAAGCACTTACTTCCCATTCCCTTGCAAAGATACACCATGAAAACCGAAACTTGACTTCCAAAAGGGTAGATTTTGCTAAATGATCAGTGTCTTTGCTGTGTGGAGTGCTTTGCAAAAGTATTGAGAACAAACAAAGAAGACAAAGCAAAAACATCTGTAACCTAAGCGATATTACCTGCTAATCTGTAAAATAGAAACAAGAGATCAGAGTATATTTATTTCAGATAAGGGTGTATACTTAGTGCCAATTCTTCTGCAGAAATTAAGACTAATTTTGCAATGTAAACTAAGGATAAGGAAGTAATTAAATTACATTGCTATTATTGAATGCATGGAGGGTATCTGTAAGGCCATCTAAATAAAATAGAGGGTGTGCAAAATGTTATTTATCATATTTACTTGTAATATCTGCTTCAGTCCAAACCACATTGTCACAGCGTCCAATATCAAGGACTGGAAAACAGTTCACGTTTATTTTCAGCAGTACTAACTATACTATAGATTATGCTTAATGTACAATATTGCATTGGCTGCAGAATTGTAAGCAGTTGTTATTGTTTGTCCATTTCCCTCCACATATGCTGCCAGATCTGTTGTTGCTCCAACAGTTTGTTTTTGCATCAGCAGTGCCCACTGTTGTAGGCTTCCCTGTATGCTCTGAAGTGGAGTGGAATATAATCTATCTTACTGATTGTAGGAGGGCAGGATAAAACATGGTGGGTAATAGGTAGACATAGGCGATGGAGAGTTTTGATTAAGCAGATTAGTTTAGTTTAGAGATACAGTGCTGAAACAAGCCCTTCAGCCCACTGAGTCCACGCCGACCAGCGATCCCCATACACTAACAGTAGGGACAATTTACAATTTTTACCAAGCCAATTAACCTACAAATCTTTGTGCGAGGATACTGGAGCACCTGGAGAAAACCCACGCAGGACACTCAGAGAATGTACAAACTCCATGCAGACAAAACCCGTAGTCAGGATTGAACCCACGACTCTGGCGCTATAAGGCAGCAACCCTACTGCTGCGCCACCATGCCACAAAATGGTGGACAAAGGCCAGGGACTACTTCAGAAAATTAAGAAAAATTCTCATGTCATAACATGAGAAAAGAAAGGAATCCACACTTAAGAGATAGTGGAAAGTTACAACCCTCTGAGGTAACCCTCATCAACTTATAAATATGATGTTCATAAGTCTTAACCATTGTTTGAGGGAACAGTACTGTAAGGAAAAAAAGTGTTATAAACCAAGATTCCATGGGTGGCAAAATGAGGCAAAGGGTTGTTTAATTCTTTGACAGATTTGTCCTCCAAAGGAGCATCCTAGTAGAACCTTTCTTGGAGCTCTGCCTCATGACCAGCTTGGCCAACTGAAGCCAAATTTAATGTGTTTAGGAGGTATTTATATTTTCTCACAGTTGTAAAGAGGGGCTCGACATTACCACACAACAGCGCTCAGAGGAAAAATAAAATGATTATGTTTTTCCACCTCGCATGCGGTCTAAAATAAGCTTGCCATTAAAGACTGCAACTTTGTACCAGAATAATTAAATCAGAACACTTGTGCCTCTGGTGATTATTTAGGTCAAACGTACAGGAACAAAATCTGAACTTTCCTTACAACACACAAGGGATTTCTGGCTGTCAAAATCAACTGTACAGCCATGTCCGATTTTTTTTTAAATTAGACACTGTTTTAACATTTAACTGTATGCCAGGTCATTCAAATGATGTCATTATGACCAAAATATAAAGATCATTTTTTGTTTTACAAAACCAAAACCAAATGGGCGGCACGGTGGCACAGTTGTTGCCTTACAGTGCTCACCGCGCCAGAAACCCGGGTTCGACCTCGATCCCGACTATGGGTACTGTCTGTATGGAGTTTTACCTTCTTCCCCTGACTGCGTGGGTTTTCTCCGAGAACTTCGGTTTCCTCCCACGCTCCAAAGACAAAGTAGGTTCTCCTTCTCTCCAGAGATGCTGCCTGTCCCGCTCAGTTACTCCAGCATTTTGTGTTTATCTTTGATTTAAACCAGCATCTGCAGTTCTTTCCTACACAGTAGGTTAATTAGCTTGGTATAAATGTAAATTGTCCCTAGACTGTGTAAGATAGTGTTAATGTGATGGTCGGCATGGACTCGGTGGGCCAAAGGGCCTGTTTCTCGAAATTAAAACTACACAAATGGTTGAGTATATTTCACTGCCAATTTAGTTTTGAAAAACTCCAGCTTCTTGATTTGCTTCAGTTATTTAAATGCATTTCACTATAGCATGCTTAGAGTTTAACCATATCAAATGGACTCCACTCTTCGTGACTGATGAATGAAATGGAGTCCTGCCCTTCTAGTGCAAGTTGGGTCCACAGAAAGTGCTTGTCAGAAACAGGCCAACTCACTTCTTCAGATATTGGTCCCTGATTCTGCAATGGTCACAATTTACCACCAAAGTTAATGTATTATTTCAGTCTCATTTCATCCACACAGTTAGTGAAATTGCAAGCCGTGAAATCAAAGAAGCATTGTCATCCAATTTAAACCCTATTGATGTAATTTTACTGTAAAGTTAATGTTATGTGAAGACAGTGCCAGAGTCTTATTACTTATTGATTTGTTTAAAGCATTTTAATCACAACTTTAATTAAGCACTGATGTATGAATGTTGGCAGGTAATGAGAAAAAAGACCAGGAAAGGTTAAATTTCTATTTTTAGTGCTCATGGAGCATGCAAGGATGAAAGAGGTGATGTAGTCCATTTTAACTATTCTACCCAGAAGGTCCCTGTGTATAAAACCTTAAGGGGTAGAAAAAGGGTGAACACACAGTCTTTTACCTAGGATTGGGGAATCATGAACAAGGGAGCATACACTTAAGGAGAGAGAGGGAATATTTAATATGCGCCGAAGGGTAGCTTTTTCACATAGATAGTGTACACATGGAATATTTACGTGCATGGAATGCGCTGCCAGAGGAAGTGGTTGAGGCAGCTACTGTAACAATGTTAAAAATATATTTGGACATGTATATGAAGAGGAAAGGTGTAAAGGAATATTGGTCTAGAGTGAGCAAATGGGATTAGCAAATATGAGCATCTTGGTCCGTATTATTGTGATGCTATGACTTTATTGGAACAGGGAGGAGTCCTCAGGTTTTAGAGTATCCCCTGTTTGTTTTTGTTTTTTTCAACCCTGTGCATTTTTAAACTGATTTCTGTGTGTCAGTGTGTGTTTACACTGTAAAATATTAATCTTCTATTTTTCCTTTTGAACATTTGAACAGGTGCTCCCTTGTCTAGTTTCCATTGTTCAATTGAAAGCAATGGTCCAACTTATTTTTCCCAAACCATTAAATATCTTAACAAATATCTCTGTCGTTTTTTAAGATTGAAAAGTACAAGCGCCTTTTTTAAGAAATATCATCATCCTTTGAAGGGTCCAAAAGTCAAGCTTTCTTTGCATCTCGGCATCCAGAACAGGACAAAAGAATTGTGACCAGAGCACGGAGGTCTACTCGCCATCTCCTCTGATCTGCTCTCTGATACTTAAGTGTATTGTTGGCTTTGTCAACTATTGGGTTTGCAATGGTTGAACATGCAGAGTCCCAAGAGTTTCCCTCAAAAATCTAGTTGAAAGCCTATTAAAGGAAGCCACGGAGATGCAAGTTTGAATGCTGATATATTTCCGTCCTCTGTATGAAATCAAAGTAAACCTTTACGTAGGTTACCTGTTTAAAAAGTGGGGGGAAATGGATATTAAATCCACTTGAAGCCAGATGGTTCCAGACTTCAAATGTTTAAAAAATAGTTATACCATGTTTAACAAATGGTATTAACAAATGAGGTATTAAGGCATTAATAAATACTTGTACCTTAGCTTTATGTTTGGCACAGACATTGTGAGCCGAAGGGACTGTTCCTTTGCATACTTTTCCATGTCCTATGTTATTAATGCATTTTTATTTGCCATTTATTTGTTATATTTCTATTTGCGCCATGAAGAGCTTGAATGATTTGGGTTTTAGTGAGTATGACAAAACTCACATTTACAGTCTGGGTAAGACATGCTGTTCTTTGTAAATTGTCACAGACAGCAAAGTTTTCCACAGCGGCGGGTGGCACTGAGATCTCCCACACCCCTGACCTGCATGACCAGCAGCTGCAGGCAGATGAACAGCACGAGAACATGAAAAACATTTTGACGACACCAGAGCCACAGACTCGAAGGAGCAGAGGCAATAGATGTGAGCTATTCTTCCTGCTATTCATTTGGCAGAGGCCACTCCTTTTGTACTGTAATGTATGTGTTTAGCTACAGCATTTTAACATCCTGTACTGTATAAATCCAATAAAACTAGGCATGGGCGAAATCTCTCGTGGGGCTGCCCACGGAGTATTGTGTTCAATTTTAGTCACCCAGCTATAGGAAAAATCCCATTAAGCTGGAAGAAGTGCAGAGAAGATATGAGGATGTTGCCAGGACTTGAAGCCCTGAGCTACTAAGATTGGACTTGCTAGGATTTTATTCCTTGGAGTGCGTGAGGCTGAGGGGTGATCTTATTGAGAGCATATAAAATGATGAAGGGAATAGATTGGGTGAATGCACAGTGTCTGTTACTCAGAGTAGGGGAATCAAGAACCCAAAGGGAATTAAGGGAAGGAGAAAGATTTAATAGGAACATGAGGGGCAACTTTTTCCACACAGAGGGTGGTGGGTATCTGGAACTTTGCCCCCACACAGGGCTCTGTGGTCAGTGGGAGCTTCTTGTAAACCCTGAGCAGACAGTCTATGAAAGACTAAAACAACTTATTTAGAGTCAGTTCAATACCAGATGGAGCACTCTTCTAATGAGACCATTAGAGTGTGGTTTTGGGAAATAGCCAATTATCCTGTGCATCACGATCCTATGGCTGTACATTGTAAAAAGAAATGTGTTTATCGAATTAATAGTATCATTTTAAAACAAAATCACAGATATAATTCAAGCTACCTTTATCACTGATTGCATTAGGCTGAGAATTTAGCTCAAATGTTTCTGACTACATCATATGAAATAGAAGTACAATGACTTCAAATATATCCCAGTTCAGTAGATGTGCATTTGCCATCTTTCATTACTGCAAAGGGAATGCATTTTCTGCTTGGAAGCTGTTTTTGAATATCAGTTATGTTTTCTTGGCCCTCTTGACTCTTATAGCTGTTGGAAGAATCAGTCCACCAAATCTCTCCACCTCTACAGATGGAGCAGCAAGTCCAGCCGATGATGCTACAGATGAAATCATGGACCGGCTGGTGAAATCTGTCACACAGAATCCCAATCAGAGACCATCTACTCCCAAAGAACGCAAAAGGTCAAGAGCAAACAGGAAATCCTGTAAGTATATTTGGCTGTGATGGTTTCTTGTGGAAGGTATGGTGAAGAGGGGAAGAGATATTGTGTTTCCCAGGATTTAGAAACCAGGGAAAAGAAACAAACCTGTTTTTTGTGTGACTGGTTCCTAGCACTATGAGATGATTTCTGAAACCTTGATTCTTATAACCATTAAAGAACAACCTCTTGTAATGATGATATATCCTTTGTAGTCATTCTTGTCCACAAATTATGAACTGCTTTTGAAATATCCCAGAACAATTCATTTAATTTCCCATGCAAAAGATTTAGGCTATCAGCATTATCAGACCCCCCCCCCCCCCCCTCCACCTCTTCCATTATTAGCTATCTTTCCATTATTTATATTATCCTATCATTTCTTGTAGCTTTATAGAGAGGCATCGCTCTACAACATGAAAACTGGCCCTTTGGCCTTTCAGGTCCATACAATAATCAAGCACCCATTTTTACATCAATCCTACCTTGACCCCTTTTATTCTCCGTGCATTCCCAAGAACACTCCGTCCTCTCCGGATTCTACCACTCACCTCCCACCAGGATCCGTTTACCAACCCCCATGTTTACATATCGTGGGAAGAAACCAGAACACGGAGGAAATTCACGTGTTTGCAGGAAGAACGTGTAAACTCCATACAGCTGTAGTGGAAGACAATTAAACCTGGGTCACTGGAACTGTGATGAAGCAGCTCCACTAGCTGCATCTTTGAGCCATCCTTAAAATGTCTCAATGGTAACTTCTCCCACTCCTCTATACTCCAGCAGATACAAGCCTAGTCTGTACAATCTTTCCTCTTAAGATTTATGGAAGTGGAATGTCTCTCTTCATTGATGTAATAATACGGAACTGTCGACGCTGGTTTTTTTTTAAATCAAAGAAAGACACAAGATGCTGGAGTAATTGAGCGGTCATGCAGCATCCCCCAGAGAACAGGGATACGCAATGTGTCGGGTCTGAAGAATGGTCCTGACCCAAAATGTTACCTATCAATGATCTCGACCCACTGACTTACTGACTTACTTTATGCCTCACTTAATTTTCAGTGCTCAGTTTAGGTAAGGGTATAATTTATAATGTGAGTTGGTATCTGCAGCTCCAGGACTCAACTGCAGATTTAATGTTGAGATATTACAGTATCCAATTGTCTGATTCAATGGGCTATTTCATGTATATTGATTTTATATGATTATTCTTCAGGACACACAAAGCAGTCACAAGGTATTATGGAAAGTCCTGCAGCATACAATAACTAGTTACCACTTTGTCTGGCTTTTGTGATAAAAAAATGATTTATTTATTAAAATGAATGACTCTTTGCCAGTCACCTCAGTTTTATGGGTACAATATGCTGTCTTTTATCGTGCAAAAAATCAATTGCATTGTAATCATAAAATAATTTTCTTTCAAAGACCATGTCATATTATGAAATGTTGGAGCAAGCCAATTAATTATCAATTTGAAACTGTCAACTGAAAATAAAATATTTAATGCAGTCACACAGTTACTGGCAATTGTAAAGTATTTACTAGTTCCAAAAAGAACTTGGCATTCTTGCCAAAGTGAATAAACAAATTAAGCTATGCTTATGTGGGGCCTTTAACATGGTAAAACATCCCAAGACGCTTCTCCGGCACTTTATCCATCAGAAGTTCATACCCAGCCACAGAAGAAGACGTTAAGACAGTTAGCTGATCAAATTTGTAGACACATGGAACTTCAGATGCTGAAATCTTGTCCAAAACACTATGTGCTGGAGTAACTCGGCGTGCCAGCCAGCGTCTTTGAAGAGAATGGATCTATTCCCTCCGCAGACGCTGCCTGACCTGATGAGTTACTGCAGCACTTGGTGTTTTGATCAAATTGGTATGCTTGGTGGAGCACCTTAATGAGGGTTAGACCAGAGGTACATTGGGTTGGGAATTCCAGAGCTGGTACAATGAACAATGAAATTCAGGGTACAGAAAGATAATTCAGAATTATAGGAGAGGCTTAGAAAGTTAGGGACAGGTGGATTTTAAAACAAAGGGGAAAAAAGGTTAAAATTGAGATGTTGCAAGATTAGGAGTCGATCTAAAATGGCAACAATTAACAGGTGAATAGGGCCTTTTGTAATTTAACATAAGGGCAACTGTTTCGGATGAATTTACAGTGGGTGTAAGAAGGAAGTCAGCTAGGAGTACCGTTTTTTTTTAGTCTAGTGGTTACAAAGCAAATGAAGGCAGTGATCTTCTCAACAGGTGAGAGGTGCATGAAGAAGTAATAGAATTGAGAGTAGACACAAAATGCTGGAGTAACTCAGGCAGCATCTGTGGAGAGAAGGAATGGGTGATGTTTCGGATCAAGACCCTTCTTCAGACTTGAATTGAAAGTTCAGTTCAGGTTGCAAATGGCAACTAAAGTTATTAACGGGAAGGCTTCAGGTAGTAGAAACATAGAAAATAGGTACAGGAGTAGGCCATTCGGCCCTTCGAGCCTGCACCGCCATTCAATATGATCATGGCTGATCATCCAACTCAGTATCCTGTACCTGCCTTCTCTCCATACCCCCGATCCCTTTAGCCACAAGGGCCACATCTAACTCCCTCTTAAATATAGCCAATGAACTGGCCTCAACTACCTTCTGTGGCAGAGAATTCCACAGATTCAGTGGAATTTTCAAATGATTTTCACAGATTCAAATGATTTTCTCATCTCGGTCCTAAAAGACTTCCCCCTTATCCTTAAACTGTGACCCCTTGTTCTGGACTTCCCCAACATCGGGAATAATCTTCCTGCATCTAGCCTGTCCAACCCCTTAAGAATTTTGTAAGTTTCTATAAGACCCCCCCTCAATCTTCTAAATTCTAGCGAGTACAAGCCGAGTCTATCCAGTCTTTCTTCATATGAAAGTCCTGCCATCCCAGGAATCAGTCTGGTGAACCTTCTCTGCACTCCCTCTATGGCAAGAATGTCTTTCCTCAGATTAGGAGACCAAAACTGTACGCAATACTCCAGGTGTGGTCTCACCAAGACCCTGTACAACTGCAGTAGAACCTCCCTGCTCTTATACTAAAATCCTTTTGCTATTTTTGTAATTAGGAAGCAAGATGGAATCAATAACTAGAATCAAGATTTCTTCTGTACATGCATGAGGTTGTATCCAGTTCTCAGCTGAAGATCATAAGGGTATTACACATATATAACATACCTGTTTTTTCCCCAAAATTCTTAAATAGCTCTTGAGTGACAGAAGATAATTGTTTTCTTCCACTGGTGAAGGTCAGCTCTGAGGATGAAACATTTTTTTCTAGTTTTCCCAAGACAGTATGAATGATAATATCTCCCATAAAAGTCAGAGATGTCATTTCTATATGTGTCCCATTTGGAACTGGACAGAGTTTCAAACCAGTTGCACCTGAGCTCAGGTAACGTATAAAATAGGCAGAAGTGTTTGGCTTACCTATACTAATATTGATTTCTCTTTAATTGCAGTACGAAGAACTCTGAAAAGTGGTTTGACCCCTGACGTGGTCCAAGCATTGGGTTTGTCTAAAACATCAGAAGTAGAAGTATAAAACAATTGGTCTGAAGAATGGGTCCCGACCCGAGACATCGCCTGTCCATGTCCTCCAGAGATGCTGCTTGACTTGCTGAGTTACTCCAGCATTTTGTGCTCTATGCCAGATTCTAGCATCTTCAGTTCCTTGCATCTACAGTACTCTGAAGTATAAAACAACTTAAATACAGAGGAAACACAATTTGGTGCCTAAGCATTCAGACACTTCAGTAACTGAATAAATAAAAAATACAGAAAATATTTTTGTATTCCTCAATTTGTGGCAAGCTCCAAAATGTTACAAATACTTTTAATTATTATGATAGGCCTGAGTCTTGTCTTTGCATATTGTTGGATGGAATCATGTATGGAACATAAATCATTTGGATTGGGTTCACTAAAGTTGATAGTCAAACTCATTCTGGATAATGGATTTAGAGGGGAAATTGAGGTTCAGCCTAAGTGCTCAAAATGTCCCTTTGAAACTTGGGTTCCAGCAGATATTTTCTGCCTACGTTACCAGCATTCAATTGAAAACCTGCATAAATATTTCACCCCAAAAAGCGTTCTCCAATATTTCTTGAAGACAGTGATTTTGCTAGGGTACAATCCTCTGGGTATTGTTTACCTGCTAGCGACTTACCCAGGAACAAAACTGGATAGTGAGTGGCATCAAATAATTAGAAGATAAGGGCTTCCCAACTCAATTTGATCCTGTCCTCATTCAAGGTTCACATTTGCACTTCTAGATGGGCACAAAATGCTGGAGTAACTCAGTGGGACAGGCATTATCTCTGGAGTCTCAGTCTGAAGAAGGGTCTCGACCTGAAACGTCACCCATTCCTTCTATCCAGAGATGCCGCCTGTCCCACTGAGTTACTCCAGCATTTAGTGTCTATCTTCAGTGTAAACCAGCATTTGCAGTTTCTTCCTACAAACTTCTAGATGGAACTCAGTGGAAGGGAATCATCCATGCAAGCACTGGCCAGTGTATTCTTCTAACTACACAGACATGAAGGACCCTTCTTTCTTCTATTGGCAATAATTAACAGACTGACTGTGCACCAAGGGTTGAACTTGAGGCCTCCTTGGTATATGTGGCATATGATGCTTTTACCCTTTGAGCCAACAGGGTTTTCCACTAAACTTTAAATACTAAGGAGATTTAATTAACTTTGGGTTGATTAGAACAGCTATGTCTTTAACCATGTTTTTAAATTTGTAAAATTTTAAATGTGTTGTACAAATATTTTGAACTGACAGGGTGGAGAATTGAAATTAATAATAATGAATTACTACCTTGTAGTTAAAAAAAAGGATAAAGTATATTCATTTGTTAAGATAACAAATTAAGTGTATTTGGAATTGTCTTTATGCAGCATGATAAAAAATTGTTAGCAGATATGCATGGAAAAGCATACTCTGCATAATCCATATTTTGGATATAAATTTGCACTTGGATGTCACCTTTATTTTTTGGCAGTATTATGATCACATTTAAAAAACCACTAATTGACAAATCAATCAATATATTAGTTGCAGGGTAATCCTGAATGCAATGTATAATACCCCAAAGGCATCTTCCTTTGAGTGTTTCGCAAGCTGACTCAAAACAAATATGCAGATTTAAGCAATATATTCACTGTTACAAATGCACACAATTCTACTTTTTATATAGAAAAGGTCATAGGTCCTTTAGGACTGTGCGATGTATTTTAATAAACTTTTTATTTTTAATCCATGAAATATTGTTTGTGAATGTTTGTATGAGTATTATTGCAACGATTAAATGTTTCATGTTTTTCTCGTGATGCTTTGTTCTCTACTTTAGAGGTTTAGAAAATCAAGCTTCTTTCAGTTTATCTTTGCCTACTGCTCTGGCATTGGGTGCAAATCTTTGAAGTACAGGTCCTTGATTGATTTGGAGAATTAGAGTACCTTTTGAGCTCATTACAAAAACATTTCAAGTGTTTGCAGGAGCATGCACGGGACTTCATATTTGTTAGCATTGAGGGGAGTATGTGGTGGTAGCACTGGTCAATAATGTTATGTAATCAATATATCTGCATATTTTAATTTGAGGGAGAGGCTGAGGCCCTGTTTGGCCCCACCTACAGTGGCTTGCAAAAGTATTCATACCCCTTGAACTTTTCCACATTTTCTCACGTTACAACCACAAGCGTAAATGTATTTTATTGGGATTTTATGTGATAGACCAACACAAAGTGGCGCATAATTGTGAAGTGGAAGAAAAATGATACATGGTTTTCAAATTTTTTTGCAAATAAAAAACTGAAAAGTGTCGCGTACAAAAGTATTCTGCCCCCTTTACTCTGATACCCCTAAATAAAATCCAGTGCAACCAATTGCCTTCAGAAGTCACCTAATTAGTAAATAGAGTCCACTTGTGTGTAATCTAATCTCAGTATAAATACAGCTGTTCTGTGAAGGCCTCAGAGGTTTGTTAGAGAACATTAGTGAACAAACAGCATCATGAAGCCTAAGGAACACACCAGACAGGTCAGGGATAAAGTTGTGGAGAAGTTTAAAGCAGGGTTAGGTTATAAAAAAATATCCCAAGCTTTGAACATCTCACGGAGATCCATCATCCGAAAATGAACATCCCAAGCTTTGAACATCTCAATCCATCATCCGAAAATGGAAAGAGTATGGCACAACTGCAAACCTACCAAGACATGGCTGTCCACCTAAACTGGCAGGCCGGGCAAGGAGAGCATTGATCAGAGAAGCAGCCAAGAGGCCCATGGTAACTCTGGAGGAGCTGCAGAGATCCACAGCTCAGGTGGGAGAATCTGTCCACAGGACAACTATTAGTCGTGCACTCCACAAATCGGGCCTTTATGGAAGAGTGGCAAGAAGAAAGCCATTGTTGAAAAAAAGCCATAAGAAGTCCCGTTTGCGGTTTGCCACAAGCCATGTGGGGGACACAGCAAACATGTGGAGGAAGGTGCTCTGGTCAGATGAGACCAAAATTGAAGTTTTTGGCCTAAATGCAAAACGCTATGTGTGGCGGAAAACTAATACTGCACATCACCCTGAACACACCATCCCCACTGTGAAACATGGTGGTGGCAGCATCATGCTGTGGGGATGCTTTTCTTCAGCAGGGACAGGGAAGCTGGTCAGAGTTGATGGGAAGATGGATGGAGCCAAATACAGGGCAATCTTGGAAGAAAACCTGTTAGAGTCTGCAAAAGACGAGACTGGGGCGGAGGTTCACTTTCCAGCAGGACAACGACCCTAAACATACAGCCAGAGCTACAATGGAATGGTTTAGATCAAAGCATATTCATGTGTTAGAATGGACCAGTCAAAGTCCAGACCTAAATCCAATTGAGAATCTCTGGCAAGACTTGAAAATTGCTGTTCACAGACGCTCTCCATCCAATCTGACTGAGCTTGAGCTATTTTGCAAAGAAGAATGGGCAAAAATTTCAGTCTCTAGATGTGCAAAGCTGGTAGAGACATACCCCAAAAGACTTGCAGCTGTAATTGCAGCGAAAGGTGGTTCTACAAAGTATTGACTCAGGGGGGCTGAATACTTTTGTACGCCACACTTTTCAGTTTTTTATTTGTAAAAAAATTTGAAAACCATGTATCATTTTCCTTCCACTTCACAATTATGCACCACTTTGTGTTGGTCTATCACATAAAATCCCAATAAAATACATTTACGTTTGTGGTTGTAACGTGACAAAATGTGGAAAAGTTCAAGGGGTATGAATACTTTTGCAAGCCACTGTATGTCTTGGTCATTTTCTTTCCTCCACACACGGTCTGAGAAACTGATGATCAGGTGCCCTCTAATAATTCATCAGACACTTTTGTTAACGCTCCATCTTTTCAAGTAGGGGAGTACCACATATTAGATCCAAGTTGATTTGTCACTTGTTGTAAGCCTCCATTTTAGCCGTACAATCTCTGCAGTGCAGCTGATTAAATGCAAGGCAGTAATTCTGCAAAAGGAACTCTTATACCACAAGGCATTCTGTACCTCTAAAATTATTTCACAAGATAAATACAGATATAGAAGCCAGCCAGGCCAAGTTAACGCATGTAGCTAAAACGAACAAGTAAAATCTCTTCCTCAACATCCAAAATGAACATGGGATTGTCAGAATGGATCAGACTTGATAGAGCAGGCACTCCTTTCCTGTAGAACATTATTGTGAAATTGAATGAACTGAAGATTCATCTCATTAGTCGTTGCAGTAATTGGATGGTGTGTATATAGGCCGTGCAGTTGTCTATAATGTAACACCACTTGCATTTCAAAAGTAATCGAAGGTATGTCAAAAACTTTACAGCATCCTGAAGATGAAAGAGGCACCGTAATAATATGTTCATTAATTTCATTAATTTTCTCTGAAGTGCAGTAAACCTGGCCTCTCTCACACTATTGCCATGAGTAACCGTGAAACACTGTTTCATTTCATATTTAAGGATCAGTAGTTGCACTTTTTCGAAGGTCTCCATTCTGGCTGTTTTTCAAGCTAAGTTCCCTCATGTATCAGTCCCCCCCCGGAGTGCCTGGTCCCCACTCACTTAGGGCCAAACTTTCAGCTCTGCTCCACAGTGCCTCTGGGACTGGAATGCTTCCATTGTGTCCAGGTGGTCATAACCGAAACAATACTCAAGGTGCACTATGACCAGAACATTACATTTTCTGACTCAATTCTTCAATTATTTGGCAGTATAATTCAGCATTTTAATACATTGTTGTTTGCTACTGTAGAGTGAATTGCCATGTTAAGTGCCAAGTATATTAATATCCCAAAGTCTCTCTCAGCCTTATTCAGCTATTTCATTCAATTATTATATACATTGTCTGTTTTTTCTATCATGAATAGTACATCTCATTTATGGATTTTACTTGTTTCCTCAATCTGTTGTGGCATTCTCTGACTCTTGACTCTCATCACAGCTTGGTGAGTCTGAATTTAACTGCAACCTCTGACTCGTGATGAGTCTGAGAATTTGACTGCATCTTCTGACTTGTGACTCTCATTACGGCTTAGTGAGTCTGTGAAGTTATTGATATAAATTGGAAACTTGTATCACCAATCCATTCAGAGTAACTCACAACCACTCGTGATCCCACTTTCTCCTCATCCTCTCCCATTTTAAAAAAAAAAACTATTTCCTTTTCTTCACTAAAGTTCTTCATTTATTTCATTTTTTTACAATGGTTCATAGCAGGAACAGTACAATGAGACGGCTCTTTCAGGGAATCTGTATCAAGATTTTCTAAAAACCCAGTTGAGAATCTTTAATTATTTATTATATCCAAAAAAATTGCTTAAGTCTGTGAGAAGTTTTAGTTATTATTTAGATATGTGGTTTGGTTTATCCTGGACCCAGCCCATTGCCCAGATCCCACCTGCCTGCACTTTCTCCAGACGTGGTGATGCACTA
Organism: Malacoraja senta; assembly: GCA_038087875.1. Taxonomy (NCBI): domain Eukaryota; kingdom Metazoa; phylum Chordata; class Chondrichthyes; order Rajiformes; family Rajidae; genus Malacoraja; species Malacoraja senta. Next base: position 185,025,158 of record CM075978.1, read on the forward strand.
CAGGATGAGGTGACCTTCAGGCCCCAATAGATGGCCATCAGGAGAGGCGGAGTGAGCTTTGAATGACATGTTAGTATGAAGTGTTGGAAGGGAAGGGGGTGGGAGGAACGGTTGTGCAGCTAGTCGAGCTGCTACCTCAGCTTCAGCGATCCAGCTTCAATCCTGACCCTGGGCACTAACTGTGGAATTTGCACGTTCTCCCTGTGACCTCTGGGTGCTTTGGTTTCTTACTATGCCCCAAAGATGTGCACGTTGGTAGACTAATTGGTCAGTGAAAATTGCTCGCATTATGTAGATGATTGGTAAAAAACTGGTTGTGAATTGATGAAAAAGTGGGCAGTATAAAAATTGGGATTAATGTAGTAGTGTTAGTGTAAATGAGTGGTAGATCATCGTATGGAATCGATGAGCCAAGGTGCTGTTTCCTTGCGTATTTCTCTTTTTAAATGGATTTGCATAAACAAACATAACCTATTTTTAAAAATATTTTAAAGCACATTAAAATTCCAAGAAATAATTAAAACCATTAAATAAGATATAAAACAAAGCAATCACCTTTTTTCTATGAGGTCTGCAAACCCATTCAAATGAATGTTGTAACTGTTTGTGTCCTGATTCTTACTGGAGTAAGGATGATTGTAAAATGCATCCAACCCCCCTTTAGCATGTTAGTGTTCTGTTGCTTTCCCAATAGCAAGTCCATTGTCAGAGAAGACAAATCAGATGGACCAGCATCTGACCTGTTCATCTCGATATCGGCCATTGATTGCTTGTGTGGATATGTGAGATGTAGCACAGTGCAGAAAACCGTTTACACTCCTAATATTTTATTCCATTTGTCATTTTTTATGGAAAACTAACTTTTACAAAATGTACCTATGGCCCAATTGCTTCTTTGGAATACAGGTAATCATAGTTATAGAGTTATAGGTTATGGAAACAGGCCCTTTGGCCCAACTTGCCCACACCAACCAACATGTCTCATTTACACTAGTCCCACTTGCCTGCGTTTGGCCCAAATCACTCTAAACCAATGCTATCCATGTACCTGTCCAATTGTTTCTTAAACATCGCGATAGTCCCTGCCTCAACTAACTCCTCTGGCAGTTTAGCTTAGTTAATCGTTTAACTTCACTTATTTACAGTCCAATGTAGCATCTTCAAATTCTGACTTACTGCGCAGGATAAAACACAAAAAGATCCTACAGTTTGCAGTACATGGAGATCAAGTATTTGAAACGTCGATATACTGCTGAAGCTATTCCAAGCAACTGGAACACCAGTATGTTTGTAGGTAGTCTTTTTGATTGGGAAAATATGGGTTTAAGAACTTTGGCTCTTTTTCAGGGTGCTGAAGGTTTAAACTGTTTGTTCCTAAACAGGATGGTATGGGGCAAGAATGTAGTCACAACGTGGTGAAGTCTGAGGTGGGTGGCAAACCATTCCCCACTGTTTAATGAGAGGAATATGCACTCTAACTGGATGGTGGAGAGGTCATTTGAGACCAGAAATAGTAGGGTACTCAAGCAAGACAATAAAAGCATGGTTTGCGGATGTCATCCATGTGCTCATCTTCATATGATGTCTACAAGGGATGTTGTATAAAATGAGGAGGAAGAGATGACCAAGAATGAGTGGTTGGGTGGTCCTGGGCTAATGGTTTAGGATCAGGAGGATATGATGTCTTGAAGATGACCGGATTATGGTTGGATCTATATGAATGGAACCAAGTGAGGGAAAGTTTCACTGAACAACAGAAGAGAGACGGACCAGTACGAGTTAATGGCAAAAAGATTCAAAGGAGACAATGGTACAGATAAATAAAGAGGGATTGATGGGATTGGTCGATTAGGAGCCAGCATTGACTCAGTGGGTCAATAGCCCCTTCCTCTCATTACAATGAGAATGGGGTCCAAGAACATGAATGCTTCCAATGGACAAAATTAGTTTTAAAAACATATATAGGAGGCAACATGCAGTTTTAACTATGGGGTTTGTGTGGAGGGCTGAATGGACGTAAAACATTTTTTATTCTGTGTTATTTTTTAGGAGAGTTGGATAAAAAGGAAATGAAAGATGAAATATTAAGGTTAGCATAAGGGAGAGCCTGTGAGGAGGTTTGGCTTCGTGGGCAAGGCCATTGGGCATGTGGTGGGCAGTAACCAATCTTCAGACAAAGTCTCCTTTAGAATTCTCATTGTGGGAGGTGATGGAGAGACAACAAAAGAAAGCTAGTAGAGATCCCGCCTCACAGCAACAGTGACCTGGGCTAACTCCTGACCTCCAGTGCTGTTTGCATGGAATTTTAACTCCAGAATCTCTTACATGCAGGAGTCAGTAAAACCTATACCATGAAAAAGCTTCAAGTAAATGTAAATGGTATATGTTATACACGGTGTTCTTAAGAGAAATAATGAGGATCATGGGAAAACTGTATAACAGGACTCTGGCTAGAACCCAGAATTCTGAATTATTCTTATTATAAAAATAAGTAAGACATGAATCATGGAATTATGTCACTCAGCATCAATCATGGTGCAGTCATTGGTACCATTTCATAAATCAGTAAATTAAAGTAATATGTTTGGAAAATGTGGCTTAAATCTGATTATCAATAAAAGTATACAATCTAAATGAAATTGCTCATATTGTAGATGACTAACTTTGGTAAAAAAGAGATTTAACAATGGAAAGGGATCTCTAAACCAACAAGATGGAATAACAAGAAGATGCTGTGATAATCGACCATTAAAATGACAACATTATCTCAAAAGCCAAGGATGAGAATGTCCAATTTTGGCCATAAAAGTATACTTCAATAAACTGCATAAGAATATTCAGTATTGGAAAACACTTCCCATCTCAATGCTCGGTAGAATTAATACCATAAAAATGATTTTCCTACCACAATTACTGTACCTCTTTCAATCAATTCCGATATATCTCCCCAAATTTTTTTTTTTTAAGTTGATTCTATTGTTACAAGTTTTATTTGGGATTATAAGAACCATAGAATAAGTAAAAAACATTTATGTAAATCCAAGATGAATGGAGGATTAGTCTTACCAAATTTTTTATTTTATTTTTGTGCTGTTAATATTAAAAATATGAACTTCTGGTTGGAAGATATGGATCAACAACCAGATTGGTTAAAGATGGAAAAGGAAGATTGTTTACCTTTTGAAATTGGCTAGATTTTGTTAGCTTCCATAAAACTGAATTAAAAAACTTATAGTGAAAATCCGACAATATATAGTGGTATACGAACTTGGAAACAATTAAAAATGACTTTAAAATTGGATAATTTATCACTCCTACTCCCCATTGTAAATAATCCTTCATTTAAACCTTCTGTGTTGGATAAAGGTTTTGCACAATGGAAAAATTATGGAATTAAAAAGGTGGGACACCTTTATAGAAAAGGTATATTTCTTTCATTTCAGGAGTTACAACAGAATTATGGACTATATTCAAATAATTGTTTTAGATATTTACAACAGAGATTATGATAAATCACATACACAAGATTATAGAACTAGGGAGCCAGAGATCCTTGAATGTTTGAATAAACATCCTAACACAGATAAATTAATATCTCACATTTATAATATTCTTTTAGATAGGTCCCATCAACTGAAGCATGGGGAAATGAACTAGCTCAACCTATAATGAAAGATATATGGGATGAAAGTTTACAACATATACATCAATGCTCGTTAAATACCTGACACTCTTTAATACAATTTAAAGTACGACATAGACTGCACTATTCTAAAACAAAATTAAATAGAACCTTTCCAAATATTTCTCCTATCTGTGACAAATGTCAATATTTAGAAGCTAATTTAACTCATACTTTTGTAAACTGTATGAAAATTAAAAAATTCTGGATGGATATTTTTTAAATTATTTCTGGTTGTTAATATCCAATTGGATCCTGATCCAAAACTAATAATATTAGGAATATCAGAACAAAGCCTAAAACTTACAACAAACCAAAGAAATTTCCTTGATTATAGTATAATAATTGGGAAAAAATTAATATAAATTCTTTGGAAAAACCCAACAACCCCCACAATTATAATGTGGATTATGGAGATGTCTGAGACCTTACACTTGGAAAAAATTAGACTTGTCTTAATTGACAAACCAGAATTGTTTGCTAGAATATGGTCTCCATTTATTGATTTTCTGAAAGGGTAAATTGGTCCAACACGGAAGCTTGACTGAAACTTGAATCCAGGATTGGATGAATAATTAAACTTTATAATCTACGGACCTATCTTCAAAATTATGTTATTGGTAATTTCTTTCTTTTTTTTTCTTTTTTCTCTTTCTTTTCTTTCTATAGCTCTATCTCTCAAAAAACTATTAAAAAAAATAATAATAAATAGAAGCTGTTAATATGTAATTGATAAACAAATTGTGTTTTGGTTATGATATGTATATGCTTCTAATTTAAAAAAAGTATACTTCATTAGCTCTTCCAAAAAAATGTTCAGGTGTACTTTCGACATGATGATTACCCTTTTTCTCTAATTGTTGGAAACATTTATTGCTTGGAATTAATGTGTTTTTACTTGTATCACTTACACCATCCGATCATCAACTAGAGAGCAGTCCTGAGCTACAATCTACTTCATTGGAAACCCTCGGATTATCTTTAATCTAACTTTTCTGGACTTTATCTTGCACTAGATGTTATTCCTTTTATCCTGTATCTGTGCACTGTGGGTGGCTTGATTGTAATCATGTATAGTCTTTCCACTGACTGGATAGCATGAAATTAAAACGCTTTCAACTGTACCCCCGGTACATGTGACAATAAACTAAAAACGAAACTAAATCGGCATCGCAGTAATTTACACCTTATACCAGGTATTTATGCCATACTTTAAAGCAATAATCCAAATAAAGCCATTATAGTAATATCTTCTTTTTTTTACAATTGAACATGCGAACTTGGCCTTTCTGTATTGGTTTACATTTCTGTACATGATTTAGGATACAGACTAACATTTCAACTTGGTTTGGCACTTTGGTTCTGAAGTAAGGTATCCATTATGCTTTTCTCCTTTTAAAATAACCCTTTGTTCATCCAATATATCATATATAATTAGTCACATTACTTCAACCTCAATGTAGTACTTTTCATTTATTAGTTTTTTTAAAACAATTGAACCCCCTTTGCATATCCTCTTGGTATTTCCAATAGAAAATAAGTACTGAATCCCAACAATGGCTCTGTAACCGGAAATGTTAACGTCTTCCCACTAATGTCTTGTTTTTTTGCATATTCTTTTTGTTTTCTTTTATCACTTGCAGAATTTATGTGTTGCTTATGTTTAATGTAAGTTTTTGTATTTTTGTCTGAGTCTGTATCTGTGATGCTGTTGCATGCAGAATTTTAATTGTACCTCAACGCACTTTGACAGCATGTGAAAATAAACTCAACTTGACTGGACTTTACTTGAGTGTTTTCAATATTTTCTGGCTTTATTTCAGAATTCCAGTATCTGCACCCAACACAAATGTTATTCCAGTGCCCATTTTACATGTATAAACTTTCATGTAGTTTATAATTTAGTGTGAATCTTATATAGGAAGATGTTCACAACTTCTACGTCTTTCTCTCCACTATTAATCCCCACCTTGCCACTCAGTGCCTGAAAGCACTATCTGGCCTTATTCAGGGTACCTGAATGAATTGATTTTGGGTTGATGGTAGTGTTGCGGAGAGGGGTGAGGTGATATTGGGCAGTCGGGAACATTGAGAAAGCTGAGACTGAGTTCTGGATTTTTTCCCTTTCTTAATGAATGGCTGGGTTGAGTTTCAGAATTCTAGAGGCGGCAATGACTACTGGCAATCCTTTCAAGAAGATGTTTGAAATACAATGAAAAAAAAGTGAATAGATTGTAGCAAAACAAGACAAATTAGTCAGGTCACACTTCATGCTTCAAGTTTGTTCACACTTCAGTTGTGCCGTTACATAGAGGAAATTTGATAAGGTGACTTTCGAACTTTAAGTCTATTTTTGCCTTATATTTTCTATGAAGATAAGTTCAGTGGAAAGATGTGGGTAAAACATTTATGGGCTTGATGCGTATTCACTTATTTGGTAGAAACATAATGAATAATGTGGATAATAATAAATGGAGCTAAATAAAATTGCTAAAATTGTGGAAGCACTAGAAAAAGATGTATGAGATTTCAAATGTTTATTTTCAGTTTGTGACGTTTCCAATGACTGACAGGACTGATCCACAGGAGGGCAGTGGTGATTTCAAAATCTTTATCCCAAAGAATTTATTGAACAGAATACAGCAGATGATTAGGAATTAGTCAGTCAGTAATTATTCTTCAATTATTCTCAGTCAACTTAGATTTATAAATAATTTCATTTTAGGACTCTCCAATAAGAACATCCCATCAAAATGTAAAAACACAGTATATATTTAAACAGAACATCTGCCCAGCTTAGTTATCAAGGGATATGGGGAAAAAGCAGGAATGGGGTACTGATTTTAGATGATTAGCCATGATCATTTTGAATGGCAGTGCTGGCTCGAAGGGCCGAATGGCCTACTCCTGCACCTATTTTTCTATGTTTCTATGTCATTTGGATCCAATGTGACAACATTACAATAAGGCTATTGCCTGATTGAGACAAGTATGAGTCACCCAGAATTAATCTTTTCACCAATCATACTAATAAGTATCTGCATCATTTCAACCCAATTAATTCATTTTTTCAAAATCCAAATACTTCCAATATAAATTGATCAACAATATCATCAAAATATAATAAGAAATAGTGAACACATAAGATCTATGTGGCTCTAGTACATGACATTGACACCTTTTCTGCTCTATTCTTAATTTATTGATTTCTTTACTGTCCTGATATCAATCCAAGTTGAATAAATTCTTCAATTGGCCCTCTGTAACTCTCTGTTGAAAGGAATTCCGAATGTTCACTTGTCCTTTCAGTGAGGACATTTCTTGTCTTGTCCATGTATTCAGAGATTCCAAGGAGAGGAGAGTGTGTGTTTCAGATTAACTATCCTCTTTACAATTTTATCCATTTCACTGAGATCGTTTGTCATTCTTAACTGCAGAAGACTCGTATTGTTTAGTCTCTATTCATAAGAACTACTTTCATATCACAGGTCAGTCCAGTAGACATTTGCTGCACTTCATCCAATAAAGAACCTTTAGTGAGGAGATCTGAACTACATATTACTGTAAATGTGGTGACACCAAGATCTTTTATCTTTGCAGCTAATCACCTTGCATTCAAGGTAGGACAATACTTGCTGCTAAATATTTGCTGTATATTTACTACTTGTAAATTATTCAACCTTAATCAATGCATGTTTGGAACCAATGGAATGGTTCTTTTCTGTCTCACCCTTTTTTTACTCATTTTTGATTCTCCAATTATAGTTTTATTGCAATGCTTCCAGCATTTTAGGGTGCTCATGATATTTGTTTATTTTCTTAGCTCTTAAATCTAGCTCAGGAAATGTATTTTGATGACTATTAGTTATGGTGGCTATGGCACTATATATTGGATGTGCCTTTATCAAATCAAAGGCTGTATAATCCTCTGAAGTAGACAACTACTATGTTTTCAGATCTCTCCCTTGACTTTGAATGCATTCAGTGTGCAGGGCTCTAGCTTGATCTCGTTGAGAAAATTAACTATGGTGGATTTCACAGAGAGATTATTTCATTAAGTCTAGTTTTTAGGTGGGGTTGAAATTGTCTTAAAGGAACAATAATCTGAAAATATAATACTGCAGACATTAGAAATTTGAAATAAGAAAATGCTGGAAAATGCTGGAAATAACCATATAACCATATAACCATATAACCATAACAGCACGGAAACAGGCCATCTCGGCCCTTCAAGTCCGTGCCGAACATTAATTTTTTTTTATTTTTTTTTTGTAATTAAAAATAAATACTTCCCCCTAGTCCCATCTACCTGCACTCAGACCATAACCCTCCATTCCTTTCCCATCCATATACCCATCCAATCAATTTTTAAAGGATAACATCGAACCTGCCTCCACCACTTCCACTGGAAGCTCATTCCACACAGCTACTACTCTCTGAGTAAAGAAGTTCCCCCTAATGTTCCCCCTAAACTTCTGTCCCTTAATTCTCAAGTCATGTCCCCTTGTTTGAATCTTCCCTACTCTCAATGGGAAAAGCTTATCCACGTCCACTCTGTCTAACCCGCTCATAATTTTAAAGACCTCTATCAAGTCCCCTCTTAACCTTCTGCGCTCCAAAGAATAAAGACCTAACTTGTTCAACCTTTCTCTGTAACTTAGTTGCTGAAACCCAGGCAACATTCTAGTAAATCTCCTCTGTACTCTCTCTATTTTGTTGACATCCTTCCTATAATTAGGCGACCAAAATTGTACTCCATACTCCAGAATTGGCCTCACCAATGCCTTGTACAATTTTAACATTACATCCCAACTTCTATATTCAATGCTCTGATTTATAAAGGCCAGCACCCCAAAAGCTTTCTTTACCACCCTATCTACATGAGATTCCACCTTCAGGGAACTATGCACAGTTATTCCTAGATCCCTCTGTTCAACTGCATTCCTCAATTCGCTACCATTTACCGTGTACGTCCTATTTTGATTTGTCCTGCCGAGATGTAGCACCTCACATTTGTCAGCATTAAACTCCATCTGCCATCTTTCAGCCCACTCTTCCAAATGGCCTAAATCTCTCTGTAGACTTTGAAAATCTACTTCATTATCCACAACACCACCTATCTTAGTATCATCTGCATACTTACTAATCCAATTTTCCACACCTTCATCCAGATCATTGATGTACATGACAAACAACAGTGGACCCAACACAGACCCCTGAGGCACCCCACTAGTCACCGGCCTCCAACCTGACAAACAGCCATCCACCATTACTCTCTGGCATCTCCCATTCAGCCACTGTTGAATCCATCTTGCTACTCCACCATTAATACCCAACAATTGAATCTTCTTAACCAACCTTCCATGAGGAACCTTGTCAAAGGCCTTACTGAAGTCCATATAGACAACATCCACTGCTTTACCCTCATCAATTTCCCTAGTAACCTCTTCGAAAAATTCAAGAAGATTAGTCAAGCATGACCTTCCAGGCACAAATCCATGTTGACTGTTCCTAATCAGACCTTGCTTATCCAGATGCTTATATATATTATCTTTAAGTATCCTTTCCATTTATTTGCCCACCACTGACGTCAAACTAACAGGTCTATAATTGCTAGGTTTACTCTTCGAACCCTTTTTAAACAACGGAACAACATGCGCAGTACGCCAATCCTCCGGCACTATTCCCGTTTCTAATGACATTTGAAATATTTCTGTCATAGGCCCTGCTATTTCTACACTAACTTCCCTCAATGTCCTAGGGAATATGCTGTGTGTGTAGGGACGATAGGATTAATGTTTCAGCTCAGTGCTAATAAACCTGCTAAGAATTTCCATCTTTTCCTGCTTTATACCTTAAAGCAATAATTGTCCACAATGTATTTTCCATTTAAATGACAATTTATACTTTTAATTAGTTATCTTCAGATAATATATTTGATTGGGTAGTTAATCTCTAAAAAAAAAGTGAAATAATGGTATATAAATTATTAATGAGTCTGGGAATATTACCAATTATTAATAAGATCAGTAACAGTGTAGTGAAGGACCTTTACTTTCATTTGGAATATATCAATCAATCAGTTTTATTCGTCACATTGCACATAAAGTGCAAGTGAAATGAATTTGCCAGCAGCGGTACAATGATAAAGAACACACAAAAACACACTAAAAATGTAACACAAACATTCACCACAGCATTCATCACTGTGGTAGAAGGCACAAAATTTGGCCAGTCCTCCTCCATTTTCCTCCGTGGTCGGGACCTCAACCCTCCGCAGCCGTCGTTGCGGGCGTCCAGATGTGCAGACAAGGTATGATAATGACTGCGACATATTGTGACAATTAATTAAAGATAGGAGATTTACCAGTTGGAGAAAAAATCCCTAAAAAAATCGCTGGATGGAATAATGCAAAAAGAAATGAAGTAAATAGAGCTATCATATATCCGAATGCTCTCCATTTCTGAGGATCTTTTCTGTCCTAGATTCTGAGCTGTCTAGTTTCTGTTTTTAATTTACTGTTATGGACAAATTACTAGCTCTTTATGACTGAGAATAGCTTAACTTGCTATGAATTCCTCGTATGCCTGGGAGATATACCAGGATAACAAATAAGAAAAGTTTCTTCTAATTTTATTTATTTATAACATCTATCTACCTTCTGAGAGTGTATAAATATCATAACAATCAACTGCCTTTAAAACTTTACTTCAAGAATACTGTATTGAAGATGCAAAAGAAAATGATGAATATGCAGATTAATAACTAATAATTCATCCATATATATATATAGCTGAATGTTCCATATTAATTGGCTCATGCATTTCCCATGGAGAACTTCAGGTGAATGTACTAAAAGTGTAAAAATAAAAGTAAATGCAAAACATTGATGTACCTGAGCAAATGACAATGCATTTTTATTTCATTATATAATGGGTCATTACTGCAATCTCAAAGGTGATGAAACAAATCATGACATTTGTTAAGCTGGAAATACCATTCTGAATACATTTTTAAAAGTTCCCTGTGTATTGCAACTCATTGAAAAGATGTCCTACCAAGAAATAATGACATCAATTGTCTGATTTTAATCACAAATGTTTACTAAGAAGAATATGTATTAATGATACACAGTAAATATAATATTGCAAAAGATAGTTTTTCTGCATACTTCATGTATGTAAGAACAGGCTGTGAGCTTGTCATGCATCAAATGTATGTTGAAAATAATAAACTTAGATCAAATTGAAAATAAAGTACAGTCATGGGTTGAATCAACTGATCACTTTTATTGTCAATGATTATTGTTTTAAGCTTAAGAAGGAACTGCAGATGCTGGAACAATCGAAGGTAGACAAAAATGCTGGAGAAACTCAGCGGGTGAGGCAGCATCTATGGAGCGAAGGAATGGGTGACGTTTCAGGTCGAGACCCAGAAGGGTCTCGATCTGAAACGTCACCCATTGTTTTAAGCTGTTACTTTTCTTTCAACTGGCTATTTTTCATTTCATGTGATTTACAATGGACATGAGATTTGTATCATGGCAAAGGTGCTGAGCCCACAAGAAAGAGCATCTATTACTTTTGTAGTTGATGCTTTTGAGATTTGTTGAGAGGATTATACTTTGTATTTTGTAAAAGAACTGGAGAAATAAGAGAAAGCAATTTGCCCTTAGACTATGCACCGTCAGTCAAGTCAACTTTATTTGTCACATACACATACAAGATGTGCAGTGAAATGAAAGTGGCAATGCCTGCGGATTGTGCAAAACAACAGAACAACAGAACAGAACAGAACCAGTATTTACATTTTAGTTTAAAAAAAAGACACAGCAGTAAATGAGTCCCTGGTGAGATTAAAGTTTACAGTCCTAATGGCCTGTGGGAAGAAACTCCGTCTCATCCTCTCTGTTTTCACAGCGTGACAGCGGAGGCGCTTGCCTGACCATAGCAGCTGGAACAGTCCGTTGCTGGGGTGGTAGAGGTCCTTCATTATCTTGCTGGCTCTGGATCTGCACCTCCTGGTGTATAGGTCCTGCAGGGGGGTGAGTGTAGTTCCCATAGTGCGTTCGGCCGAACGTACTATTCTCTGCAGAGCCTTCCTGTCCTGGGCAGAGCTGTTCCCAAACCAGATTGAGATGTTACCGGACAAGATGCTTTCTGCAGCCCCAGAGTAGAAGGACTGAAGAATCCTCAGAGAGACTCTGAATTTCCTCAGCTGCCTGAGGTGGTATAGGCGCTGCCTTGCCTTTCTAACCAGTGCGGCAGTGTGTGTTGTCCATGTCAGATCCTCTGTGATGTGGACTCCCAGGTATTTAAAGCTGCTCACCCTATCCACAGTAGTCCCATTTATCTCCAGTAGCATGTACATCCACGGTTGTTGAGTCCTTGAGCAGTTATTGTCGGGGCAAAATTATCTTCCTGAACTTTACCTTTCTGTATTCTACACATCCCTTTAATATCTTTGATATTGACACCTCCCATCAATATATTCAACAACGGTGCATGTACTGGCTTCTTGGGGTCGAAAATTTATTGATTCATAATCTCTAGAGTGAAGAGATTACCTTCTTTGACACTTTGTTCCGGCCTCTCAGACACGGGCAACGTTCTTCTACCTTGTAAAGCCTTGTTAAGAATTTTATATATTCATTGAGATGACAATTTATCTTTGTAGACTTGCGAAACTAGCTCTGCTATACTCAATCTCTCCTCAAAGCCCAAGGTTAATGCTGCAAGGCTTCTTTACTCTTATATTCCAATATGTTGAGCATTTGTTTAGTTACAAGCTTGAAGTTTGATGAAGCTGCCTCAGAGTTCAATATGCTCTTAAAGGCACATTTGTTCATGCTTGGAAGATATTTTATCAAATTGAAAATGCTGGGTAAAGTAAACTGGAATTAATAGGTATTTATTAATGATCAAGCTATTGTGAAAATTGAAAAAGTGGCTTTGTGCAGTCAAATTAACTTTTCTAAATGCATTTCAAAACCCCATTTGGCAAAGGATTTATACAATTTGCATTTCTCTCATGTTGGCTAAATCTAATGGATCATTAAGTTTTGTATTAAGATTCAAGTGTATTTAATAGTCATATGTACCAGAAACAGAACAATGCCATTCTTACTTGCTGCAATTTAACAGGTCCATAAATGCAATAGAAACATAGAAACATAGAAAATAGATGCAGGAGGAGGCCATTCGGCCCTTCGAGCCAGCACCGCCATTCATTGTGATCATGGCTGATCGTCCCCAATCAATAACCCGTGCCTGCCTTCTCCCCATATCCCTTGATTACACTAGCCCCTAGAGGTCTATCTAACTCTCCCTTAAATCCATCCAGTGATTTGGCCTCCATTGCCCTCTGTGGCAGGGAATTCCACAAATTCACAACTCTCTGGGTGAAAACGTTTTTTCTCACCTCAGTCTTAAATGGCCTCCCCTTTATTCTAAGACTGTGGCCCCTGGATCTGGACTCGCCCAACATTGGGAACATTTTTTCTGCATCTAGCTTGTCCAGTCCTTTTATAATTTTATATGTTTCTATAAGATTCCCCCTCATCCTTCTAAACTCTAGTGAATACAAGCCTAGTCTTTTCAATCTTTCCTCATATGACAGTCCTGCCATCCCAGGGATCAATCTTGTGAACCTACGCTGCACTGCCTCAATCACAAGGATGTCCTTCCTCAAATTAGGAGACCAAAACTGTACGCAATACTCCAGATGTGGTCTTATCAGAGCCCTATACAACTGCAGAAGAACCTCTCTGCTCCTATACTGAAATCCTCGTGTTATGAAGGCCAACATTCCATTAGCTTTCTTCACTGCCTGCTGTACCTGCACACCAACTTTCAGTGACCGGTGTACAAGGACACCCAGGTCTCGCTGTACCTCCCCCTTACCTAACCTAACCCCATTGAGATAATAATCTGCCCCCTTGTTTTTGCCACCAAAGTGGATAACCTCACATTTATCTATATTATATTGCATCTGCACGCATCTGCCCACTCACTCAACCTATCCAGGTCACCCTGCAACCTCCTAACATCCTCTTCACAGTTCGCACTGCCACCCAGCTTTTTGTCATCCGCAAATTTGCTAGTGTTGCTCCTAATTCCCTCTTCCAAATCAATAATATATATGGTAAACAGTTGCGGCCCCAACACCGAGCCTTGCGGCGCTCCACTCACCACTGCCTGCCATTCTGAAAAGGACCCGTTCACTCCTACTCTTTGCTTCCGGTCTGTCAACAAATTTTCTATCCACGTCAACACCCTACCCCCAATACCATGTGCTCTAATTGTAGTCACCAGTCTCCCGTGCGGGACCTATCAAAGGCTTTCTGAAAGTCTAGATAACACACAAATAAATATTTAATAATCAATTAATACTATAAATGAAAATCCATAATAGTAGGTAACAATAATAGGGCAAAACTAAAATTCATAGTGCAACCAAAGACACAGTCCATAGTTTGATGGTTGGTTGGAAGAAGTTGTTCTTGAATCGGGCAGTCACAGTTTTCATGGGCCGATACTATTTTCCCCAATCTTAGCAGTAAGATAGGGTTGCCAGGGTGGTGTGGTCTTTGTTGATATTGGCTGCCTTTTTGAGTCAGTGCCTCCTATAGATCACTGTTCTCTGTTGACTCCTTTGTTCTGGGGCGGTCCAGGTTGTCCGACCAGGTCTGAATGCTTCCAGTCAATATGCTCGCTACTGTACACCGATAAAAGTTCAAAAGAGTATTTGTCAATATATTGAATTTTCTCAATGTTCTCAGGATGTAGATGTGTTGATGAGCTTTCTCTGTGATGGGCTCAGGACTGATCTTCAGAGATGTGCATGTCCAGGAAGTTGAAGTCATTAACTCTCTCCACCCCTATCTCGTCGATGAAGGTGAGTTTGTTGTGTCATCTTTCTTCTACTGAAGTTAACAATCAGCTTATATTTGATGTATTACACAAATTTTAATTAATTCCAGTATTTAGTTTCGAACATTTGGGTGAATTTCTGCACATGGATCCAACAACTTCAATGGAGCCAGAGATTGAAATATATAGATGGATTAACATGGTCAAAGGCAAAAACAATTAAAGGAAAGATCTAGATATGCATATCCACATCTGCAGTATTTACCACTGCTTCAGATTTCAATTTGAGTACAGTATATTGCTCTATAGTGCTTATTTTATTTAAGGAATTTTATATTTCTGAATCTTGGTAATATTGTATTTTTGTTTAGCAATCATTTCAGTTATTGAAAATTGAAAAGTGTTTTCAATGTTATTTCATTGTTCAATGTTATTATAAAAAGAGAGAGATTTAAAGTGAGCAAGATAGACTGAAGGTTACCTAAATTAATTTCCCAGCTCCTATTCTTCTGGATACAATTTACAAACTCAATGCAAAATAGTTTTTGCTTAATTAATTAATTAATTAATTAAACAAAAACGAGCTGGTTGGGAACAAGATTGGAAAGAACGAACGATGCAAGATCAAATATTCCATAAGTTCGATTATGTGAGGAAAGGAAAACGTTACATAATCCTCCTAGTAATTGGGATCTATGAATATTGGCTTCCTCTCTAATGCAAATCGCGAAATCCATGTGATGGGACAAATCGCAGAGAGCGGAAAAATACCAGCGCATTTGATAGAGGGAAAATTAACCCGCAGTTAACGTGACAGGGTTCTGAAGCATATAGTTTGTGGAAAACTAATAAGAAGTAAGAAGTTCCATAAGTTTGAAATTATGGGAGGAAATGTATAGCAGAATTTACTTTCTCGCATTTCTCGCAACCGTTTTTTTTCTCTTTAAAAACCAAAACTACTTTCCCGTTTACATTTTAGTGGATAGGAAGTGATTGTTCCCGGGCTCATAGTTCGCAACGATCACCTTTTCGCGCACCTATACTTCTGCACTCGCAGATGTTTTATAAAGGTTAGAGCGGTTAAAGCTTACAGCAAATTGGAGTGGTTACCTATATAGAAAGAGCAGGCAAAATGTACAGGAAATAACTGCAGATGCTGGTTTAAATCGAAGGTAGACACAAAATACCGGAGTAACTCAGCGGGTTGCAAGTCTGGCAGCCTCCAGAGATGCTGCCGGACTTGCTGAGTTACTCCGTGTTTAAGAAGCGACTGCAGATACTGGAAAATCGAAGGTAGACAAAAATGCTGGAGAAACTCCAGCATTTTTGTCCACCTTCGTTCTCCAGCATTTTTGTCTACCTTCGATTCTCCAACATTTTTGTCTACCTTCGATTCTCCAGCATTTTTGTCCACCTTCGTTCTCCAGCATTTTTGTCTACCTGCTGAGTTACTCCAGCATTTTGTGTCTACCTTAGAAAGAGCAGGACCAATTAGCACGGGACCACGACGGAGTGCGTTGTCAGTTATTTCCATGCCTCTCAGAAGGAGAAGGGAACGTTTTATTTTAACTGCCATATTTGACCATTCTTATTTTAGTTTGTTTTTTACAATGATAACAAGGGGGGTGCAAACTAACATTTTAAAATAATGTCAAGTTCTGCTGCTTATTATTAGCAATAATTGTGAAGGTGCGGACGGTGCCGTGCAGCGAGCGCCCGATGTATCATTCTGAAGACGGGTCTCGACCCGACACATCACCCATTGCTTCCCCTCCAGAGACGCTGCCCGTCCCCGCTGAGTTACTCCAGCATCTTGTGCCTGTGCGCGATGTATCAATCTGCAGCGGGGTGGATACAGAGCGGTCGGCGTCGTTATTGGCTGGGAACGCGTCGGTCACGTGGGCGCCGCGCCTGCTCCGCCAATGGGAGGCGAGCGGGGGCGGGACTAGGCGGGGAGTCCGGGATGAGGTGAAGGGCGCGTTCGGGGACGCCGCTTGTCCGCTGCCCGAGGCGGCTTGTGTCTGCGCCTCTATCCCCCTCCCTCCACCATGGCACAGCTGCTGCAAGAAGCCGACTTCTCCCCGCTGGCTGTCAGCCACACGGCCAGAATGCGGAGCACCGTGGAGGAAGGAGACCCGCACACCTACGGCATGGCGAGCTTCGAGATGGTCAGGTGGGAGTGGGTGCATGTGCAAGGACCCTACCTGGTGGCGGTGTGGATCCTGGTCGCCAG
The DNA here is from genome assembly GCA_038087875.1 of Malacoraja senta. NCBI lineage: Eukaryota > Metazoa > Chordata > Chondrichthyes > Rajiformes > Rajidae > Malacoraja > Malacoraja senta. The sequence continues at coordinate 185,041,945 of CM075978.1, forward strand.
CTTGGCCAAAATCCGTGAGTACTTCACCAAGCTTCCTGGGATAGAATATGCTAAACAAATGCTCCGTTTTCTGATCCCTAAGTTTCATGCCCCTTATTCCCAAACTGATCAACTCTTGATACAAATATGACCATCAAACTATCAAGAACCAGAGGACGCATGTTTAAGATGAGAGCAGGGGAAAGATTTAATAGGAACCCGAGGGGTAACTTTTTTCACACCAAGGGTGGTGGGTGTATGGAACGAGCTGCCGGAGAAGGGACTGTCGCAACGTTTAAGAAACATTTAGACAGGTACGTGGATAGGACAGGTTTAGAGGGATATGGGCCAAACGCAGGTAGGTGGGACTAGGGTAGATGGGACATGTTGGTCAGTGTGGCCAAGTTGGACCGAAGGTCTTGTTTCCACGCTGTAACTTCTTTATGACTCCATGACTCGATTAGTATACTTTGGTTTGCAGTGTGAATACAGTGGTCTGTGTTCAAGTCACCTGCGTAGCTGGGAGAGGGCGAGAGAGAGAGCAGATCTCCACACAAATTACCTGAAGGGTTGCTGCCGGTGCCAAAGCTCATGTCCGGGTGTTCATGTTGGGCGAGCTCTTGAGCCTGGTTGGCGAACATCTCAGAGAATGAGGGGGGGCACGAGTTGCAGTGAAGTGCTGCAGGAGGAGATATATACATCCACATTTCGTGTTTAGATCGAGTTCTCTATCAGAGACTGTCGAAGCCCGTAGAGTGTTCTGAGATTAGATCAATGAGTTCATGGCTTTCCGTCACTTCTTATTTTGTTAGCATAATGTCATTTTCACTTGCGCAGCTCGTCTCAATTGCTCAAACGCCCAAGATGCAGCTGCATAATTTACAGGCATTAAGACGCATCCAGTTCGTACTCTGCCATGCTCTGGGCTGCAAATTAATTGTGCTAACCGATACTCCAGAAATAAAACACAATTAATTTGCAGCCCAGAGCATGACAGAGTACGAACTGGATGCGTCTTAATGCCTGTAAATTATGCAGCTGCATCTTGGGCGTTTGAGCAATTGAGACGAGCTGCGCAAGTGAAAATGATCAGGGTTTTTTCCTTGGATACGAGAGATTAAATTAGATTTAATATAAATGTAAAAGTGTTTGAAATGTCATTTGTTTGGTCCAGTTGCTGTAAATTTTCTCTGCTGGATATTTAATGCAGTGCTAACATGAACCCAACCATAAATATTAATTCAGGTTTTCTGGTTATTTGACTTTTAGTGTGGGAAGGAACTGCAGATGCTGGTTTTCATTGAATTGTTTTTAGTCTAGTTTACCTGACTTGTGGGTAAGGGAGATTATAGATTTGACTCGCTTGGAAAGGGAGTTGTGGATGGAGGGTATTACATAATGGATGTTCTAATTTGGTACCTTACAAATAATAACGAGTTCAAGGGCACTGCACTGGCAGTAAATTCCTTTTAAAGGCATAATCTCATTGATCTAATGTCAGGTCATTCTATGTGCAGTAACTCTTTCTCATGGAATACTTGTTCTAAACTTGGAATGAGGATGAATATATCACCCTGTAGCACAACTGTACTCCAAAAACTGGCCCCACATTCACTGACAGGGGTTTGTCAACCAGGGTCAAAGCCTAGCCCAACATAAGCATCTGAATCTGGGACACATGAGCTTTGAGAAATCCCGTGTGTCTGGAAAATTGACTTGTGGCAGGAGGACGTAGTACAGTAATGGTGAAACTGAGAGGATTTGTAGACAGTAAGGACCAGCTTTAATCTATTGAGGGAGAAGGAGCATGATATTGAAAGCAGGGACATTGGCCGCCTCCTATTCATCCACCCTGATTGAGGGGAACAAGGTATTGTGTGGACGAGTAATTTCTGTCTTCGGTGAGGAAGCAATATATCCAAGACTAGTGCTTCAGGTGAAAGGTTGAAGAGGAATGGATGACTGACTGTATTGAAGATCATGGTTCCTTAAAAGGTGACAGCATGCTGTGATTACAGCAGCGGATTACTTGGCTGTAATCAGGCAGATCAGAGGTATGGACCAGGGTCAAAGGAGGCTATTAAAGGAGTATTTAAGAAACATGAATAAACAGATGGCCCCAAAGATGTGTTTGAGATGTTTGTTGAAAGTTTAGATATAGTTGGAATAGTGAAATGGTGGTAGCCTTACAGACCTTGAAATTAAAGGGACCTGACCAATGATCCCGCGCAAGTCCCAGAAATGTTGATGTTTTTAAAGAAAAGATCAATTAATGTGGGATTTTACAAAATGGGTTCCAAGGGAAGGCTGAGTAGGAAATCTCATCTCCGAGCTATTCCCACCTTGCCAGGTAAGCGAGAGGATGAAAGGAAAAGGTGATGTTCAGGTATGTGCTGGTTTACCAAGCTACTCTGGAGCTGTAAGAAGATGCAACTATAGACAGTAGATGCAACTATAGACAGTAGAAGCAATTATGATTGGACAAAAATGGCTGGTCTTACCCTAAAAAATCAGTAACCTGCTAGTTTCTTAGGGCGACCAGTCAGTTTCGTGGTCACCTTTGCTGAAGCATCTGTGAGAAATATGACGTTTCATTCACTCTTCTTGTGTTTAATTGACATTTATTTATACAATTTTCTCCTGTACCACTGTAACACTCTTCTTGCGATGCTCACTCTGTAATGAGTATACCTCAACAGTAAATATTTGTGTGCAGCAGTGGGGATCAAGGCTGAAACCTCTCGCCAAGATTTGCTCATTTTAAAACTGGTATCACTAGGGATTGATCAGAAATTAAAATCTTGAATTGGCTCTTAAAGTTGAAGCCATTGTAGAGTGAAAGCTGAAATCTTCTGGAAGGTGCTGTACTGGACGTTATGACCTTGGTTGGTTGTACTTTGTTTTACAGTCCCTTCAATATTGTATTAGCATGCTATGCTGAAAGATTTCTACTTCAGTGAATTACGTTTAGAGGATGTGTCTTGTAGAGCAAATGCCTTTATTGTTGATCAGGTGAAATTCTTTGTCAAAGTGTTGACATCTTCCTGAGTCACCAGATTGGGCAGATTATTGAAAAGGAATCACAGTAATGCAGAATTCTCTTAGCCTTTCCCTGTAGTAGTATTGGCCAACATTTTGAGCTCAATGGGTCTCTGAATAGAAGCCACAGTTTTTGGAGGCGGATACTACAAATTAAGTTAAGGTGCCACACTTAACATAACAACAAATAATTTGGAATTGATACAATACCACAGGGTTATTCTGCACGTTCCAGAGAGTTATTTCAGACTTTGCTTTGCTATAGTGTAGCGCAACTCAATTATCTATGGACAGTGCCTTAGGATTAAGGAGAACTTACTTCCTCTTTGGATTTGTGGGTTCCGAGGTGGCCAGTGGGGGTCAATGTAGTCTCTTCCACAGATGGGGCTTGAGGTGATTAACAATTCCAGCAAGTGGGTGTTTGAGGGGTGTTACACAGGGATTCTGTGTGCTCCACTCTATGGTCTTGGTATTCTATATCATCTGGAATGTTTTTTTCTTCTAAAATCTCTCCACAATCTCATCAACTACTCCCAGATTCTAGCACTTACTTGCACAGTAGGGAAAATTTACAAAGGCCAATTAACCAGGCGACCCACACATCCTTAGGATGTAGGAGGGAACCCACGTGGTCATGGGGAACATGCAAACTCCACACAGGTGGTATCGGAGGTCGGGATCAAACCCGGGTCTCTAGCGCTGTGAGACAGTGGCTCCACCAGCTGCGCCTCTGTGCCACCCCATTTGTTTGATAACAATGTGTGTGGCTTTTTCATATTGAACAGTGATAGTCCATTTATGGTCAATAGTACAAGATATTTCCAAATTTCAAGCAGTCCGGTAAGATTTCTGAAATGTTTGTAGCAAGTGAGTTGAAAATGTAATTCCATGACATGAGGTTGTACAGAGTGCCTTTTTCTCATGAATACAGTTGCAGCTTTGAAGCAGTGCACTTTGTCATGAGAGTGAGTGATGCATTTCACTCACTTAGCCGACTATAAAACTCGGCTGATACTGTGAAAATTGTTATTAGATTCTAACCCAATATCTGCATTGTGATTATTCTGCACACTGTAAAGGTAATCTCTTACTGAAGCTCCTTTTCAGCAACAGAAATCTCCAGAGCACCAGTCAACCAAAGGGTTCTTTACTTTACAAAATAAGTATGTTCTGGGTGTGGGTGCGATTAGAAAAAGAGAACAAAAATACTGCCAAAGATATTATCAAGGTGGTTTTCAAAGTTGGAAAGACTTTGTGGAGAACTATCAGATTGAAAATCTTTTGGATGATAAATTTATAATTTCAGAAAGGATGGAAATGGGCAGCAGTGGTAGCAAGAAATTATAAATGATCCGCAGTCTTAGAAACAGAGAATGGTTAGAGGGAGGGGTACTAAGATATTTTCAGTAATCCATAAGGAAAGACAAAGAGGAGTGATTTTATTTAAAAGGCAAATGTGAACTGGATAAAATGTTGACTTCCACTAGCCAGCAAGGACTAGGTTGTACAAGTTGATCTGTAGCAGGTGAGAAATATTAAACAGAAGAGAACAATGCTGCAGGAACACAATGGGTCTGGCAGCATCTCTGGAGAACGTGGATAGGTGATGTTTCGGGTCGGGACCCTTCTTCAGACTGTGTTTCCTTGTTTCAAATTCTGAAAAAGGGTTCTGACCCAAAACGCCACCTGTCCATGTTTTCCTGGGATGCTGCCTGACCCACTGAGTTACTCCAGCACATTGTGTTCTTTTGTGTAGACTAGGATCTGCAGTTACTTGTTTCTACAAATAGTAAACAGAATGTTGACCTGATCATTCCCATTTAATTTGTCTTGTATGGACCAAGCGCAGGCAAGTGGGACTAGTGGAGCTGGGACATTGTTGGCCGGTGTGGGCGAGTTGGGCTGAAGGGCCTGTTTCCACACTGTATCACTCTGTGACTCTTTGTAGTTGATCTTTTAAAATATGAAAATTTACATATTGATGCAAAAAAATACTCCTGCCTGTTTAATCTTTTATGATATCTGTCCTGCCATCTGAGGGAATATTAATACATTACTCTTCACATAAAAGTTAAATATTACCCAAGGTTGAATTGACATTTACAACTTGCCAGTATACAACAGGGATGCTTGTTAAATATTGATGTCTGAGGTGATATTTCAATTTGTAATGTTGCCACCAAGATGTGATAGTTTCATGGTCAGCAATTTTAGGCGTAAAACTATAAATCAAGTAATTGCACTTAATGTCAGTGTGACTACTCACAACTAAGTTAAATAATTTTAGCAAATAACTTAATTGTTTTCAAATCAAAATCAAATCAAAAACTTTATTTGCCATTTGTGCTTACACACATAGGAATTCTTGTGCGGTTGTTCAGAGAGTCAAGTCAAGTTAAAAAGACACACAGAAAAACACATAATCTATAAACTATAAACACATATACTATGATATGTTATGAGGTGGGTCAGGACATCAGTTCATTTTGTTTTGGCCAAGAGTCTCACTGTGGCAGGGAAGAAGCTCTTGAAAAAGCGTGTTCTGTTTGTGACGATGCTGTCCGCTCGTCTGTGCCTGAGGTTGTATGTGCAGTTTTTGTGTTTGAGCAGGGAGTGAGCTGGATGTAGTGTGTCTCTGATGATTCTCTCTGCTCTTTTTTGACAGCGCTGTGTGTAGATTGTTTCCATGGAGGGAAGTTCCGTTCTGATAATCCTCTCTGCAGTCTTTATGACTCTTTGCAGAGCCTTCCTCTCTGTCTGTGTGGTGTTTCCATACCACACCGTAATGCCTGTGGTGAGGATGCTTTCTATCAGTCCTTTGTTGACCTGGGTGAGAGGGCGACAGTGCAGACCAGCATCAGTTTTGAAACATGAATTTCAATTTCATACATCAAATTAATTTTTTTACATTTGAGTTAGCATTTAAGAGATTGAAATAAAACTGTTGGTCCAAATTATTAATTTGTTGGACCCACAGTACAAATTGCTCTTAAGTGGTGGCGTGCATTTTAATAAGAAGTTGATGCTTTTGCTATTTTGTACAGTCAATCTGGGATTTCATGTGGTAGATGGTCATTTCTTTAGACAATGCAACTCAAAGATGTGTGAGAGAGACGTAAATGTGCCAAGCACCGCAAAGTTGTGTCAAGGATCTGACATAAATGGCAGATGCAAAATGCCCGTCGTGAATCAAGTTGGCAATTTAGCACTTATTCACAATTTCAATTCTATCATCTATTTGAATGCCAAACGTGGGAGGTGAGTGTGGGCGATGGTAGTTACATAACAAATAGACAATTGGCAATTTGCCTTGTGCTCCTGCAAAATCTGAATGACCTCCTTTTGATCTCTTCAAATTCAAAATTGTTGAACAAAAATGATTTAGTATTCAAAAACATAATAAAATAGGAGTAGGAGTGGACCATCAGGCCTGCCCTGACATTGAGTATGATTTTCCTCTTCTGTGCCTTATAATTTTCAATTCTTCAATTTACTAAATACTTATCTATCTCCACCTTAAATATATCTACTCATCTGGCCTTCATCACCCTCCAGGGCACAGAATTCCAGAGATTAAATGACTGGCCCTTGCAGCTTTGTCCCCTTGTTTGTCACGTTTTCACAAGTGAAAGCCCATTAACCTCTACCCTGTCATGCCCAGTTAGAACCTCACATCTTTGGATAAGGTCTCTCTTGTGCTTCTAAACTCCACGGGGTATATACCCAAAATGTCAAGCCTCTTTTGATAGAAGTCCTCTCAGCACAGGAATTAGCCTGGTGAACCTCTCTTAGACTGTCTCCAATGATGCTGTCTCTTTTATTGTTAAGAGGACCAAACTGCACAGTATTCCAGATGTGTTCTTACCAAGACCCTACACAACTGTCACAAAACCATAAGACATCGGAGCAGAATTAGAACTTCCACCCCTCGAGTCTACTCTGCCTTTCAATCATGGCTAGACACAAAATGCTGGGGTAACTCAGCTGGTGAGGCAGCATCTCTGGAGAGAAGGAATGGGCGACGTTTTGGGTCGAGGCCCTTTCTTCAGACTGATGTCTGGGGAGGGGGCGGGACATAGATAGAATGTAGTCCGAGACATTAAGACTAGTGGGAGAACTGGGAAGGGGAAGGGGATGGAGAGGGAAAGCAAGGTCTATCTAAAAGCTGGACCCAGCGCAAATTGGAGGAACAGCACCTCATATTTCGCTTGGGTAGTTTACACCCCAACGGTATGAACATTGACTTCTCTGACTTCAGATAGCCCTTGCTTTCTCTCTGAACTTCATTCTTTCGAGCTCTCTCCATTTAGATAATCGTCATTTTATCCTAAGTGCATAACTTCTCAATTTCCTAAATTAAACTCTATTTGCCAGGTTTTTGCTCAATCTTATCTATACCCCTTTGCAGTCATGATGAACCCTTTCCTCTATTTTCATATCATCAGCAAATTTAGAAACATTGCATTTTGTTCCATCCTCCAGGTCATTAATTGGTAAACCATGAGAACCAGGAACTGATCTCTGGAGCACTTCACTAGTCACATTCCTCCATCTTAAAGGACCCATTTATTCCAGCTGTTTATTTTTAACTCGTTTTCAATCCATGTTAACAGAATTCCTCCAATATCATAGACTATTAATTTATGAACCAGCTTCTTGTGTGGCATCTTGTCAACTGTCTCATGGCAATCTCAGTCCATGACATCTACATGTTACCCTTTATCAACTCTCACTGATGCATCCTCAAAGAATTTGAGCAAATGTGTCAAAAATAATTTGTCTTTCATAAAATACATGTTGATTTAGATTTGGTGTTCAACATTTCTAGATGGTAATTTTCTCTGATTATTGACTCCTGCATTTTGCAACAATAGGTGTCAAACCACAGATCCAGCCTTCTGTCTTCCAAACTTTTTGAAAATTATCTGTTTTTCCAATTTTGGGGGTATCTTCCTGGAATTTAAGGAGCCACCTCCATTTAAAATCAATGGATGCAATTTTGTAATGAAATATGTGGCTGAGAGAAGCTGCTTCAAGTTAACAACATGTAACAAATTCTTCTGCAAAATGCTAACAACAAGTGCAATTCATTTATTAAGAATAACCCATGAATGTTTGGCTGCCACAGAATGAGGACCCAGTGTCTCAAAAGGTGATGAATGGCTTACCTCCAATTATCTTACTGGTCAATGATCATCTGCTTGAAAACATTAATCACTTTAAGTAAGTATTATCTTTGGATAATGTGAGATTAGTCACTGACTCTGTTGCACAGATATCTGATCTTCCTTCATCATTAATTCAAATGATCTATTGGATACCTGAATTTTCTTTCTCGGAGCTCCTAAAGGATTTCAAATTCCAGTTTCCATTTTCCCATTTGTCCACAATTGCTTGGACTTAGGCTTGGGGAATTATAAATTATTCCTTAGGAAGAACATCCTAAAGCAAGTGGAAGTGTTCCTAGATGGTTGTCATCCTGGAAGGAGTGAGCTGAAATACAGTGAGAACCAGATGTACCTTCTTGAGGAACAAGAATTCGAACGTTGACCCAGATCTCAATGTAGCGGAACAATTAAGGGCCCAGGCAGTGGAAAGAAACAGTTTGAAAATAATAGAATCCATGTGGCACGCATCTATTGTAATTGAGGCGATGTTGGCATTGAGATTATTAACAGGTAAGTAAGTAAGTAAGTTTATTGGCCAAGTATTCACATACAAGGAATTTAATTTAATTTAAACAAGGAATACAAGTAATGTCACCAATACTAAGACCAGGTTGCACTAGCTCATCAAAAACTGTAAGTGATAGCTTTTTCTGAGATAGGATTATTATATATAAGAATAGGGCTGTTAAATTGGAAATTCATGGCTCGATTAGATGGAAGTTATAAATTTTAAATCTAGTAGGTTGGAATTAAAGTTGGAATTACAAACTCAGAGCTATACAGCATGGAAATGGGCCCCTTGGTGCAACCCATCGCTGCTGACAAGTCGCCTAACCAAACTAGCCCCCCTTGACTGCATCTGGCCCATCTCCCTCCAAACCTCTCCTATCCATGTATCTGCCCAAGATCTGTTCAGCTGCAACACACCTCTTGTATTCAATAACATTGACAGATAAGGACAACAGTGCAAAATCTCTTCACCACCCTGCCTTGCTGCGTCACCTCTTTCAAGGAACTATGTACCTGTATCACTCAGTCTCTCTGTTCTACAACACCACCCAGGACATTACAATGTACTGTGCAAGTCCAACGCTGGCTTGACTTGTAAAAAATGCAACTTTTTGTGTTTATCTGACTTAAACTCCATTTGCCTTACGTCAGCCCATTGGCCCAGATGATCAAGATGCCGTTGTAATCTTGGATAACCTTCTTTACCATCCGCTACACTATCAGTTTAATTGGACCCAGCAATATTCCCTATGGCACACCATCTGTTCCAGACCTCCAGTATGAAAAACAGTAGCACAAGATATCTCCCTTTAGCATGGGAACACTCGATATAAGATCGTGCTTCCATATTTACAATGACATGTAAATGTTTATCCCTCTTCACCTTGTAATTACACCAGTTTTTTAAATAAATTATGCATAATTGCCATTGGAAATATTGTAAAATGTTACAGGCTACAATCTTTGAGGAATTAACATGTAATTTTCAGTGTAAGTTACTGATTCAGTCTCACTCACAGCAGGTCACCCGACTGCATATAACGTAATTCTAATGAATTGTGTTCTTTGTTGTTTGCAGGAATGAGAATGTGCAAGCATTTGTACACGTGTACCAAATGTGCAGCGTCTATAACCACAGTGAAACTGATAATCTGGCATGCTCAGAATTTTGGCATAGAAAGCTAGCAGATTTCCCCAAACTCTTAGATGCTATTCCTATCAATATATCAATACTTTCTTCGATGCTATCACAGTATTATAATTTCCCAGTTAATCTCAAAAGTTTAAAGGAACGGTGTGAAAAGGACACTGATCAGTCTAAAGAGTGCAGGAACTAACTCGGTGGCTATTTTCTGAGAGTGACCTTGATTGGATGCACTCCTCCTCAGTAAAAGGAATTGCACTCGGCAGTATCATTAGCTGCAGAGAAATACTGAGAGGAAGAGGCAGAGAAACGTTTACCCTGTATCTCCACTGCTATCTAAATGTAGCCCCCTTCTCCTCCACCTGCTGCTCTGTTCACAAGAGTTTTTGACAGTTTGTTAGATTGTATATTAAGTCCCATTATATGTCCACCGATACTGTAATATTCAATGAAGCCCTCATTTATCTCATAGGTTGAAAGAATACAGTATTGGTAATGCACCTCTATATGCGTGATGATCTAATAAGCCCTTTATGCCAGAAACGCATCCCAAGTGTTAAGTGAGACACAAGTGGATGCTGAAGCACAGAAGGCAATCTAACAGTTGGACCAATAAACAAACTGCTGAAAGAATTCAGTGGGTCAGGTAGCATCTAATCGAGGGGAATGGACAATCAGCGTTTTGAGTGGAGACCCTTCCTCTGGACTGAAAGAGCAGAGGGGAGATGGCTGGTACAAAGAAGTGGGGGTTGCATTCGAGTAAGGATGGGTAGTGTGGTGGATGGAATCCAGTGAGGAGAAAGGCATGGAGATGGCAACAGAGACTAGGACAGGATTGGTGGAGGAAACAAGGGTTCCATCTAATGGAAAAGGAAGGTGGAGTATGGAACCAAATAATGAGGATGAAGTGTACAGATATAAATAGTGGGGGAAAGGGACTTGATTAAGAGGAGTGTGTGAGTGATGGGCAGATGGCGTGGGTGGGGAACAAACCTGGGCCACATCTCCTCACTGTTCCCATCTGCCCACCCTACCCCACCTCCCTTATTTGCTCCCATATTCCACCTTCCTTTCCTATCCGATTCCATCATCTGCATCCCCTTTACCAATCACGAACTCTGTCATTATCTCGTCCCTCTTTCCCTCATGACTCTAATTCACCCCTTCTCTATTGGATCCTCCCATTGCTCTTCCCCCACACTACCTCCCCCTCCCCCCCCCCGCCATCACCTATTTATATTGGCGATCTCCCTACACTCTTTCAGACCAGAGAGTTTCAACCCAAGATGTCAACTGTCCATTTCTTTCCACCTGACCTCCTGAGTTCCTCCAAATAGTTTTTGCTCCAGGTTCCAGCATTGGTAGTTTTTCTAGTGTCTGCAATTTAACAGTTGTATGTGCAAGAAGGAAGGTCCACACTTGGGTCGACAGAAGGAAATTAGTGGTGTAAAATGATCACCAACCATTCTACAGCAAATATAGAAGAAAAGCCTATATGGACTGCCAGCAAGATTGCAATAGTTAGTCTTGAGATTTCAGACCTTGCCTTATTTTGGTCATTCAAATCCACCTCAAGATTGGGATTTAACTCTACTCAGACTTTGTCAAAGTAGAAGACTACAAGAACTGAAAGCAGAGTCTCAGCAGCAACAGTGTGTGATTTCAACCAGAGGAATTATGGGCACCACATGACAAAATGTATCAACTTACTGCAGGTGGATGACAACAGCCAAGTCCACAAAATGTGAATTAACGTCTTCCTAATGGAGCGATGTGGTGGGTGATGCTTTAAGAAGAATGACAAATAATATGAGATTGTTTTAACAATTTCCAAGTTAAAATTTGAAAGTGAATGGATATTTTGTTACAGAACATGCCAATAATGAATAGGGAATATATTATTATCGGCTTAGTATGCTATTTGTGGTTGTAGCACGCTATTCACTAGTGTATTCTGTGTAGAAAGCACAGGTTACCTCTATTGGCAATCTACTGCATCTAGTCTGACATGTAAGCTACAGATTTGAGTCTTAAGGAATAGAGCTCTGGGATATTATTAATGGTGTAATTCGTTCTATGCATCGCACTGGACTATGAATAAACATTGTTGTAGGTTTACTCCATATCTTATGACGAAGGCAGATCCTCGTTAGATCTGATGAGGTTTAATTGTGCCACTTTACAGAATGTGGATTCCATCAAGTTCTTGACTTGTACCTTGTCTGTAGTTGTTTTATTAATGCCTTTGGTTTGCAGGAGGTGAGTGACTTACCTTAGGCTCTCCAATATCTGTTCTGCTCATGTGGCCACAGCATTTATGTGATGGTCAAGTTGAGTTTCTGGTCAGGAAAATGTGATTCCATGCTGATTATACCATTGAATATCAAAGGTGGGTGGTTTGACTCTCTTGTTGAGTGGTTATTGCCTGATACATCACATTAAATGGCAATATTACTTGCCACATCAGCCTGTGCCTGAATGGTGTCTCGGTTTTTCTGCATGGCAGCATAGGCTGCTTCACTTACTAAGGAGCTGCAACTATAACTGAGTGTCGTGGAATCATAGGTGAACACCTCCACTTCTGATGACAGGAAACTCATTGATGGAGCAGCTGAAAATAGTTGCGTGGAGGACTACTCCTGAGGTACTCCCCGCAAGAGTTATCTGGGGCTAGAGTGTGATTGAGTTCTGACAAGCAGAGCCATTTTCCTTTTGTGTAAGGCATGACTCCATCCACTAAGGCATGTGTTTTTTCCTTCGTCTGCTCATTTAATCAGGTTCATGGATGTCACACTTGGTCAAAAGCTGCCTTGATGTCAAGGATCTGAAAATGAGTGATCTTGATAAAACCACTGAGTGGGCTCCTGTGAGTGTATCTTTATTGAGGAAGTGTTGCTCTGATACCACTGTCAGAAATACCTTTCAGTACTTTGCTAATGCTGACTTTGCAGACTGGGTGGTAATTAACTAAGTAGGAATATCTGCAGATGCTGGTTTACACCGAAGATAGACACAAAATGCTGGAGTAACTCAGCGGGTCAGGCAGCATCTCTGGAGAAAAGGAATAGGGGACCCGAAACGTCACCTATTCCTGATAATTAAATGAGTTGGATTTATCCTGCTTCTTGTGAACAGGACAGCACTGTGGCACAGTGGTAGAATAGCTGCCTTACAGTGCAAGAGATCTGGGTTCGATCCTGATTTCCGGTGCTGTCTGCATGGAGTTTTGAGTATTTTCCCCATGATCGCGTGGGTTTCTCCTGGGTGCTCTGGTTTCCTCCAACATTCCAAAGACTTACAGGTTTGTAGGTTAATTGTCTTTGCTAAAAATTGTAAAATGTCCCTAGTGTGTAGGATAGTGCTAGTGTATGGGGATCGCTAGTCGGTTTGGACTTGATGGGTCGATGGGCCTGTTTCGGTGCTGTATCTTTGAAGTAAACTAAAGACATTTGTGGATAATCTTCCACATTGGCAAACGTATTACTTGCCACTTATCAATCCATGAATGTGTGGTTCATAAGTTCTAGGAGCAGAATTCGGCCATATGGCCCATCAAGTTTACTACGCCATTCAATCATGGCTGATATATCTTTCCTTCTCAAACCCCATTCTCCTGCCTTCTCCCCATACCCCTTGACAATCAAATGGTGTTTTGGTGGACGTCATTGATGTAACAGTGTAGTGGAACAGCTTGGCCCGAGGTGCTACTAGTCTGGAGTGTGAATCATCAGTACTACAAGTGAGATGTTGTCTGGTCTCAGAATTACTCGCAGCCATTTCTATGTCACATGGATTGAATCGAATTGGCTGAAGATCCCAATTTTTGGGATGGGGGGGGCGGGAATCTCGGGAGAAAGCTGAGATGATTCATTCATTTGGCACTCCTGCCATGGTACGTGATCTCATTGGTAATTCTGGCTGAACATCTTGTGATTCCTTCAGCTTTTTCGTTACAGCTCACGTATTGGGCCACGCCATAATTGAGGAGGGAGGTGTTTCTCCTCCAGTTGGCTGTTTCATTGTCCTTCGCCATTCATGATTGGATGTGGTAGATTTAGGGAGTATTGATCTGATCCATTGATTATGAGACCTTTGTGAATATTACCTGTTGAGGTTTGTTGACTGCACCCTGTTTTGTTTTAATCAACTATTCTCTTAAAGACTTTGTCTTCGGTTGATTAAAATTGTGTACAACTTTCATTTCATTGTCATAGCATGCATCTGATAAATTGGATTATCAGGTCAGAAGAAAATGTTGTTATATTTCACAGGTTATTGTAAAAATCCAGATGGATAAGGCTGATATATTCTTGGACATCCGAATGTTACATAACATTGTTTTGTGGGTGACTTATCCCAACTTGGACATCATTCCCCAAATGCTATAGATGTCTTTGCACGGTTGCCTTGACTATTATTAAGTCTGTCCAAATTTCTTTCCCTTGACCTATTGTGATTGTTGATGGACATTTTAAATGACATTAAGAGTCAATGATAGGCATGGTGACTCTACTTGTTTAAGCAGGTAAGAAGGATGTCGGTTCTTTTCAGTTAGGCATTATTAATAGTTGAGCTTGGGACAAGTTATTTTTGAAGGGCAAAGGAGAATATTAGATTAGCAGCTAATGTAGTTTTATTATCAAGATGATGCTGCCAGGAACCTTTGCCATGCTTTTTACCTCCTTGCACAGATCTCCATTTTGATAGTTGCGTCCTATCTGTCCTCCTGCTGTTCATTATTTGTCCTGAGCAGACTTACGGAAACCAAAACAGTGATATGTTATGGTCCCACAATAGGCAAAATACAGGGCCATGTAATTAAAAACTCTATATTTATCCACATGAAAAACTTGGTGTATGAAGAATGCCTTCTTCTCTTTCATGGTCTAAATCGCGGTGCAACTGAAATTGATTGTAAAGACTTGGACAGATCTCACAGTTTAGAACACTTTTAATTGCAAACTTTTTTTCCAAATATTGGTGTAACTTTTTGTGGAGCTGGCAAAGAATTGCATCATGTGTAACTGTGACATTTTGCAGCAGCTCTGGATGCAAATTTACTAAAGGTTGCCCAGTTCAGAAATTGTAGAAAGGAAAGATTTTGACGTGTAAAGGTTGCACGCATATAGTTGTCATTAATGTCAATTTCAAGCTTGGCTTAAATTAGTCACATTGAATGACGTTTAGCATCTTAAAACTAAAAGATTCCATGCAAAAATCTATTCTGCAATATCAAGGTTGAATGGAACATGTAGAAAATGATTCTTCCCCCCCACCTCCAAAATTAATTGAATGGCAAGTATTTTCAAAGCACAATATATTTTCTCATTTAAAACGTAATGAAGATACATGGTGTCAAGAAAATCTGTATGATTTAAAAAAATGGTTTGTGTGGAGGGAGGGGGGCATAACCTAATAATAACTTGGAAATTTACAAATAAATTTGTTTGGTGCCTCCAAACAATTAGCCAAGTGCAATTCCCCCAGCCACACGGAGACCAGAACTGTAGATGCAACAGGTCTTTATTTAGCACAAGTAGACATTAAGGAGGAGACCTGGTGGGATAATCTCTCAGGAGAATTGCTCATTAGAATCACTCTGAACTCAAAGTGTTTGAGTTTTTATACTCTTAAGAGCAAAGATAACAGCAGATGTTTAAGTACAATTTTAATAGTTGCAATTGGTGGAGGCTTATTATTGTCCCGTGTACAGAGATTGAGTGGGAAAACTTTATTTGGCATACCATCCAGGCAAATCATGAGCTTAATCAAACCATACGTGAGTACAACAGGGAGTGCAAAAGAGAAAGGAAACAGAGTGCAGAATATAGAGTAGAAACAAGATGCAGTTTTACAAAACCAAATGCATAATGTGTTGGAGTAACACAGCGGGTCAGGCAGCATCCCTGGAGGACGGTGATAGACAATGTATTGGGTTGAGACAGTACTTCAGACTAATTGAGGGATAGTTAGCAACTGGGAGATACAGCAGGCCGACACAGACCGAGTGCAGGTGCTTGGCAAAATGGTTGTTTAGTGTACGCTTGATGTAAAGGTTGCCACATTGGGAGCATGGATTGAGGTTTGAAGAGGAACCTCTGTCTCGCCTCGAAGAGCTGCTGGTGTCCCTGGATGGATGTGAAGGAGAATATAAAGTTGCAGCTGCAGAGAAAATGCAAAGGCAGATTGAGGTAGATTGGGAATTCATCATAAGCACATGAAAGGTCCATTCGAGAGTCTGATAACAGCAGGAAAGAAGTGGTCTTGCATAGTTTACTTCAATATTTTTAGTGCAGCCAAATGGTTCCATTGAGAATTGGCGCACATCTTGACTGATAATTTCATTACATGCCTTTTGGTACAAAATAATTCACTTGGATGTTCAAGCAGTTTTGGGCAGAAACCCCGGACACTCTATGTTCGTAGGGTGATGACTGAGTCACTGGGTACGCAAATACCCCAGTTATTGATTGACAAAACAAATATGCTGTGGCCCTGCTTGATGTGTTGAGTGACAACATAGCAAGTTTGGAACCAACCTTGTTCTTTTATACAATGTTCCAAAATGCCTTGCGTACAAATGTCTGATGTCTAGTTAGATGTTGCCCCATTGTTGCGCATTTGGCCAATGCACACAAGAATGGCTCACAATTATGTCAATTTACAGATCGTATCTCCTAAGCGACCTCCTGCTGTGAGCCAGGAGCCAGTAGATTGTGCTCTGCAGGCAGCTATTAGTTTATGCAGCTATCCTTCTAATCTCAAAACTCATTACTGCTTGTAGTTTACATTTTGTAATAGCTCATCTATTCTGGTTCTCATTTGCCTTCATTGATCTTGTATGTTAAGTTTATACTTGAGCTTCTCCCTAACAGTCTTCATGGCAGAGTCCAAGTTCATAAACTTGGATAGACACAAAATTATCCAGTAACCTAGTGAGTCAGGCTGCATCTCTGGAGAAAACAGATAGGTGACGTTTTGGGTGGGAACCTTTCTCCAGTCTGAATGTATCATGACACTTGAGTATAGTGGGCCTATCCCACTTAGGCGACTTTTTAGGCGACTGCAGGAGACTATGCAATCGCCACATGTTTGCGTGTGGTTGCCGGGGAGTCGCCTTCATGGTCGTGAGGAGTTCCCTCATTCTGGGATTTAGTCGCGACCTCATTATGGTCGCCGTGAATTTTTCAACATGTTGAAAAATTAGCGGCGACCAGAATGAAGCCGCCATGGAGAGTAGCGAGAATTCTCGTGTCGTAGGTGGGTCGCCAGGAGGTCCTAGTGGGTTGCCAGGAGGTTGAAGGTTCTTGTACATTGTAGCTGGTGCTGACCGGTGAATTTCATTGGCTCGTTGGGGAAAAAAAACATAAGCAGTAGTTTTCAGAACCAAGGAGAACCGACCGGTAATGTCAAATGGCCGCCGAGCTTCACAGTCGTGTATCTCTGGCTTCTTAAAAGTTGTCTCCGCTCCTTCTCTCCCCCCCCCCTCAATTCTCCCCCCTTTCCCTTCCCTCTTTTAAAGGACTTACCGTACACTGTGCTTTAGCCATCGTAATTACAGCGCCAACCTTCCTGTTCATGTGTGTCTGTATCACATTGGCTTTGCAACGTGTGAATTTCACTCAGAGAGCGTTCCCCCGCTTTCCCTGTCCCCCGCCTGCATAACGGGCTGGTGAAAGAAGCTGAATGTGTGTGTTCGTGTGTGTGTGTGTGTTCCACTCTTGACAGTCGCCTGAAAAATCGCCTAAGTGGGACAGGCCCATTAGTAACCTTTACCCTTAGACAACATTGTCCAACATGTGACAAGAAGGAAAGTAACTTTATAGTTTTCACTTTTTTCAACTCTCCAATTAACTCTTAAGAAAATGATTCACATCAAATGTCACAGATATACAGTGGCTTGCAAAAGTATTCATACCCCTTGAACTTTTCCACATTTTGTCACGTTACAACCACAAACGTAAATGTATTTTATTGGGATTTTATGTGATAGACCAACACAAAGTGGTGCATAATTGTGAAGTGGAAGGAAAATGATACATGGTTTTCAAATTTTTTTACAAATAAAAAACTGAAAAGTGTTGCGTGCAAAAGTATTCAGCCCCCTTTACTCTGATACCCCTAAATAAAATCCAGTGCAACCAATTGCCTTCAGAAGTCACCTAATTAGTAATAGAGTCCACTTGTGTGTAATCTAATCTCAGTATAAATACAGCTGTTCTGTGAAGGCTCCAGGTTTGTTAGAGAACATTAGTGAACAAACAGCATCATGAAGTCCAAGGAACACACCAGACAGGTCAGGGATAAAGTTGTGGAGAAGTTTAAAGCAGGGTTAGGTTATAAAAAAATATCCCAAGCTTTGAACATCTCACGGAGCACTGTTCAATCCATCATCCGAAAATGGAAAGAGTATGGCACAACTGCAAACCTACCAAGACATGGCTGTTCACCTAAACTGACAGGCTGGGCAAGGAGAGCATTGATCAGAGAAGCAGCCAAGAGGCCCATGGTAACTCTGGAGGAGCTGCAGAGATCCACAGCTCAGGTGGGAGAATCTGTCCACAGGGCAACTATTAGTCATGCACTCCACAAATTGGGCTTTTATGGAAGAGTGGCAAGAAGAAAGCCATTGTTGAAAAAAAGCCATAAGAAGTCCCGTTTGCAGTTTGCCACAAGCCATGTGGGGGACATACCAAACATGTGGAGGAAGGTGCTCTGGTCAGATGAGACCAAAATTGAAGTTTTGGGCCTAAACGCAAAACGCTATGTGTGGCGGAAACCTAACACTGCACATCACCCTGCACACACCATCCCCACTGTGAAACATGGTGGTGGCAGCATCATGCTGTGGGGATGCTTTTCTTCAGCAGGGACAGGGAAGCTGGTCAGAGTTGATGGGAAGATGGATGGAGCCAAATACAGGGCAATCTTGGAAGAAAACCTGTTAGAGTCTGCAAAAGACTTGAGACTAGGGCGGAGGTTCACTTTCCAGCAGGACAACGACCCTAAACATACAGCCAGAGCTACAATGGAATGGTTTAGATCAAAGCATATTCATGTGTTAGAATGGCCCTGTCAAAGTCCAGACCTAAATCCAATTGAGAATCTCTGGCAAGACTTGAAAATTGCTGTTCACAGACGCTCTCCATCCAATCTGACTGAGCTTGAGCTATTTTGCAAAGAAGAATGGGCAAAAATTTCAGTCTCTAGATGTGCAAAGCTGGTAGAGACATACCCCAAAAGACTTGCAGCTGTAATTGCAGCAAAAGGTGGTTCTACAAAGTATTGACTCAGGGGGGCTGAATACCTTTGCACGCGACACTTTTCAGTTTTTTATATCTAAAAAAATTTGAAAACCATGTATCATTTTCCTTCCACTTCACAATTATGCACCACTTTGTGTTGGTCTATCACATAAAATCCCAATAAAATACATTTACGTTTGTGGTTGTAACGTGACAAAATGTGGAAAAGTTCAAGGGGTATGAAAACTTTTGCAAGCCACTGTATCTGCATGATTCATCTGTTCCTAAATCCAGTATGAAATTATCAAGTCACACAACTAATATAGTGCAATTTAATAAATCAGAATAAATAATTCATCCACTATGCACTTTTTACTAACTAGATTTAAAATTGTTTTGCTTTTGAGATGAACAGTCATCAATTACCCATTTGCTCTCCTCCTCCCACTCCACTCTCACCTCACCTCTTTCTGAGTTATTAAGTGTGGTTGCAAATAATAAGTCATGCATTTAATCTTTCTCTCTGCCTTTCAAGTTGTCGTCTCACTAAACACCTGATGAATTTAGAACCTTATGCCAAGCATTTTGTACCTGATGGTACTTAGTTATATTATCTCCCAAGTTTACCTCGAAAATCTATAATCATGTAAACATTCAGCTTCATTCTTTAATCAACAATTAAATCTCCCTCTTTTGGCAAAGTCATGCTTACTTTCCATCTCTAGAGATGGTGCTGACATGTAAAGAGTCCCTAATGATTCTGCAATTGTGGTAAAGGAATGACAAACCTGCTTTGCTTGTCATAAACCTATCTACATTTATAAGATCCAACTGTTCAATGTTTCATTGGGTAAAAGCGGATGAAAGTTAATATAACTCCAACAATTTGATTTTTGTGAGTTTTGTTCGACTAGTATAGCTTTGCACATCTTGCTTTCTTATGGATCAAATAAGACCTCCTCCTGTCATTACCCCCTCTGTTCTTTGAGGAATAATGCATGACCTTTTCAGATGATTGCAATATGAATAAACCAATTGGATCATTTTTTAACAGTGGAAATGTCAACAGTTCCACGCGGCCAAACATTGTTTCCTAACAAAGAAAGACAGTGCAGCATTTTCTAGGTGTAATCCTTTTTTTAAAAAAAAACAACACTTATTTGAATTTGAGAATATATGTTTTTGTGCTTCGTGATACAGTGCCCTCCATAATGTTTGAGACAAAGACCCATCATTTATTTATTTGCCTCTGTACTCCAAAATCTGAGATTTGTAATAGAAAAAAAATCACATGTGGTTAAAGTGCACATTGTCAGATTTTAATAATGGCAATTTTTATACATTTTGGTTTCACCATGTAGAAATTACAGCAGTGTTTCTACATAGTCCGCCCATTTCAGGGCACCATAATGTTTAGGACACAGCAATGTCATGTAAATGAAAGTAGTCATGTTTAGTATTTTGTTGCATATCCTTTACATGCAATGTCTGCGATTCATGGACATCACCAGTTGCTGGGTGTCTTCTCTGGTGATGCTCTGCCAGGCCTGTATTGCAGCCATCTTTAGCTTATGCTTGTTTTGGGGACTAGTCCCCTTCAGTTTTCTCTTCAGCATATAAAAGGCATGCTCAATTGGGTTCAGATCGGGTGATTGACTTGGCCACTCAAGAAATGACCATTTTTTAGCTTTGAAAAACTCCTTTGTTGCTTTAGCAGTATGTTTGGGATCATTATCTTGCTGTAGAATGAACCTCCAGCCAATGAGTTTTGAGGCATTTGTTTGAACTTGACATAGGATGTGTCGATACACTTCAGAATTCATTATGCTACTACCATCAGCAGTTGTATCATCGATGAAGATAAGTGAGTCAGTACCTTCAGCAGCCACACATGCCCAGGCCATAACACCCCCTCCATCGTGTTTCACAGATGAGGTGGTATGCTTTGGATCTTGGGCAGTTCCTTCTCACCTCCATACTTTGCGCTTGCCATCACTCTGAGATAAGTTAATCTTCGTCTCATCTGTCCACAAGACCTTTTTCCAGAACCGTGGTTGCTCCTTTATGTACTTCTTGGCAAACTAACTTGGCTATCCTATTTTTGCAGCTAACCAGTGGTTTGTATTTTGCAGTGTAGGCTCTGTATTTCAGTTCATCTGTGGACAGTGGTCATTGACAAATCCACATCTGACTCCTAAAGAGCGTTTCTGATCTGTTGGACAGGTGCTTGGGTTTTTTTCTTTATTATAGAGAGAATTCTTCTGTCATCAGCTGTGGAGGTCTTCCCTGGCCTGCCAGTCCCTTTGCGATTAGTAAGCTCACCAGTGCTCTCTTTCTTCTTAATGATGTTCCAAACAGTTGATTTTGGTAAGCCTAAGGTTTGGCTGATGTCTCTAACAGTTTTATTCTTGTTTCCCAGTCTCATAATGGCTTCTTTGACTTTCATTGGCACAACCTTGGTCCTCATGTTGATAAACAGCAATAAAGGTTTCCAAAGGTGGTGGAAAGACTGGAGGAAAGACTAGGTGCTTAGAGCTCCGTTATACCTGCATTAAGGAGGCAATTAAACACACCTGAGCAATTACAAACACCTGTGAAGCCATGTGTCCCAAACATTATGGTGCCCTGAAATGGGGGGACTATGTATAAACACAGCTGTAATTTCTACATGATGAAACCAAAATGTATAGAAATGGCCTTAAATAAAATCTGACAATGTGCACTTTAACCACATGTCATTTTTTTTTTAATTACAAATCTTAAATTGTGGAATATAGAGGCAAATAAATAAATGATAGGTCTTTGTCCCAAACATTATGGAGGGCACTGTATGTTTAAAAAATATTCATCTAGATAGTCTGGAGTATGCAAGAGACAGAATTTGTAGGATGGAGATTTCTATCGACCAAATTTTTGAATGGACTGAGATTTGGGTTATAAATGACTGCTTTTGTTTGTGTGCGAAACTCGCTGTTCTCTGTGACCTATTTTTGTTCATGACCCTTGCAATGTATAGGAGACGAATGACCCCCACGAAAATGTTGAAATGTAGGAGAACTTCATCTAGATTTAGCAATGCACAGGCCAATAAATGAACCCTATATAAAGATAAAGTAAAGGGTTTGATTTGTCCTTTAGCAGAAGGGAACAAAGTTCCAATGGATCAAAAGGAACACCCAAGTTAAAAAGATAGGTATACGGAAGCCGAAGAGAGTAAATTCGCACGGTTGGGTGAGTGTGAACTAACATTTCTTGGTTTAAATCCTGCTATGTATAGGCCAAAGGAATAGATATTTCTAATTTCTATCCCTTAGTAAAGGGGCGCATTCAGCATTATTCACAAAAATATCCGAATATCCTTCTGAAATTCCTCACTGCTATTATTTTTTTTTTTAATGTATAACCTGATAAACTGGGCAATCCAGCCAGATTACTTGACCCATAGCTCCCCAGAGTAAAATAAAATAACAAAGGAAAAATCTCTGTTAATAGTTATAATCCAGTGTTGGGTAGGAATATTATAAAATTTTGAGATTTTAAAAATCAAGTCTGCAATTTATCTCATCAGATAAAGTATAAAAAGAAATTTAATTTGACACCTAATTCACTTTTAAATCTTCAGTATTAAAAAAGTTATGGCCATTTTCATACTCGGAAATTAGCATCTTGTTCCCTATTGCTTTTCTGTCGACGACACAAAAGCTGTGATCGAGGTCAGTCAAAAGCCCATAACTTTCTTAACAATTAAGAGAACTGAATGAAATTTTCAGTTATTATGGATTGAAGCATTCTGAAACAAATATAAACATCTTACTTGGATGACCTGAAATTAAAGCATATAATTAGTTAATTACCTAATTGTAGCTAATTACAAAATTGACCGTTGTGACAGAAATAGTAATAAACAACCAGACTGCCTTGAAAATTAAAAAATGTGATATTCTCAAGATCAGAACTTTAATATTATTGTATAATATGCTGTAAGTCAGTAACAGATAGGTAAATAAATTACAATTTCTAGCAATAGACCAAGTCTTTATGGAGAAGATCAGTTGCTAGCTGGTACATTGGCATATCATAATCAGTAGCATCATCATACTCCTCAGATTGTAACCAATAAGCAACTCTGTACACCTTGTTTTTCCTCAACTTTTTAATTTTGGCATTGTAAACTACAAGTTTTTGCTCTTCAAACCACACATGACATGTCTTTCTGCCCACTACTTTCCCATTAACAATGTCCTGTAGATTCCATTTCTTAAGAAAAGGATATATTTTTTAAATAGCCTAAGTATCCAAATAACAAACTAATCCCATTCACACAAGAATTCACAATATAACATGATTTTTAAATCTCACTGTCATGAATTTATATCCCAGATGGAAGGAATTTAATGTTTAATTCCCATAAATTAATCTAGAAACATCCACCCATCCTTTTTTTTGTTGCACAATACATGTGAATATTTAGTTTTAAAATAATAATCATGGAGAGAGAGAATAAAACAAAATATAGACAATTTAGACGGCTTAACTCCAAAAAAAAATGGGCATTTTAATAATCTTGCTTCTGGAACGTGATCGATTGGAACGTTGCATTTGCGGTGAATTTGAACCCCATATCGGCAGGAAAAACACTGCCGGTTCGTATGGGGCCCAAATCACATTTTCGCTTATAGAGGATTGATTAAAGTCATCCCAAGAAGCAAGTTTATATGTAAAATGAACGACATGCACCGTGTTTTGTCCCATACTTGAGATCCGTCACGTTGAGGGTGTGTGAAGTCACTTTTTATGTTAATCCAAATATTAAATTGTCCAGCGATTAAAAAAAATTAAAATATAGCGCGAATGGGAGGCGGATCGATTTTTCTGCAGCAGCTGGCAGCTCGAGGAAATCTGCCTCCGACAGGCAGGAGAAAACGGCATTTTAATCCCACCCCCCCCCCCTCAAAGGCGGCAAAGTCGCGCGCACGGCCAGTGGCCGAACTGCAGTGCCGCTGAAGGTAAGTTTTGTAACGTCGCTATGTTAGGGGGGTCATTGAATGATTCTGTATGATAACCTCCTCTGGCCCTGTCGAAAGACACAAAATGCTGGAGTAACTCAGCGGGACAGGCAGCATCTCTGGAGAGAAGGAATGGGTGACATTTCGGGTCGAGACCATCGTCTGCTGTTGATTGTAACCAGCATATATTATTTTTTCACAAAGCAGCGAAAATGACAATTGGTTGTGGAGGTGAATATGAATTCAATATGTTGGTTTTACACTTACTTAGCCTGGTGCTGCTCATATTATTCCATTAGCTGACTGACCGACCATGCTGCTTTCAATATCAGAGCTATTTTTTGATAGAATTTTGTAATGTGGCTGGAAAGACAGTAAGAAATCAAATCGTTGAAAACTTAAGGATTTCAAATTCAGTATTAAATAGCAGCCTCTGCTATGTTACCAGTTATATTTCTGTACATTGGGCACTGGTGACTCAGCAGTTGGTGCTGCTGCCTCATGGCTCCTGTGACCCAGATGCTGTCTGTGTAGAATCTGCATGATATCTCTCCGTGTGAGTTTCCTTCCAAACTGGTTACTGTAAATAAGCCCTTGTTTAGGTAAGTGCCAAAAAGAATCACAAGGGAGTGAAAATCTTCAGTTTCCAAGTTCTTCCTCATGCATGCACTTCATCCAATTAAAAAAAATACTGATATATTGATCCATAGCTAGGCATATGAGAGAGAGTAAATGGTGTGGAAATAAGAGTGGTAATAAGCCCTGTGGGATTGCACTGCTGGGAGCTGGCATGGACCTGATGGGCCAAATTGCCAACTTTTATATAATTATAAGTAAGTTAACCTTACTACCCTTTATTTGAGTGTTTCTACATAATGAAGTGATGTGACAAATTGGACCATGGCAAAGCTGCAGTCTACTGGACTAGCTCTTTGAAAGGCCATTCCTGTTGTCTGGGGTATAAATGAAAGGACAATAGTTTTTATTTCAGCTAGCATACCAGATTAACGCTTGAGTGAGCCACTTACTGTGATCAGCGTGATCCTCAATATTTTCTGGTAAATGCTTTAGAAAGCTGAATCTGATATCAGCAATTTGTATCCAGAGGGAAGAAAAATGAAATTTGGCCCAAATATGAGCTGTGAAATGTATAGTTAATCATTTGCTCACTCCTTTTATTGTGTGTTTTGGCCGGTCTGCAACATTGAAAGTTCTATTATTTTAAATGACTCGCATTAAATTTTTATTATTTAATAAAACAAAGTGACATTAGAGAAGTAAAAATTGAAAAATACTGGAGCAACTCAGCAGATCAGACGGCGGACATTTAATGTTGAGGCCCCTTCATTAGAAGTGGGAGGGTGGGGAGGGATATTAAAACAAAGAGAATATCGGTGGTAGGTTGAAGCCAGGGTTGCCATGGAGATGGGTTGTGGTTGTCAGTTGGTCCATGGGTTAATGGTGACAATTAAGAGGGAGTGTACAAACAAAAGAGTGCAAAATAATTTGTGAAATATAGGGCTGTGGGACACGTGTCGATGGGGAGAGAAAAGCCTGAACTAATTTCACAGATGGACGACTTGCAACATAAATGATCAGTTCTGATCTAGACAGGAAAGTGAGTTTGCTGAAATTGTAGAATTCAATATTGTGTCACTCTGTTACCCAAGTCATGTTCTGATTTATCTGGGGATGCAAGGTGGAATGAGTCACGATGCACAAGTCCCTGGAAATTAGAGATAATATAAGTACATCCAACATCACCCTCATCCTGATAGCCACCTTCATGTATGGCTGCATCAGGTTATGCTGGGAACTGAATTACGCGAGCCAGTTGCTAATCAGCTGGACATTGCTGCAGCACTTTAGTCTAGAGATATTGCGGAAACAGGCCCTTTAGCCCACCGAGTCCATGCCGACCAGCGATCCCCGCACCATAAAATTATCTTACACACACTAGGGACAATTTACACATACACCAAGCCAATTAACCTACATACATGTACATCTTTGGAGTATGGGAGGAAACCGAAGATCTCTGAGAAAACCAACACGGTCACGGGTAGAACGTACAAATTCCAACACCCGAAGTCGGGATCGAACCCGGGTCTCTGGCGCTGCAAGGGCTGTAAGGCAGCTCTACCACTGCACCACCATGCTGACCAAGCACTTGTACTTGATAGAAACACCTTGGATGACAATTTCATCAGGCAGCGGTCAGCATGGAACATCCTGCCCACTGTGGTATAAAGACACAATGGAGCTCATGGAGTTGCTCCCTGAGCAGATTATTCAAAACATCTGGCAGAAAGTTTCATCACCAGAACATGCCAATATACACTAAGGCCTCACTTGACCAGTGATGAGAAGGGTCCGCTGAGTCAGATCATTCCTGATTGGTTGGCATTTCAATGCACACTGCAAACGCAATGCTGTATTTTCCAAAACACATTTGAATAAATAAGTAATCAACAAGGGAAATGCAGAGTACAATACTTTTTTTGTAGAAGATAGACATGGCTACAAAATATGATATTTGTTTCCTTCCTCCTCCTCAGAATATGCTAATCTAGTTTATCTAATGGCATGGACTAGAGTTGAGTGCCTGGCCTATTTAGAAAGTGACCGTACTTTCATGATCTGTGAGTTTATGGGGGAGGAGATGAGATCCATTTAACTATAATCACTGTATAGGCAATTGTAAATGCCACTGTCACTTCTTTTACTTTTTGATAATCTATTTGAAAGTTGGTGAATAAGTTTTGATTGTATTTGTTATCTATTTGCATTTTTTTTTAACCATTTGGGCATTCAGACCATAGAGCCATAGCCAACACCACAGAATACTTTCCTTTCCTTTTTCTCCAGAGGTGCTGCCTGAGAAGGGTCTCGACCCGAAACGTCACCCATTCCTTCTATCCAGAAATGCTGCCTGTCCCGCTGAGTTACTCCAGCACTTTGTGTCTACTACAGAATACTATGAAGGTGAAAAGCGTAGATCAGTAGAAAAAAAATTAACTGCAACTGCAACTTTATTTATATAGCACATTTCATACACGAGGCAGACTCAAAGTGCTTCACATAAAAACATGTCATACAATAAAATGAAATAATAAAATGAAATAAAATAGAAGAATTAAAAGAAAATAAAAGCAAAGTTAAAAATGCATTATAGAAAAGTGCAAAAGTTAAAAGTGCAATGCAGTTAAGATTTAGCTGAAAGCTAAAGTAGACATAAAAGTTTTCAGTCTTGTTTTAAAAGTGGTGAAAGTAGGGGCAAGTCTTAAATCTTCAGGAAGTTTATTCCAGCTATTTGTTGCATAGTAACTAAATCCTGCTTTCCCATGTTTTGTATTTACTCTGGGAATCACTAACAGATTGGTTTCTAGAAGGCTTATATAGTGGAAGCATGTCAGTGATATACTTTGGCCCTAAACCATGTATTGATTTATAGGTGAGCAGCAGGATTTTGAAATCAATTCTCTGACATACAGGGAGCCAATGTAAGGATTTAAGAATTGGTGTAATGTGTTCAAATTTTTTGGTCTTTGTTAGAACTCTAGCAACAGCGTTCTGAAGAAGCTGCAGCTGCCTGACAGTTTTTTTTGGAAGACCTGCAAGGAGACCGTTACAATAATCTAGCCTACTAGTAATAAAGGCATGTACAAGTTTTTCTAAGTCTTGAGCTGACATGAGTCCTCTTAGTCTTGCTACGTTTGTAGGCCGATTTTGTTACTGATTTGATGTGACTGTCGAAATGTAAATCTGAATCCATAATAACCCCGAGATTTCTGAGATTCCGAGATTAAACCATACTTGTTCCATTAGCAACATGTTTATGAAGTTACTGCTCGATTTTAATGCTTTGAATAAACAGTAATGAGTGCACAGGCTTGTCATTCTGCTTGGATAGTTGATTCATGATAAAATGTCCTTGAATATCAGAACCCTGGATTAGTTGCTGTTGGGTTATAAATTCTGAAGTTATCTTAGTAGGTTTATTTTAGCAAAACTAGAGTTGTCTAAATAATGGCAAGGTTTAATTATTTAAAGTGGGAAATGAGCAATACAAAAACAGCGTTTTTTCTATTAAAAGATGTCTAATATTTTATTCTGAGGCAGCAGCAATTTTAGACTCTAGTTCAAAGTGCTTTAATGCAAGAGAAAGAGAGATGAAGGTGGTTTGAGGTAAGAGGACAAGAAGAAATGGCACTGGTGGGCAGTTTAACTTACAGGCTTGTAGGATGCATTGAACCACTTAACAGACAGCTGGAGTATAACATGGAGTTCTAGTCTCATCTAAAAGGACGAATGTGAATGGAGTGGGTTCCTGCAGATTTACGAGGACATTGCCAGAGCTGTAAAATGATGTCTATAATAAGAACGTGAATAAACTGGGGTTGTTTGGTTTGAAAAAGAAGGAAGAACTAATGAGGTTGTATAACACCGAGAGGCAAAGGAAAGGTGAACCGGTAGGGTAACTTCCCTTGTTATGGGGAGAAACCAGGAGAATGGGGTTGAGAGGGAAAGGTAGATCAGTCTTGATTGAATGGTGGAGTAGACTCGATGGGCTGAATGGTCTTATTCTGCTCCTATGACTTATGAACTTTGCAGACCGGTCAATAACTAGAGGACATAGATTTAAAGTATCTAGTAAAAAAAAATAAGAGTGGAACTGAAAATGTATTTGGTAGAGATAGTATCACTATCTTCTTGTAGCCAAAGTAATCTTAGAGACTCTTATTCCAGCTGTCATGGAATAAAGAACTTGTGAAACATTTTTACATCAGATTCATTGTATTTTTAGAATGAGGGAGACAGAAACTCATCAGATAGAATTGGAAGCCTATTTTCGTCATTGTAATGGAGATGCCAATTGTTCTAGATTTTCTGGACTTCAGAATAAAGCAAACACTCAAAGTTACTTTGTATAACCAGAAGGTGAAACATTTTTGCAAAAGATGTTCAGCATTTTACATGGGAGAAAAGAGCAATTTGCGTAGGTAATTATTGACTTACTGTTCAGTTTTTCATTTGGTGGGGTTTAGGGCTGTGTTGCACTCACTGGTGAATGGGGAGACCAATGCTAGAAACATGCAGGCAGGATGGTTGCAGATAAGAAGTCCTTTTCAATCATAGAATTACATTTCCCCAGGTTAAACTTGCACAATACTTGGGCAGGAGTTGGCAAATTATATGAAGACAGCAAATTAGATCTTTACAATCTGATCGCACCAAGTGATTTTTGTTCGGGCACAGATTTCTTAATCGCTGCAGGAGGTTATCATAATGTATACAAGGTATTCCATTCTTTGATTAATGGAATTGTTTAGAAAGCTACAGATACCTTGTACAGTTAGTGAGCGTTGCATCTAGTAGCAGTAAACGGTGCCAGGTACAGCATTCAAATTATGAAATGATTGTGACTTCATTCTTTTTCTGAAATAGATGTATTATTTGAAAGTGTCCCATTTTCTTTTCTTTTGCATTTGTCTTCCTCTATTATTAAAACCTTTTCCTCCTACAGTTTTTCTTTTGTCTGGAAATGAAGGAATATAGGGTTAGTACACAAAAGTGTTTCTGAAATAATGGATCAGCTAATTGAATGACAGAATAGGTAGAAGAAGCCAAATGACCTGCTCCAGATTCTATTTCTTTTGTTAGATTTTATTTTTTTTCTGCCACTTAATCTGTGCAATGACACTCCAGATTATCTTGAATTCCCTCTGAGAAAGAGCTTCTGGCATAAGGTACAGAGTGAACTTGGCTTTGATCTTGTTGATGCAGCTTTGTCCCCTTGCCATGTGTGGGCGAGTGCTACAGTTATTGTCTGGTTACTCAGAGAAATTTGCCATTTTTAATAGGCTAGTTATTGATCATTTTTTAAACTTTCCATTTCACAATATTGTCAACTCTTTTGTAAAAAAACTAGGGTTCAGCATTTTGTCAGTGCTGAATCAGAATGGATACTCAAAGGTGACCTCCTAGAAAGAAAAATACGATTTCTGGATTTGAATGATACCAAATTGCCAGTGGTAGTCAACATAGAAGGATGTTACTCAATTATAATGTATTTTAATAAATGTGCAAAATAAGCATATAATTTACAAATAAAGATCAACACAATTTGCATTAGATTGTATTTAATTCAAGGTGAGCTTGAGGAAGGAATCAAAGGGTAGTTGGGGATTGTTTTTCCTGAGTTGAGGCCTGTCACTAGTGGCGTGCCACAAGGATCGATGCTGGGTTCACTGCTGTTTGTTTTCCACATTAATGATTTGGGTCATGGTATAGTTAACATTGTTAGTAAATTTGCAGATGACACCCAAATTAGTAGTAGAGTGGACAGTGAGAAAGGATATTTATGTTAGCAAGAAATCTAGGTCAGTTGGGAAGGTGGGCCAAGTACTGTCAAATGGAATTTAACACTGAGGTGTTGTACCAGGTATGTCAAATCACGGCATGACTTGCACAGTAAATGGTAGAGTCTTAAAAGTGTTGCAGAACCAAGAGATCTGGGAGTACAGGTGCATCGTTCACTAAAAATGTTCAGTTAGCCAGGCAGTGAGGTGAGAAAGGCGTTTGGGATGCCCGCCTTTATTGGAAAGGGTACTGAGAACAACAGCTTGAAATAGCCTGTAAAATTGTGGATGAGAAATGGCAATAGAAGGAAAAGTGACAGTGAGACAAATAGATTATAGAATGAGACTTTATCCCCAGTTTAATTATGATGGTGCAGCAGAACCCGTTGTGTAATGAATCATGCAGTGTTTTATTTATTGTGTGCGCCCTCTCAGAGGTGAGTCTTATAGTAATTTTACTGTTCAAATTATTAAATGATAAAATTAATTACCCTGTTTTGCAGGCAGCGGGAACATTGTCTCCAGTACACACAACTGCTGTTATTCTGCCACTACTGCCTTTCCATTCTTTTGAAAGAGTGTGAAGTTTTTTTCCCACCCCTCTTAGGTTGTTGACTTCATCTCATTTTCAGCTGAACAATCTTTAATCAGTTAGGTAAAATGCACCGGGAATAGAAGAACCCAAGCAGAATTCTGCAGCAATGTCCATAGTTTGTCTCTTTGTTAATCACTGCATTGATTTCTGAGTTGGAGGATTTAAAGGCATGACTGTGCTGAATAGTAATGAGTTCATAATTGGGAGGTGTACTCATTCAAGTCAAGTCAAGAGAGTTTATTGTCATGTGTCCCAGATAGGACAATGAAATTCTTGCTTGCTGCAGCACAACAGAGTATTGTAAACAAAAATACAGAACAGTTCAGTTCAATATATACATTCATTCAGGAATAGTGGGACAAGCCTTCTGTCGTCTTGAGGCATGGCCTTACAGCGCCAAAGACCTTGGTTTGACCCTGACTATAGGTGCTGCCTGCATGGACTTTTAGCCTTTAGAAATACAGCGTGGAAACAGGCCATTCAGCCCACCGAGTCCGCGCCAACAACGTTCATCTCGTACACTAGCACTATCCTACACACTAGGGTCAATTTACAGAAGCCAATTAGCCTACAAACATGCACATCTTTGGAATGTGGGAGGAGCCCTGAGAAAACTCACATGGTCACAAGGAGAACGTACAAACTCTGTACACCGATAATGAGGATCGAACCTGGGTCTCTGACACTGTCAGGCAGCAACTCTACTGCTGCGCCAATGTGCTGCCCTCAAGTTTGTAAGTTCACCCTGTGACTGCGTGGGTTTTCTCTGGGTGCTCTGGTTTCTTCCCACATTCCAAAGATTTGTAGGTTTATTGGCGTCTGTAAATTGTCCCCAGTGTGTAGGATAGAACAAATGTACTGGTCTGCATGGACTCAGTGGGCCAAAGGGCCTGTTTCTGATAGTAAAGTCAGTTGAGAGGTACAGAGTGGAAGAGCAGATATATTGTAAACCTGCTCCTATTTATCTTTCAATAAAAATTGAACAGTTGTATTGCTCTCTTTATTCAAAACCACACTCTTCTAACATTAACTCAGTATAAGTGCTGGCTCCCAGCACTTCAGCATGAACCAGCCCAGTGGGGTTATCTCACCACAGATGTCCCATTGCACCAACAGTAGCTTTGACAATGGGAACCTATGGGCTGTCAAAGATGTTAGTGTGAACAGCATTGTTTGTGAATGCCTTTGACATTTGTAAGCATTCAATAACACGCAAGATACTTACATTTGAAATATTAAGTGAATATTTGAGAAAATAAAAAAAACAGCATACACTGCTCTGTTTCTTAGCCTGCTCTCAAGTATAAACTTGGCTGTAATCCTATAATAGTTTAAACCTGTCAATATTTACAACCAATTGTTTAACTTTTCAGTGTAAGCATGCATGTTTAATCGGTTGTGCAGAGAGATCCAACAGATATTGAGGAATAAATCTCCATGGTCCCAAACAACACGACGGCAATACATGGTAAAATAATGGGCGGTAGATTATCTTAAACTACTGTTTAGCAGGAAAACTGAACACCGAGAAACCAACACACAACTATATCATATAATTAATGCCACAGAGAATACAAAAATCGCATCATAGTAAAGAAAGGTTGTAAATTTGATTGAATCGTCACAGGTACGGTGCATTTTTTAAACCGGACTCCAATAGGCAGCAGCAAAGTCATTGGTCAACGAACATGTCAATGAATCTACAAACTAATCAAATGGCGAGCAACGGAGGGATTTATTATGGAGAGACTCAGCAAATCAGCTAACTGAGCACAAGGGATAGTCCAATGAATTAATAATATTAATAATAATATCAGTCTGAAGAAGGGTCTCGACCCAAAACGTTACCCATTCCTTCTCTTCAGAGATGCTGCCTGTCCTGCTGAGTTACTCCAGCATTTTATGTCCACCTTCGATTTAAACCAGCATCTGCAGTTCTTTCCTACACAGAATTAACAATATTGTTTTCCAGAGCAAATTTTATGATTCAAAGCATGTAGAAGAGTTGAAATGGAAAAATAACAATTAGATGAAATTTAAACATATCAAATTGAGCCGTTTTCATGTTGGGTATTATAGCCCTGCTGTTTCCAGCACCCGTAGATAGTCAGATCATTGGCAGAAGCTAGATGCTTGAAACCACGCAACACCTGACTCGTGAACAGCATTTTACCCTCATGATTATGAGGCTTCTGAATGGTCCTTCCATAAGCTAGGGGACTGTTCAATTCACCTCTACCCCATTGAGGATGTTGGAATTTGTCGAGGGAACTGATGGGCTCCAATGCTGAAAATTATATTCTGCGCTCTGCATCTTCCCCTTTGCTCCCTCTATTGTACTTGAATATGAACTGATTGTATCAATGTGTGGTACATCTGATCTGTTTGGATAGCATGCAAAAGAAAGCTTTTCACTGTACCTCGGTGCACGTGACAATAATAAACCTAAATTAAAACAAAGCCCCATACTTTCCAGTCAAACACTCTCATCTGGATTTCATAAGCATCTGTTACCACATTAGATGTTCGTTTGCTCATGGGAAGATTGGTTTTAAATCACAGGGAGTGAAAGAGGGTGTTGATGGCAGTGGCGACAATGTAAGATCGATTCCTTTTCTTGATCAAACAACTGAAAATGTTTTGCACTGTGAACAAGAGATTCTTGTTGTGGTCAGTTGTACAGTGGTTTTGAAGCTGTGGTTTTATGCACGCTTTTATAGCCTCCAAATCTATTTGTATTGCACAGTTTAGATGAGTTTTAGAATGGATTGAATGTTACATCAAATTTTATAATGCATTAAAAACAACCGACCAATTTACAGGCTGTAGATATCCCTATTGTGTCAAAGTGCTGAACCCTGCCAACTCTTTCCATTTTAAAGAATCTATTTGAATACGGGTATCATTGTATCAAGGCAATAAGGTAAGATTGATTGTTTGACAATAAAATAAACTGCAGAAGTTTGAAATCTGAAATAAAAGCAGAAAATGCTAGAAGCATCAGCATTGTGGATGATCTGGCAATGAGAGACAACAAGTTAGTTTTTTAAGTTGCAGGTGGAGGAATGGACAGGATAAATGGAATATTTTTGGCCTTTAGAGATACAGTGTGGAAACAGGCCCTATGGCCCACCAAGTTTGTGCCGACCAACGGTCCCCGTACACTAATTCTATCTAACACTAACAATATGGACATGTTTTTTTACAATTTACCAAAGCCAATTAACTTAGAACCTGTACCTCTGGAATGTGGGAGGAAACCAGAGCACCCGGAGAAAACCCACGTGGTCACAGGAAGAACATACAAATTCCATACAGACAGCTTAAATCGTTAAATTTGATACGGAGTCTGATAAACTGCTACATGCCTGGACTGAAGATGAGTTGCTGTCTCAAACTTGCATTTGGTATTGTTGGAATAGTGCAGGACCCTCTGACAGATAAATTGTATGGAGAATTAAAGTGATGATTGGAAGCTCTATGTCACCTCTGCGAATGGAAGGAAGATGCTGTGCAAAGTGGTTATCCAATCTGTCTAGTTTCCCTAGTGTGGAAGATTTATTGCTTGAACTAGTCCTAAACACAATTCTCCTTCAACAGTACAATTACTCTCTGTCTCCTATGAGACTAATTCTATCAACTAGCTGTATGAAATTTAAAATGGTGTTTATATAGTTCTTTAACCATGTAGTAAAGGCATGATATGAGAAAGCTCTTCGGCCCATTTATCTGAACTTGTTCCTGTAATAATTTTTTTTAAATCATTCCTTTTATGGCAATCAAGACCTCCAATTCATATTATGTTTGAAGGATGCAAGGATATTAGATGAAATGGGCATAGATTATAATTGGCAAAACATAATTTAGGAAACCAGTCAACTGGGAAAACATTGACTATTTGACTTTGTAGCAGAATTAGACCATTAGGCCCTTCAAGCCTACTCTGCCATTCAATCATAGCTGATCTATCTTTCCCTCTCAACCCCATTCTCCTGCCTTCTCCCCATAACCCCTGACACCTGTACTAATCAATCAAACTAACACTGACTTCCTCGGTATTGCATTGAAATCGGGTGGCGCCGCAAACAGCAGCCTCTCCAGAAGCCCGTCTGTCCTTTCGACTTTTTTTATTATTTTTAGTGCGTCTAAATGTATGTTTTAATGTTTCTCAGTATGCCTGATGTGGGGGGTGGATTGGGGGAAACCTTTTTCAGTTACTTACCTCGACGTAGATGTGACTTTTCTCCATGTCGCATCTCCACCCCCCTCGCGGCCTAACAACTGGTTTGGTGCGGCCTCTCCAGACCGGAGACCGGCCCAGGGCTTCATCGGCAGGCGCGCCGCGAACTTACCATCGCGGAGTCTGGGATCCTTTGCCGAGGGTCGCCAGTGCTGGAGCTCCGACGGCGGGGGCCTGCTGACTGCAGTGGTCTTCAGAGCTTCTAGCCGTGGGTGCGGCGTGGACTTACCATCGCGGAGCCTGGTATCCCCGGTTGGGGATCACCAGAAGAAGTGCTCCGACCGCTGGCCCGTGGTCTTTTAACATCGTGAAGCCGCGGTCTCTGGTAAGAAGCGGCCGATTCGGGAACTCCAAGCTCGGGAGTGTGTTCTGATCCGTCCCAACGTCGGAGTTTCGATCATCCCGATGAGAGGGCTTGTACATCGGGCCGTCCGTTGCGGCGACTGCGGAGGGTTCAAGGCCCCGACCACGGATGAACAAATGGAGGAAGATTGACTGAACTTCATCGTCTTCCATCACAGTGAGGAATATTGATTCCACTTATGTTTATGTTAAACTCTATCGTGTATTGTGTTCTTTTTACTAGTATGGCTATATAGTAATTCAAATATCACTGTAACTCAAGTGGTGCATGTGACAATAAATGTGAACTTGAACTTGAAATGGTTGTCTGGAGACGATAATGAACCTTTAAACCAAGAACAGAGAACATCAGGAGGTATCACAGCTTGGTTTGAGAACAGCTCCATCCAGGACCGCAAGAAATTGCAGCAAATTGTGGATGCAGCCCAGACCATCACACAAACCAACCTCCCTTGTATTTACTCCATGCTGCCTCGGCAAGGCCAGCAGCATAATCAAGAACGAGTCGCACCCTGGCCACTTCCTCTTCTCCCCTCCCCCATCGGGCAAAAGGTATAGAAGTGTGAAAATGCACACCTCCAGATTCAGCGATAGTTTCTTCCCAGCTGTTATCAGGCAACTGAATTATCCTACCACAACTGGAGAGCATTGCTGAATTACTATCTACCTCTTTGGTGACCCTCGGACTATCCTTGATCGGACTTTGCTGGCTTTACCTTTTGCACTAAACATTATTCCCTTATCATGTATCACTATAAATGGATTGATTGTAATCATGCATTGTCTTTCTGCTGACTGGTTAGCACACAACAAAAGCTTTTCACTGTACCTTGGTACACGTGACAATAACTAAACTAAACTAAACCACTGACTGCTGAATGGCTGAAACCATGAAGGGTTTAGCTGCAGATTTCTTTTCACTCTTTGTCCTGCTGTTGTAATTAGTGTTGTGGGTCACACTCACACATTGATATAACTACCAATTGAATAACTACTTTGGTTCCGTCTTCACTAAGGAAGACATAAATAATCTGCCGGAAATAGCAGGGGGCCGCGGGTCAAAGGAGATGGAGGAACTGAGTGAAATCCAGGTTAGTCGGGAAGTGGTGTTGGGTAAATTGAATGGATTAAAGGCCGATAAATCACCAGGGCCAGATAGGCTGCATCCCAGAGTACTTAAGGAAGTAGCTCCAGAAATAGTGGATGCATTAGTGATAATTTTTCAAAACTCTTTAGATTCTGGAGTAGTTCCTGAGGATTGGAGGGTAGCAAACGTAACCCCACTTTTTAAGAAGGGAGGGAGAGAGAAAACGGGGAATTACAGACCAGTTAGTCTAACATCGGTAGTGGGGAAACTGCTAGAGTCAGTTATTAAAGATGGGATAGCAGCACATTTGGAAAGTGGTGAAATCATTGGACAAAGTCAGCATGGATTTACGAAAGGTAAATCGTGTCTGACGAATCTTATAGAATTTTTCGAGGATGTAACTAGTAGAGTGGATAGGGGAGAACCAGTGGATGTGTTGTATCTGGACTTTCAGAAGGCTTTCGACAAGGTACCACATAAGAGATTAGGATACAAACTTAAATCACACGGTATTGGGGGTTCAGTATTGATGTGGATAGAGAACTGGCTGGCAAACAGGAAGCAAAGAGTAGGAGTAAACGGGTCCTTTTCACAATGGCAGGCAGTGACTAGTGGGGTACCACAAGGCTCAGTGCTGGGACCCCAGCTATTTACAATTTATATTAATGATCTGGACGAGGGAATTGAAAGCAACATCTCCAAGTTTGCGGATGACACTAAGCTGGGGGGCAGTGTTAGCTGTGAGGAGGATGCTAGGAGACTGCAAGGTGACTTGGATAGGCTGGGTGAGTGGGCAAATGTTTGGCAGATGCAGTATAATGTGGATAAATGTGAGGTTATCCACTTTGGTAGCAAAAACGGGAAGGCAGACTATTATCTAAATGGTGGCCGATTAGGAAATGGGGAGATGCAGCGAGACCTGGGTGTCATGGTACACCAGTCATTGAAAGTAGGCATGCAGGTGCAGCAGGCAGTGAAGAAAGCGAATGGTATGTTGGCCTTCATAGCAAGAGGATTTGAGTATAGGAGCAGTGAGGTTCTACTGCAGTTGTACAGGGTCTTGGTGAGACCACACCTGGAGTATTGCGTACAGTTTTGGTCTCCAAATCTGAGGAAGGACATTATAGCCATAGAGGGAGTGCAGAGAAGGTTCACCAGACTGATTCCTGGGATGTCAGGACTTTCATATGAAGAAAGACTGGATAGACTTGGCTTATACTCGCTAGAATTTAGGAGATTGAGAGGGGATCTTATAGAAACGTACAAGATTCTTATGGGGTTGGACAGGCTAGATGCAGGAAGATTGTTCCCGATGTTGGGGAAGTCCAGGACAAGGGGTCACAGCTTAAGGATAAGGGGAAAATCCTTTAAGACCGAGATGAGGAAAAACTTTTTCACACAGAGAGTGGTGAATCTCTGGAACTCTCTGCCACAGAGGGTAGTTGAGGCCAGTTCATTGGCTATATTTAAGAGGGAATTAGATGTGGCCCTTGTGGCTAAAGGGATCAGGGGGTATGGAGAGAAGGCAGGTACGGGATACTGAGTTGGATGATCAGCCATGATCGTATTGAATGGCGGTGCAGGCTCGAAGGGCCGAATGGCCTACTCCTGCACCTAATTTCTATGTATCTATGTATGTATCTATAGGCTGTTTGTTAGATATGAACTTTCTATTTTGTGGTGGATGGGAGAAAGCAGTGGTGGCTGAGCTGTATTATCTTTTCCCAAACAATTGAACTGAACGGGCACGAGGCATGTTATTTGTGGTTCCGTGGTGACTATGGATTGCTGGTCTTCTATAAACCTTTGTTCAGAAGTAGAAAATTGGTGCCTTCAGTTAAATCAATTGAGATCTGACAATTCTTGTTGTAATGGCCTTTCACAGAGATTATACAATGTTCAACCATCTTTGCAGTGCTGCCAATTTTTTCTGGAAAAAAAAGTGGTTGGTTAATTTCTCATGACATTGCAGTCCAAGGGAATTTTGCATTGTAGGAGAATTTATATGGCATTACAGGGTGTCTTTTGAATTATAGATTTTATTTTATTTAAAAAAATTTTGGGAGTAAACCCCAGAATTCAGCTCCCTTCCATTGCCGTGTTTTCCCCAAGTCTCATTAAAATAATTAATTGGCCAATATGCCTTCAGGGGCAGATCCTCTTTTGAACTAAGAAGTCAGTAGTTTGGGGCTCGGTCTGAAATAATTGAAGATGACATCTAGCCTGACCACAATCCACTTGAACTCCACTGTAAATGTCATCCAGATTCTGAGGTCAAGTCTCTGAAGAGGGGTCTTAAGCCCCTTAACTTCAAAACTCTAGGATGAGTTTACTACTAATAAACCCTGGAAGAATATTCAGCGAGTTAGAAAGAGCAGTGGTAGGGAGGCATATTAGCTGGATAAATAAATCACCTCTGCATGCAAGCTGATAACATTGTTTTTGTTTACAAGCTCATTACGGCTCAAATGTTTTTTGTTTCCTGTCATGGGTATTATAATTGTAGCAGGATTGCCCAACTGTGGAATCAACTGGATATTTTGTTATTGCTGAATTGGTTGAAAGAAATTAAGTTGGGGTCAAACTGTATACTGAGTCTTGAACATCGAAATGTAAAGTTATATCGAAGGATGTAGTGCAGGTAGAAGTTGACTTTGGCCAAAGGATTGTGTTACGAGTTAAATTACAACTTATTTTGGCCTTGAAAAGCAATACATTATGGATTGTAGCACTGCACCAGGATGCATTAAACATGCAAGGATGTTGTATGAAACTGGCATGAACTATAACTGGGAAAGAACGTTAGGCATCCAGCCATACAGACTTCATGCACAATGTAATTAAACTTTTAGAATGGTCTTCTAGAAAAAATGGTGAAAGTAAAAACTTATGTAGTTAATATGATGAACTGTATTTATTTTCTATATAAGAAGAATGTCCGACTCGTTTTTTAAAATCATTTTTATGTTATTGCTGAAGTTCAGTGAACTACTATTATTGAGTCACAATAGTAAAATTGAAAGAATCTGAAAGACCTGCTTAAATGCAGCCAAACAAGTATTGTTTCATTGATCACAAAATCCCACACGCTTCTTGATCTGTAAAGACCCTGCAGTGTGAAGGCAAGCGATATAGATATATGAAAAAAGAGAAAGGAAACAGAGGGCCAAATACAATGATACAGCTGCAGGGAAAGTGCAGATAAAAATAAATGCAAGGACTGCAAAGAGGTACATTGGGAGATCAGTAATACATCCTGCACATGAAAGATCTGTTCAAGAGTCTCATGACATCAGGGTGGAAGCTATTCTTGAATTTGATGGTCCTTAACAACATTGGCTGCTTTTCTGAGGCAGCGCCAAGTGTAGATGGAGTCATTTGGGGGGAGAGGCTGGTTTGTGTGATGAATTGGGCTGTATCTGCAATTATCTGAGATTTCTTGCAACCTTGAGCAGAGCAGTTGCCAAACCAAGCTGTGATGCATCCGGGCAGTATGCTTTCTATGACGTATCTGTTGAATTTGGTAAGAGTCACTGGAGACATGCCGAATTTCTTTAGCCTTCGGAGAAAGTAGAGGCATTGGTGTGCTGTGTGTCAACTACCCTGCACATGATGGGCTTGTGGTTCATGGGAATGACCCTGTGGAAAATGATTGTTCCTAAAGATTGTGTGAAATCTAAGTAGATAACAAATGCATCATGTTCTTGGACTTGCCACTTTTCATTTACTTGACAGCACAATTGTACACTTTAATTTAATGACTTTCAGTTTTGCCCCAATTTGAATTGTTTTTTTAAATAATTTTGTTCCATTCATTTTTTCCCTTTGAATATTCTAATATATTGAAGCTACCAGTTACGTTGAGAATGTTTAAGAAGAAACCTCAGATGCTGGAAAATCGAAGGTAGACAAAAATGCTGGAGAAACTCAGGGGGTAAGGCAGCATCTATGGAGCGAAGGAAATAGGTGACGTTTTGGGTCGAGACT
Source organism: Malacoraja senta (assembly GCA_038087875.1). Classification (NCBI taxonomy): domain Eukaryota; kingdom Metazoa; phylum Chordata; class Chondrichthyes; order Rajiformes; family Rajidae; genus Malacoraja; species Malacoraja senta. Next base: position 185,082,670 of record CM075978.1, read on the forward strand.
CTTCTTCAGACCTATGTGAGGTTGGGGGGGGGGGGCAGGAAGAAGAAAGGAAGAGGCGGAGACAGTGGGCTGAGCAAAAGCTGGGACGGGGAGGAGAAAGCAGGGACTACCTGAAATTGGAGAAGTCAATGTTCATACTGCTGGGGTGTAAACTGCCCAAGCGAAATATGAGGTGCTGCTCCTCCAATTTACGGTGGGCCTCACTCTGGCCATGGAGGAGGCCCAGGACAGAAAGGTCGGTTTCGGAATGGGAGGGGGAGTTGAAGTGCTGAGCCATCGGGAGATCAGGTTGGTTATTGTGAAACGAGTGGAGGTGTTGGGCGAAGCGATCGCCAAGCCTACGCTTGGTTTCACCGATGAAGAGCAGCTGACACCTAGAGCAACGGATGCAATAGATGAGGTTGAGGAGGTGCAGGTGAACCTGTGCCGCACCTGGAAAGACTGCTTGGGTCCTTGAATGGAGTCAAGGGGGGAGGGAAAGCGACAAGTGTAGCATTTCCTGCGATTGCAAGGGAAAGTGCCAGGAGAGGGGGTGGTTTGGCTGGGAAGGGACGAATTGACCCGGGAGTTTCGGAGGGAGCGGTCTCTGCGGAAAGCAGACAGGGGAAGAGATGGAAAGATGTGGCCAGTGTTGGGATCCCGTTGGAGGTGGCGAAAATGTCGGAGGATTATTTGTTATATGTTACGGCTGGTAGGGTAGAAGGTGAGGACTAGGGGGACTCTGCCCTTGTTACGAGTGGGGGGATGGGGAGTGAGAGCAGAGTTACGGGGTATAGAAGAGACCCTGGTGAGAGCCTCATCTATAATAGAAGAGGGGAACCCCCGTTCCCTGAAGAATGAGGACATCTCCGATGCCCTGGTTTGGAACACCTCATCCTGGGTAATTTCACCTGTATTTTCATTCCACGAGTTTTGTGCTTAGAATGTAAATTTTCAGTATTGCTTGGAATTTTAAAAAAATGTCATTGTTTTTATTTTCCAAGAGTCCCTTTTTGACTTGTGGATCATTTTCTTTCACATATAATTTAAATTTGTGGTATTGATAGAGCAAAGCCAGTCCTTAAAGAACTTTAGGCCTTAATGAGCTTATTTAACATTCATCAGTTTATTATTAACAAAGTAAGGAGATTGGATTGTACTATCATATACACAATGTGGTCATAAATATCTATGATCAGGCAATGATAATCCTGGCAGCAAATGAATGATTTGAAATTTCCAGAATGATTCTTCACACATTAATAATCTTGAAAAAATCTTTAAAAAAGGAGCCATCTCAGAAGTGGCAAACAGATTCACTGATATACCCACGTAGGTATTACCATATGAAGCCAGGAGTGGAAGGGATCAACAAGTAGTTTTTGAGGATAGACACAAAAGCTGGAGTAACACAGCAGGACAGGCAGCATCTCTGGAGAGAAGGAATGGGTGACGTTTCGGGTCGAGACTCTTCAGACTAGTGAGGATAGGATATCCAAACCAAGATTGTTTATTCTGTGTGAAGGGAGTTTACAGAAGTTGTCGTTGTGACTTTCACAACCCCATTAACTGCAACTACCACAGTACTGGAGTAAGTCAGCGAGTCAGGCAGCATCTCCAGAAGACACGAATAGCCTAGGTCAGTGACCAATGAATGTCAGGGAGGATTCTAACATGGTATCTCCATTGGCAACTAAATGCCAGATAACCAATCATTGCTGGGCTGAAAGTACATTCCCTTTGGCTGTGGAGACTGCTCATTTGTTGACTTAAGGGCCCGTCCCATAAGCATGCGACTGCATGCGGAGTGCGCGACCAAACGTGGTGGCTTGAGGCGTACGGCCTCGCGGGGCCGGTCCCACATCCAACCACGGAGCCGTCTGGAGTTGTGCGGGGCTGGTCCCGACATCATACTCACCAATCAGCTGGGCAGGAGGCGGGCCGACTGAATTTGGACGTCGCACGGCGTCCGGCGGTGACGGCATCGCGCAACGCCACGCGCTAGGAGTACGCCCATTGAGACGCTGCGTACGGCGTTGAGGCGGTGCGTACGGCCTCGATGCGGCTGCGTACGGCGTCAATGTGGCTGCGGGCCGGCAGGCCGTTGCCGCGCGGAATTTTTGAACAGTTTCAGTTTTTTGGAGCCCCGCGCGATGTCGGGACCAGTCCCGCACTACTCCAGACGGCTCCGGCGATCGAAGTGGGACCGGCCCCGCGAGTTTAAGGGCCTGTCCCACGAGCATGCGACTGCATGTGGCAAGCGCGACCAAACCGGAAGCGGGGGCCTCGCGGAGGTCAAGTGAGTGACGTGAAGTTCGAGCGAAGTCCGCGCGTGATGTATGGCGTCAAGACGCTGCGTCCGGCGTCGAGACGCTGCGTAAGCCGTCGAGATGCTGCGCACGCCCGTCGAGGCGGTGCGTACGGCGTCGAGGCAGCTGCGGGCTGGCAGGCCGTTGCCGTGCGGAATTTTTGAACAGTGTCAGTTTTTCGGAGCCCCGCGCGATCTCGGGACCAGCTCCGCACAACATCCATACGGCTCCGGCGATCGAAGTGGGACCGGCCCCGCGAGGCCGTACGGCTCAAGCGACCACGTTAGGTCGCGCTTGCCGCATGCAGTCGCATGCTCGTGGGACAGGCCCTTTACCCTGTCATCTGCCGCACTGTAAAATTTGTAACCAGGAAGCATCCGATGGCTCCAGGTTTTTTTTCTACCTGCATAAGGCAGGGTAAATGTGGTATTTAGCTTTCAAGTTCCCCCCTCTCACTCATAATTGAAATGTTTGATCCAATATCATGTGTAACTAATCATTTTCCTGAACAATAACATGCAAATAACCTTGTTGGTTAGCCAAGACTTATATTGGAGCTGTATGAATTATGAGCCCATTATGATGCAAGAAAGAAATAAAATGTCAGAACATTGCCCTGGCTGCTTTGAGAAGATACGCATGAATAATGCAGAATTCCTTCACAGCCTTTATGGTTGTAAATTTTTTTTCAACGTTAAATGCATTGCAATTTTTAAATGTAATCTATTTCTTTTGATGCGTAATAAATAATTTGGTAGATTGCACGTAAAGATTAACTTTGATCTTTTCGGAGGTTGTGTAAAGGGGAGCTGTTAGGACAGGAGTAAGCCATTTTACTTTTAGAGTCGCTAAAGCAGAAATGTAGGAAGTCCATGAGACTGAGATTCAGAATGCCAATAGATAAATTACTCAGTGGAACAAATGAAGAAAAGATTTAGAAATAAGGAATTGCAGATCAAGAACATCAAGACCTCTGGAATGGTCGGAATCTCTGTTGAAGTACTTGACCATACTGAGAAGCACTTCTACTATAAATTCATGGCTTCATCATTCGAGTCTGGAAGCGAGAGAGCTTGCCAAGGGATCTCAAAGAAGCTATAATGGAGACCATCTTCAAGAATAGCATTCCATCTGGGTTTGGCAATTTCAGAAATATGTCTGTTGTAGAACAGAGAGACCTAGAGTTGCAGGTACACAGTTCCCTGAAAGTGTTGAGACTGTGGACAAAGTAGTGAAGATGGCATTTGGCCGCTTGCTTGCATTGGTCAGTGTAGTACAGGTACTGCCGCCATTGGACTGGAACTCGCATATGTATTTTAAAAATGCTTTTATAAGTCTATTATGAATACTGAATGATAGCAATGATTTCCTGTCAATTGGCGACTGCAGATGCTGTAATCTGGGGTAAAAAATAAATTGCATCTGTAGAGTGAAAGGAATGGTCAACATTTCAGGTCAAGAACCTGTATCAGGAAATGTAGCTGTCCCTTTGTTTCCACAGATGCTGCCTGACCTGTTGAATTCCTCTGACTTATTTTAGCCCCTGTTGTTTGTTGCCTTTAAAATCCATTCTAGAGTGATAATAGACATGACTAGAGCCAAACATGTCCGAGTAAGTAATTGGATTCTCTGTCGGGAACCAAATTGGGTGGGTGGTTGGATTTAGCTCTGATGACAACACAGAATGAGATTTAATTAACGCTTGTTCCTTACTTCTAATTCATGGTATCAGCCTGAGCAAAAAATAATACGGGCAGGAGTGGCAGCAGCTCAGTCACAGAGTAAGGGAATAACAAACAATTGGAGCTTGTGGAGTGCAGCTTCCATTCTCTGGTGAGCACGGGATCACGAACATCATCTATGCCATTACCGGACATACACACATGCACTCCATGCGCCTCGCATATCCACTGCTTATCAGCAACCTACTGTAATGGGCAGAAAGTGGGAACAGATTAGCAGCTCTGCAAATTTGGCAACTAGATGTCCCCGTTGGCCCCAGCGGAAATGTTCATTGGCATCAAGGTAAGTCACTATGGGTGGGCATGTGCTAGTCTATAGGGATTTCACATCATGGAAAATTGGAAAACCTGGAGAAGGGGAGGTCTAAACACTCCTTGGAAAGACAAAATGCTGGAGTAACTCAGCAAATCAGGCAGCATCCCTGGAGGGCATGGGTAGGTGATGTTTCAGGTCCGGCCCCTTCTTCAGACTGATCAGAGGGGTGGGGGTGGGGGTGGGGGTGGGGGTGGGAAAGCATTTTTCCTGCCTTTTTCCCCCTCCCCTCTGCAATGAGTTTGAAAAAGAGTCCCGACCCATCAATCCATGTCCTCCGGAGATGTTGCTCAACATACTGAGTTACTCCAGCATTTTGTGTCGATCCTTGGTAAACCAGCATATGCAGTTCCTTGTTTCTAAACACTCCTTGTCAGATCTAGGGTTGATCAAGAAATTTGTACTGGTTTTTGCAGTTTAATGTGGCTCTAAACCTACAGGGGAATAGATGGAGATGGGATTCGGGAGATGGAGATGTCTCGAGGTAAGACAAAGCTGGGCAAACAAACCAGAAAATAACTGCTGTGGTTTCAGGCTTTAAATCTGCAAAAATAGCTTTCAACAATATAATTTACTTGTATTCTGAGGTTATGTAACTTGCTGTTAGTCAAGTAGTTAAACCAACCACAGCTGCTCGTTATTGCAAGATGACAATCACCAGTTTGTGACGTAATCTGATGATTTTGTTTCTTATATAATTATAACATTGAGCAGTTGTGATCTTTACACTATTATATTATGACTGAAAGTCACAATTTTGTTTTCAGATCACCAATAATGACTGAATATAACTTATAATAGCAGTGTTTATTTTGGTATACCCCAGGCTGGTATATGAATAACAATTTAAATTACAATTATTTGATTTTTCTTAATTCCAGATTTTGATTTGATGTCCAACTGATGATTGTTATTTAATCCAAAACCTATGCACACTGATGCTGGCGATGGTTTTATAACTTATTGATCTATTATTTCCACAGGGGTTGGTCGCAGCTTTGCCGATTTGCTAGTGAACAATTGTAGGTACGATCGCAGAGTCACAGTGATTAAATTAGTAAAATTGTAGATTCCTCGCTTTTCAAACTTGTCCAGTTAATCGCCTACCTTAATACTGTGCCTTTTGCATAAGGTCCAGGAAATTCTGCACTGTATCTCTAAAGTCTAAAGAGATTGATGGGTTCCTGTTTAGTAAGGGTGTCAAAGGTTATGGGGAGAAGGCAGGAGAATAGGATTGAGAAGGAAAGATAGATCAGGTCCATAAGGTCATTACTGATAGGACGAGAATTAGGCCGTTCGGCCCATCAAGTCTCCTCTGCCATTCAATTATGGCTGAACTATCTCTCCCTCCTAACCCCATTCTTCTGCCTTCTCCCATAACCCCTGACACCCATACTAATCAGCCATGATCGAATGGCAGAGCAGACTCGATGGGCCGAATGGCCTAATTCTGCTCCTATGTCTTATGAATTTATGAATAGCTGCAGGAATTCCTCCACCGTCTTCAGCTTCCATTATGACTTTCATTCCAATACTCGGTCAAAAGTATGGGAGACTTTTGTGGCGTCGATACTGTAACCAATGATCAGACTCAAATTGGTACAAATACAAACTTTGACATCAATACCAGATCAGAGGACAGACATTCCACAGCAAATGGTTCAGCTCTGCATCACTAAACTCATTCCATCATCTCCAAGACACATGTCTGGAGTTTAATGGAAGACCCCTACTTGCCAATATGAGTGCAGCTCCAAATATGCTCCAAACTCAGTTGCGTTTGAGTAAAAGCAGCTTGCTTGATCATCACAACTATCATTCCATGCACCATCAGCACACAGTAGCTGCAGTGTACACCAACACCAGAATCAAAAGGCACTGGAGAAACACACCAAGCCTTCATCACAACTGAAACACTAATTCAGGTGCCACAGTGAAAAACCATCTCTTCCATTTTCCTTGTATATAATCCTGAATTAAGTATGTTTGTCATTCCTTTATCATTGTTGGACCCCTTGCAATTTTTGCACAGGAATAATAAGTCTGTGAAATACCCAAGGAAGCAAAGGGTGCCGGGGTGGGAGTTGAATTTGACCCTCTTCTCATCAATAGAGCTGCTGCAGAGATGGTCGGCAGCTTCAGGTTTTAGGCATCCATATTACCAGCAATCTATACTGATGAACCAAGCACAGCAGCATCTTTACTTTCTTGGACATTTGAGGATATTCGGAATGTCCATGAGGACTCTCTCGAACCTCCACAGATGTCCCGTGGAAAGTATTCTTACGGGAGGCATCTCTGGCTGGTATGACAACTGCCCTGCTCTTAATCAACTGAGCCTGCAAAGAGATGTGAACACACTGAGTCCATTGCAGACTCGTCGCTTCCATCCATCTTCACGGCATGTTGCATCGGCATGGCTGAAAGTATCATCAAGGATGCCTGCCACCCTGGCCATTTTCTTTCCACTTTTCTGCATTCTAGGAGAAGATACAGAACCTTGAAACTCCAATACCCTTTTCCCTGTTGCTATCAAACTGTTGAGCCAATTCCCTCTTTCACACACTCATCCCATGTGCTATCATGTACTCTTAACTCTGCCTCATTTGGTTATTCTATTATTGTATTTATTGCAGTTTCAAATTGAACTACAATCTTTGCACTATTCTGCTTTGTTGCATCTATTATTACCATCTATACTATGTATTCTATAAGCTTCCTCTAAACAAGAATTTGATTACACCCTGCAGGCCCGTACAAAGCTTTTCAAAAAGGGGGGTGGCATGACAGGATTACAAAAATTTTATGTGAAATAATGTGTGCGCAGTGCACTTCATGAGCGCGAAGTCCCTCGTGACCGGAGTTTTAGATGCTTTCAGGTGCATTCTGAGCCTTATTTTGGAGAATTTTTGCACTAAATTTATGACCAATATTTCAGAAATAATTTTGGTTGAGTCAAGAGTAATGAGTGGGTGGAATGTGATGATTGGGATCATTGTTGTATACATTTTTTTTAAATCAAGAATTGAAGTTGTCCTTGTTTTAATAATCAAGTTGTACTGTTGTAAAACGTTATGTAAAATGTTATAAAGGAGCATGCAAAAACTGCAAGTAAAATACTGTAAGTTTTTGTAGTAAAGAAAATCTTTTTTTAGAAAATGTTTTGTGTTGATTTGATTGCCTATTACTGTTAGACTGTGTTAGTGTGTGCAGTACACCTTTAATGGTCCTCCGGACCTAACAACTTCACATCACATCAATTTCAATATGGAATAGTTGAAAATCATGAAAATTGAAGTCAAACTAAATGGTGCATTTACATTATTGCTGTACTATGATCGCTTTCAAACTAACCTATTTTACTGTCATACAATTCTAGTACCATGTTGACATAAACAAGATCACAAATCACATTTTTAATTCTCAAACACAATGTGATTGTGAATAATTGCAGAGCTGCCAAGTTTCACCGAGCATTTCCGTATTTTCATGGCTGAAAATCAGTATTTTGTTGGGGTAATCGGTATTTCTCACATATATAAAATAGAACGTACTACACAGAAACTGGATTTTTGAAAATCAGTATTTTGCATGCAACCTCATGTATTCTCAAATATCAGTATGGAATAATGAAAATCAGTACTACTGAATTGTGAAACCATTTTTGAAATGTGAATTTATAATTCTTGATTTTGATTCAATAACATATAAAAATATATAATAACATCTCTATGCTTATAAAACTCTGATCTTGGATGTGTGTGTGTGTGTATAATCATATCTTCTCGAAAACACGACTAGGTAACGGTAAAAATTTTACATATTCCGGTAGAGATTTTTTCCGTGGAGTCCGAAATCCAATGTAATTGCGTGGTGGAGGGGTGTAGGGGGGAGTGGGCGGTGGGGCGGTGGGATAAGTTCAAAACAACTTTAGTTTGATGTAAAAGATGGACACAAAGTGCTGGAGTAACTCGGCAGGTCAGGTAATATCGCTGGAGTTAAATGATAGGCGTCGTTTCTGGTCGGGACTCTTCTTCAGACCTGACCCAAAACATCACCCATCGTTTTTCTCCCGAGATGCAGCCCGATTCCGTGATCATCACCGTCCATTTCATGGGCTGATATAACCAACAACTTATTCCGTAAAATGCAAAATACATACTGCACAATAACTCCCCCCCCCCCTCAAGAACAATAGCCAAATCTATAAGATATGTCACCCCCCCCATCCGGTTTTACACTAGATCAATGGGTACACCGTTCTCCTTGATTCATTCCATCTCCACTGATAGTTTACTGGAAGTTTATACACATTCCCTGTCCACAACAGGCGTTCTGAGATGGTTGACTTGTTGACTTGTGTTAAGAGATATTTTCTCGACACTTACCTCCCCTCGCTTACACATCCCGGATAACTAGTAGTTTCTTGTTGGGGGTATCAAATAAAAAAAATTGCGCCCCAATTTATTTTCTTCTCAGAATTTTTTTTTCTCTGGGGAAAAAAAGGGGAGTGCACCCATCGCGCACCCCCCCCCCCCCCCCGCTTCGAACGGCCATGCCCTGGTGTATATGACAAGAAACTAATCAAAATCTGTATAATACAACCCCTAAAAAACTAAATATTCTCATGGTGATCTGTGTTGTATGTCCTTCACAATGCATCCAGGGAATCATGTTGTGAAATACTAAAGATAGTGCTTCTTACGTTTTGATCATGAAAATAGAAATCGTTTGGAAAGGTGTTTCATTTACACGGTGCCTTTCCAAGTTGAGGTGACTTCACACGGTTTATGATTCTCAGAACCACTTGTTGCAGCAACGGTTGAATTTTGTATATTAATGGGATTGACATTTCAGATGTGTTGCATGACAACTGGAGACACTACTTAACTAGCATCCTCATTGCAGGCTCTCTATAACCAGCTACAGCTAGGATTAACTATTCATTGTGTCCTTGTGAAGATCTGCTGAAGCCCACTTTCTGGAAAAGGTGACGCATCCAATTTAATTAACAAGCTTCATGTTGAACTGCTGAATCAGAAAGAGGTCAAAAGAGCAATCTACCTGCATTTTCCTGCAAAATGGAAGGAAAAAAGACACATAAAATTTGCTTGCTTGGTCAGGATGCTCTTCTGAATGAATGATGTGGGCAATTAATTAAAAGTAGTACTGGTCAAAATGTGCAGGTGAAATTTCATGTGTTTCAATGCTTGACTGATAATAGCAAACTATACTCATCTTGTTAACTCAGGCCAAGGCAGCATGATCGTGTATTTTCTATTTCACGAGGAATGCTTTTCACCATGATGTGGTGAAACAGCTAAACAGGCAACTGTGAAACACAGTTGGAGGCACAAGAAACTGCAGATGCTGCAATCTTGAACAAAGTGCTGGAGGAATCCAGTGGGACCGCCAGTATCTGGAACGAATAGACAGATGATGTTTTGGGGTGAGGACCCTTCTTCAGACTTCAGATCCAGAGAAACAGACCTTCCAGCTGAATAGATTCATGTTGATACTTCCCATATGAGACCATGTCTTTCACTGATGCTACCAGACCTGCTGAGTTACCCCAGAACTTTGTGTTTTGTTGAAGATCAGTCGAAAGAAGGGTTCCGACCCAAAACATTACCCATCCTTTTTTTCCAGTGATGCTGCTGAGTTACTCCAGCACTTTGTGTATATTTCCAACATCTGCAGTTCCTTGTTTCCCATATGTGGGGGAGGAAATTGATTTTATGTCACATGGTGGTACTGCTGTCATTCCCCAAGATATACTACTTTATAATCTCTTATAGGGAAAACCAACAGGGATAACAGAATGCTGTATATTTATAACTAAAACCATACAGATAAAACATAACCTCAGATACATTAAATATATGTTTAAAAAAAAAAGCAGTCTACTGTCTGGATCCGTGTAGGAAAGAATTGCAGATGCTGGTTAAAATCAAAGGTTTGAATTGAGATGCCGCCTGTCCCGCTGAGTTACTCCAGCATTTTGTCACCCATTCCTTCTCTCCAGAGATGCTGCCTGTCCTGCTGAGTTACTTCAGCATTTTGTGTCCACCTAAGGTCTGGATCTGCTGACTATATGGTTTCTAGGAAGCAGCGACAACTAGGGGTAGTTTTACTTCACTTTAACCTTTTTTTCACAAGTTATAATGTCCTCACTCTATACCTGCCCGAACACCAATGCAAAGCTTACCAGGAATTCACATTTATTTGTTTTACATAAATTTGAACGACGTTCAGTGTCCATTTCTTTCATATTAAATAGGCATTTATATACACCATGCATCAGTAGGGAAGAGCTACCATTCCTTCTTTATTATGTCTCCTGTATTATTAATAGATTGTTGCTATGGTCACAGCAGTTAGTGTATTACTCGGTGTGATATTGTGAGTGTACACAACGTTCTCCTGATGATTATCAGACGCAGACTTTGTTTGGAGATGGGATGGTTGATCTCTGCGATCTCATAGGTTTGTTTCTTTTGAGTGAATATTCTGAATTTTAAGTGTAGAGAAGTCTACCAATCATCCTCGGGGAACTAAGATCAAAAATTTGCATTTATATCACACCTACTTCTGGAAATATTCTGAAAAACCTCAGTGAACACATTTGAGCAAATTACTTGGTGAAGCAACGGTCAACATTGGAATATACAGGATGAGGGCTGATTTCTTTTCCCATTTCCTCACTGCTTATTCTACGTCTTTCTCTGATCTCAAACTCCATTCCCTATGTAATGTTTTTGTTTCCGAATTCCAGAATTTGTACCTCCCAACAATTCCACAGGTACCATTTATATTGAAATCTCACTCAGTCTGATTCTTGGCGGCTCAGTGG
>CM075978.1:185094065-185205947 GCA_038087875.1 Malacoraja senta
CAAGCATCCCTCTTGATTGAATACAAGGCCGAAGATAAGCAAGCATGATCTTGCCCATTCGAGTCATACAACATGGAAAAAGGCCCTTCGACTCTATAGGTCCATGCCAATAAAGATATCCCTAAAATGTCTCCATCTAAGCAAGTCCCATCTGATAACTAACCTAGTCCCATTCACAGTTGTCTTCTTTGTGTGCCCCTCTAAGAGGCCTGAAGTTAGAAACTGCAAGGTAGCAGTGTGCTGGAAGCGTACACAAAAAAATAAATCATGCCTGGAGTGAAATGGTAAGGAGACATCTTGGTGTTGATTTAAAAGCAGCTACTGTTTAAAGTTGGTTCTTCTCTGTGTGCTTGGCTTCCTTTGGGTCATTTTACTTGGATTTGGGATCAATTGTCAATGATGGGGAATAGGATGTTGGTGTGATGACTAACCATTTAGGGATACTGATTAGAAACAAGTAACCTGGCCATCACATTTTGGTAGCACATCTTTAATGTCATTGTATTTGTGAATTGTGGGCACCCTTGATCTGATACCGTGAATGGGTTATCCCCACAAATCCACTGTTGCAAACTTGCAATAGATAGATTCTTAGAGCCTCTATCATTAAAAGAGCACGATGCATGCTAAACAGTTGAGATGTGTTATAAAAAATTAGGGTTTTTAATCTAATCTGTGTACAGAGCAAGGTGAGGAAATAGTTTTACTTTTAAGAAGTAATTGAACTCATGAATATTTATTTCCAGTCTTGATAGCATTCATTGATATCTTCATATTGTAAAAGCGACCAAATTAGTGGAGAATTAGTTATTTAAGTTTAGTTTAAGTTTAGCTTAGAGATACAGTGTGGAAATGGGACCTTTGTCCCACCAAGTTCGTGCCGACCAGCAATTCCCATGCACTAGTTCTATCCAACACACCAGGAACAGGTTACAAAAGCCAATTAACCTACAAACCTGCATGTCTTTGGGATGTGGGAGGAAACCGGACCACCTGGAAAAACCCATGCTGTCACAGGGAGAACGTACAAACTCCGTTGTCAGGATTGACCCTGGGTCTCTGGCGCTGTAAGGCAGCAACTCTGCCACTGTGCCAGTTATGCTCTTAAAAATGTCATGCACTGTTTATAAGATTAATTGGCGAATCTCACGATTCCTTGGTTAATCATGCCCGTAAAGCTATGTAGTTTTATATATATAGGAATTTTATAAAATATGCATTCTTTCTATATTACCATTTATAAGCTGCAGTAGTTCTACAAACAGTATTTTTGGCTCATGGATTACATAATTCCATAAAGTTTGCACAGCAGAGATAATATACAGAATCCTACAGCTTAAGCACAAGATTTACACATTTAAGGCTTGGAAACTATAGCAACCTTGATTATAAATCTCGAGGTGCAACATTTCCAAATCTACCCCGTGACCACCTGGCATTCAGCGTGTGCACGCATTTGGAGCGTGAACACCTCTGTTTAAAACCGCTCCTGTCACTTTCTGTAAATAATTTTTAAAGGAAGCGGATTCATCCCTATTACTGTCACCCATAATCTAAACATGTGGATTAAAATGTAGAGACAAAGAATTGTCGATGCTGGTTTTTAACAAACGATAGACAGAGTGCTGGAGTAACTCAGCTGGTCTCTGGAGTAAAAGGATGGGTGACGTTTCAGGTCTGAGAGCTTTCACCAGACTGAAAGCAGAGGGATGGGGGGGGGGGGGGGGGGTGAGGGGAGGTGAGAAAAGACTGGGACCAATTGGGGCCACCACAAACGACCTCGGGCAGGACGTTGCCTGGTAAGTCCATTGATGGGTAGGGAAGGTGTGATCTCAAGAGAAACGATGTGGAGAACTGTGGAACTGGTAAAACAACTAGGGAGGAGATAGGGGGCAAGTTGGGAGGGGGGAGGAGAGGGGAATATGAGATGAAGTTACTTCAAGTTGTTCATACTGCTGGGGTGTAAGCTACCCAATTTGTTCCTCCTATTTGCATGTGGCCTCACTCTCTAAATGGAGGAAGCCCAGGACAGAAAGGTCCTGTCTACAGCATATACAGGAGTCTACAGGAGAAAATTCTCAGATTTTGCCTTAAAATCTGTTAAGCCTTGGCGTTGGTTGCAGCAAGCTTCAGTGAGACTCGTAGCAGCTACTCACAGTTTAGAATGGAGCAGTCGGCAGCATTCCCTGATAGACATCTCACAGTGCAGGAAGACCAACTAGTTTTGGGTAGAACAAAAAGCACTGACCAAAGAGTGATTACTGTCACTGTAGCATCCTGAGGTTCCAATGAAGCCCAACACAAGATGGAGGGACAGCGCTTTCACTTCAGATTAGACTACATTAAAGCCTTTTGGATTTAACCTTGATCGGGAGGGCTGCTGCTGTGGAGATGGGATGGTTGCCCACCTCTTCACAGAATGCTGATTTGTGATGAGGTGTCTGGAGAAGGATCCAAGGCTCCTTGTCACAGTTCATCCCCAGCAGCTCTGTAACAGAGGACTCTGTGGTAGACGGGCTGTTCCCAGGGACGCATTTAGAGATGGACATAAGTGTTACTGGAAGACCATCAACTCGTGAGATGCTCTTTCTACTGCCCAAAACTTGTTGGCCTTCCTGCACAGTGAGATACCTGTCAGGGAATGTTGCAGGCTGGCCCATTCCAGACTGTAAGTGCTGAGGGACTCAATGAAGCTTGGTGCAGCCAACGCCAAGGCTCTGTGGGGGAGGACCACAGTCTAAGTTCCTTCCACTGCCTGACATTGAGTGTCTGAGTCCGGTGGAGTCACCTTTCAAACAAGTGAAGGGATATCACCCCAGGGGGGCAACATGAGTGGCAAAGGTATTTTCTTTAAAGAAAGGTGCCAACGCTACTGAGTATGACACTATTGGAGGTATAGATATTGAGAATGTATGATGAGTTTTAGCAGTGAAGATTTTTAAATTTCAGCTAGAGCACCAGCATTCTCTCCCCTTGCCTCCAGCAGCACCCGGAGATAAATCCCATCCAGTCCTGGGAATTTATCCAACTTTAAGATTAAAAAGGAACTGAATACCTCCTCTTTATTTTTATAGTGGTAATTTGGAACTACAGTAATCCTCATTAAAACGAACCGTATTGGGAGGAGAATTGTGTCCATTATTGCCCATTGTCCACTATAACCGAGTAAGGGTTTTCCCCCCATTAAAATCACTGCTCGGGCAACAGGTCAGAATCCTGGAGCCCTGTCACTGGTAGCCCAGTGGAACCTCCCTCGCCGCACAGCAGCCCAAGAAGCCCGCCCGGCATTACCGTGACCAGCGAAGCCGGGGAACGGCAATAACCGCTGTCCCTGCTGCTGATCCATGCATTCAGAGATCGAGAGCAAAATGGGAGGTCTGAGCTGTTGTGGTGGGGTGAGGAAACCCTGTCCGGCTCTACGTGAGATTTCCACGAGCAACTTCCTGCCCAGAGGTCAGGTTGAAAGGACACTGATCTTAAACATTAACTCCATTTCTCCTTCCAAAGACACTAACCTGCTGAGTGTACAAAGTTATTTTTAACAGCTAAAAATATACTTTTATTTCTGCAAGCTAAAAATACTAAAGACTATTAGCTACATTGTTCAATAGAATTAAATGTCGATCGAAGCAATGGCTTGTCAATATCAAGCGCTTGTCAATGATTTGTCAATTTCAATGGCATCAGCATGTTTCTAGCAGCCTCTTCTTAAAGAGACAGTGGTGTCTGATCACTCTGGAGATGCTCCATCCGTTATAACCAGAATTTATTATAAAGAGGTCCATAATAGTGAGGGTTTAATATATTGTGGTAGGAGAGAAATAAGTCAAGATGCCTTGTGGCTTGCTGGATAACGTGACATGGAGAGAAATCTGAACAGGGAAATGAATCTGGATGACCAGCCATGATCACATTGAATGGTGCAAAGGATTAAATGATGCACTTGTGCTCCTATTTTCTATGTTATTGCAAGGTTTGGGGGAAATTGGATGAACAAAATATGGTTTTTTTCCAGCCAGTTTGACACAAGGTCGCAAAGACCTATCAGGCAATAAAACACAGACACTATCAGGTTTGAAATTGGTTGGGGAAATTATTTAAGTGCTGCACTTTTCTTTAGTCAGAAAGCGGTGAATCTGTGGTATTCATTGCCACAAACGGTTGTGCAGGCCAAGTCAATGGATATTTTTTAAGGCGGAGATTGACTGATTTTTGACTAGTATAGGTGTCAGGTTTTATGGGGTGAAGGCAGGAGAATGGGGTTGAGAGGTAAAGATAGATCAGCCATGGATGAATGGCGGAGTAGACTTGATGGGCTGAATGGCCTGATTCTGCTCCAAGAACTTATGAACTTATGAAGTACTGCTCATTTGGTGATAACCCTCATGCATAACAAATTCTAAAGTAAAAGGACAAGTTGAATTTTAGACTCCTGCCTCTGCAGAAGATAGGTGCTGATTACAACCAATAAAAGCACTGCTATAAATGACCTTTGCAAGGTATGTTACATTATTCCATATTTATCTTTGTGCTTTGAATGTCAATTATCAAAGAGAAACAGTGAAACTAATTAATTGATTTGTAAGCGACGTAAGTAGTCTGAGTCATTTGTAGTTCAGCTGCTTCTATTAATTTTATGTCTTTCAATTCATAGGATGATTTTCAAAATGAAGTGTCATTAATATAATAAAAACAAGAAAATCCAGATTTAAAAAAAACTTGATTGTTTCCAGAGGGTATTATTGCGATGACAAGTATAGTGAAGGTTAAGGAGGCACTAAATCGCTGCACGGATGAGTACGTGGCAGAAGGTTACCCTGATAGCTATGGTTAGATAAGGTAGAGTGGGAGGATGTGGCTACCTCACTTTAGATTTAGTGGGCCCCATGTTCACACGGGAGGGCTGGTCCCCCAACGCAATATTCCACCTCTCCACCAATTCCAATATTGTTGGCCAGTGGGGGGGGAGGGGGGCTTTTTGGAGCGCTAGTATGGGTGTTGTGTGCAGAAGGGACTGGTGTCCAGAGGGCTTGTATGGACATTGTGGGCCGAATGGATTCCTGGGCCGGCAGCTCAGTCACTCGGGCCTGGTGGGCTGGCAGTTCAGTCACTCAGGCCTGGTGGGCTGGCAGCTCAGCCACTCAGGCCTGGTGGGCTGGCAGATCAGCCACTCAGGCCTGGGAGGCTGGCAGCTCAGTCACTCAGGCCTGGTGGGCTGGCAGCTCAGTCACTCAGAGCTGGTGGGCTGGCAGCTCAGTCACTCAGGCCTGGTGGGCTGGCAGCTCAGTCACTCAGGGCTGGTGGGCTGGCAGCTCAGAAACTGACAGTAATTCTGCCCAAAACAGGGGAGAGGCTCTGTGAGAGAGAGGGTGGAGAATCAATTTTAGAAATTTTTCATCTTTTTCTGCAGATCACAGCAATGAAGGAGGAAAGTCTATCTTGGTCAGGATCTCACAGAGAACCATTGAAAGGAGGGAGAAAAATACTGGGGTGAGGTTTAATACTAGCAAAGGGAGTACTTACTGATTGGCCGAAGGGACTCCTAGGCTAGTACAGGCCTGATGGGCCAAAGGGGCTCTTTTAAAAAGGCACTTTTTCTGGCCTGGCACGGGCCTTTTGGGCCAAAATGTTCCTCCTGGGCTAATACGGGCATTTTGGGCAAAAGGGACTTGTTTCTTGGCTAATAGGGCCCTTGTGGGCCGAAATTAGTGGTTTCAGGCAGGCCAAACAACTCATTTCATTTCATTTCCATTTCAAATTCAAGCACAGGGCAGGCCAAACAGCTCATTGCATTTTCATTTCCATTGCAGTTTCAAGCACAGGGCAGGCCAAACAGCCCATTGCATTTTCATTTCATTTGCATTTCCATTTCCATTGCAGTTTCAAGCACAGGGCAGGCCAAACAGCTCATTGCATTTTCATTTCATTTCCATTTCAAGCACAGGGCAGGCCAAACAGCTCATTACATTTTCATTTTATTTCCATTTCCATTGCAGTTTCAAGCACAGGGCAGGCCAAACAGCTCATTGCATTTTCACTTCCTTTCCATTTCCATTGCAGTTTCAAGCACAGGGCAGGCCAAACAACTCATTTCATTTTCATTAAAGGCTAACAAATCATTTATTGCAAGTACATTGCAGACTCACAGTTCAGTTGATTCACAGCTTAGAATCACAGTTGTGGCCTCTCCCTCGCGATCTTCCAGAGTGATTGACACATCCAGGCATCCAGGGTTTTATAATCCTGTCCCCCCCCCAGAAGGGGCGTTACCTTCACCATGGTGATTGACAGGCGAGAGGACCAATCAGCTGATCTCAAGATTTTTTAAACACTCATAACTTTTTTTTTTTTCATCGATCGGAAAAATCCTCAGGGCTGCCTCAGCGGAGGAGGACTATGAGTAAGATGGCCAAAATCATAGTGATATAGGGTAGCGTTTTTTCTAAAATCAATATACAATTCAATTCAATTCAATTCAATTTATTTGTCTTTTGGACAAATTTGTCATTTGGACCCCTTGAGGTCCAAACGAAATGTCGTTTCTGCAGCCATACAATACAAAACGAAGAAGACCCGAGACACAACACAATTTACACATACATCCATCACAGCGCTGTGATGGAAGGCAAAAAAACGTATCTCTCCACTGCACTCCCCCCCGATGTCAGAGTCAAAGTCAAAGCCCCCGGCGGGCGATGGTGATTGTCCCGCAGCCATTAAAGCCACGCCGGGTGATGCAACGTCGCGCACCGGGTCTTGGTGTTAGAGCCCCGGCGCGCACCCGCAAAGTTCGGTGGCCATTCCAAGCCGCGCGGGGGGATAAAGCCCCGCTCCAGGTGCTCTTCAACCCCGCAACTCGGGCGGGAGAAGTCACCACTGCGGAAGCCCCGAAAAGCGGTCTCCCACCAGGGGACCCGCGGGCTTCCAGTGTTGCCGTCCGCCAGACCCGCGGTTGTAGCCTCCGAATCTCCGGCGGTCGGGTAGCTGCAGCGCTCCACCACAGCTCCACCCGCTCCGGACTCGGCCAGCCCCATGACGGTGAGTAGTCCGCAGCTCCAAGGAAGCCCCAGGTCGTTCCTGCTGGAGGCCGCACCACGTTGCCCAGCCCCAACGACAACGGAGACCCGACAAAGAAAAGGTCGGGTCTCCCGTGCAGCGGAAAGATTTCAAAGTTTCCCCACCCCACCCCCACCCCCCCCACACACACACACATACCCCGACAAAAAAAAGAATAAAAAACTACATAAAAACGAGACAAAAATAATAAAAAGACAGACGGACTGCAGAGGCCGCTGCAGACGAAAGTCAACGCAGACTGCAAGTGGTCAAGATGAGACTTTTAGTTATATTGATATCGCGCCATCCACAATGTACAGATACAGAATAAAGGGAATAATGTTTAGTACAAGATGATAAAGTCTGATCAAAGATAGTCTGAGGGTCTCCAATGAGGTAGAAAGTAGCTTAAGACTCTAGTTAGTGATAGGATGGTTCAGCAGCCTGATAACAACTGGGAGGAAACTGTCCCTGAATCTAGAGGTGTGAATTTTCTTACTTTTGTGCCTCTTGCCTGATGGGAGAGGGGAAAAGAGGAAGTGGCCGGAGTGGGACTCGTCCTTAATTATGCTGGTGGCCCTGCTGGGGCAGTGTGAAGTGAAAATGGAGTCAATGGTGGGAGATAGATCCAAAATGCTGGAGTAACTCAGCGGGACAGGCAGCATCTCTGGAGAAAAGGAATGAATGAGAGGTTTGGTTTGTGTGATGGTCTGGGCTGCATCCACAATTCTCTGCAATTTCTTGCGGCCTTGGATGGAGTTGTTCCCAATTATTAATGTAAGATGCACCATTGGACGTGAACTCCAAAACACGCATAGAAACATAGAAACATAGAAAATAGGTGCAGGAGTAGGCCATTCGGGCCTTCGAGCCTGCACCGCCATTCAATATGATCATGGCTGATCATCCAACTCAGTATCCTGTACCTGCTTTCTCTCCATACCCCCTGATCCCTTTAGCCACAAGGGCCACATCTAACTCCCTCTTAAATATAGCCAATGAACTGGCCTCAACTACCTTCTGTGGCAGAGAATTCCAGAGATTCACCACTCTCTGTGTGAAAAATGTTTTCCTCATCTCGGTCCTAAAAGATTTCCCCCTTATCCTTAAACTGTGACCCCTTGTTCTGGACTTCCCCAACATCGGGAACAATCTTCCTGCATCTAGCCTGTCCAACCCCTTAAGAATTTTGTACGTTTCTATAAGATCCCCTCTCAATCTCCTAAATTCTAGCGAGTACAAACCGAGTCTATCCAGTCTTTCTTCATATGAAAGTCCTGACATCCCAGGAATCCGTCTGGTGAACCTTCTCTGTACTCCCTCTATGGCAAGAATGTCTTTCCTCAGATTAGGAGACCAAAACTGTACGCAATACTCCAGGTGTGGTCTCACCAAGACCCTGTACAACTGCAGTAGAACCTCCCTGCTCCTATACTCAAATCCTTTTGCTATGAATGCTATCATACCATTCGCCTTCTTCACTGCCTGCTGCACCTGCATGCCTAGTTTTAATAACTGGTGTACCATGACACCCAGGTCTCGTTGCATCTCCCCTTTTCCTAATCGGCCACCATTCAGGTAATAGTCTACTTTCCTGTTTTTGCCACCAAAGTGGATAACCTCACATTTATCCACATTATACTGCATCTGCCATGCATTTGCCCACTCACCCAGCCTATCCAAGTCGCCTTGCAGCCTCCGAGCATCCTCCTCACAGCTAACACTGCCCCCCCAGCTTCGTGTCATCCGCAACTTGGAGATGTTGCATTCAATTCCCTCGTCCAAATCATTAATATATATCGTAAATAGCTGGGGTCCCAGCACTGAGCCTTGCGGTACCCCACTAGTCATTGCCTGCCATTGTGAAAAGGACCCGTTTACTCCTACTCTTTGCTTCCTGTCTGCCAGCCAGTTCTCTATCCACATCAATACTGAACCCCCAATACCGTGTGCTTTAAGTTTGTATACTAATCTCTTATGTGGGACCTTGTCGAAAGCCTTCTGAAAGTCCAGATATAACATATCCACTGGTTCTCCCTTATCCACTCTACTAGTTACATCCTCGAAAAATTCTATAAGATTCGTCAGACATGATTTACCTTTCATAAATCCATGCTGACTTTGTCCAATGATTTCACCACTTTCCAAATGTGCTGCTATCCCATCTTTAATAACTGACTCTAGCAGTTTCCCCACTACCGATGTTAGACTAACTGGTCTGTAATTCCCCATTTTCTCTCTCCCTCCCTTTTTAAAAAGTGGGGTTACATTAGCTACCCTCCAATCCTCAGGAACTACTCCAGAATCTAAAGAGTTTTGAAAAATTATCACTAATGCATCCACTATTTCTGGGGCTACTTCCTTAAGTACTCTGGGATGCAGCCTATCTGGCCCTGGGGATTTATCAGCCTTTAATCCATTCAATTTATCCAACACCACTTCCCGGCTAACCTGGATTTCACTCAGTTCCTCCATCTCATTTGACCCCCGGTCCCCTGCTATTTCCGGCAGATAATTTATGTCTTCCTTAGTGAAGACAGAACCAAAGTAGTTATTCAATTGGTCTGCCATGTCCTTGTTCCCCATGATCAATTCACCTGTTTCTGACTGCAAGGGACCTACATTTGTTTTAACTAATCTTTTTCTCTTCACATATCTATAAAAGCTATTGCAGTCAGTTTTTATGTTCCCTGCCAGTTTTCTTTCATAATCTATTTTTCCTTTCCTAATTAAGCCCTTTCTCCTCCTCTGCTGGACTCTGAATTTCTCCCAGTCCTCTGGTAGGCTGCTTTTCCTCTCACAATGGAGTCTCCCACTACAATGGCGTTGCCTGACTTTGGCCTTTTTGGTTTTGGCTCAACAGCCCTATTCGCATCGCAAGCCAGTCTGCCGCTCAGTGTTAAAACGTCTTCTGTCCCGACAGCTTCTAAGTGGGTGAACCTGTTCACAAGAGGTACAACACCCGGGGACGTTTGCATTCCATGCTTCCCTCCCTTTCTCACTGTATCCCACCTTCTCTCTTCCAGTACCTTAGGTGTAACAATCTTACTGTAGGACTTGTCGAGGAACGACTCCGTTTCTCGGACAAACCTGAGGTCATCCACTTGCTTCTCCAGTTCCCCAACACGGTCCTTCAGGATCTGTACCTGGATGCACTTGTCACATTTGTAGCAGCCAGAGGCACCAGCAGTGTCCTTGACCTCCCACATACTGCAAGCATCACACTGAATCAGCTTGCTTGACATCTCCTTCTTTCGTCTCTCCCTCTGCAGTGTTTTGCATAGCCTCCTCTCCTCAGCCGAAGACTCTCGAGCCAAAGACTCACACTTTTCTCACAGGGCACTCGAGCCAAAGACTTACACTTTTCTCACAGGGCACTTCCCTCACTGCCGCTCCCTAAGAGCAGTCTTGCTTATGACTGATAAATTGCCTAATTTACCAATTTACAATCCAGATTTTATAAAAAAGTCTACCTTCGTTACATCTTTAAAATTAAAATGCCCTGCCTTGAAATGGAAGGACTGATAACTTTGATAACCGTGGGCACTTTAGAAACCTCCTTTATACATCAATGGCAGGAATGTTTTCTTCGCTAACTATTCAATATATTGATTTCTCGAGGTGTCTTTGATCCAGGAGGTTAAGCTTTAAATTACAATCTAAAGAGGCCTGTTGTTCAGTTTTTTTTTTTTAATGTTGCCAATTGTCCAAGATTCCTTTTCTAATGACTGCCTTTAATAGGACGTTAATTTTCTGTGGTTTTGCAGAGGAATGTCACGGCAACATCCTTTCTTTATTGCCTTAGCTCTGGGCTGCTCTATCAAATATGCTGCAAAGAAACGATCCTCAAATTGTGCTGTAACTAATAGGATCACAGGTCCAAAGGGATTTTAACCACCTATTTGTATCAGCAATATTATGGATATAAAACAAGTAAACTGATTAAAGAAGGCAGGAGTTGGGTCCACTGTTTTCATTAACAGAAAAATATTAGTAGATGACCAGACCATTCAGTCTATTGAGCCCATCTTGCTATTGATGGTTAACGATTACATACTTAAAACAATTGTTTGCGACATCCACAGGGTTGTGCCATGTGAAGAAATGCTTCTAGGTTTAGTGGCAGCATAGTCCAGCTTGAAAGATAATTAGTTTATTTTTCCCAGCACAGTAGGTAGTGGCCATTTGTTTACCCGATGTTCGAACAGTGCAGCACAGAACAGGCCCACAATGTTACTGAATTTGTTTGCAAAAGGTCGCATCAGGATGAAGCTTGGAGTTAACAGATTGTGACACATTGAAACTGATAGTTTTTGGTGAAAATGTACATTCGGCATTACACAATGCACATAACATTTCCCATCTTTAATGACCTTTATGTTACAGACAGACAATAAGACATTCAATTCCAACTGTAAAATTATACACCTAAAAATGTGACCATCTTTCTGACAACCTCTACTCTGTAGTCCACCCATCAGGCTCCTGCTTCTGCCAGAGTACAGGAACAGCTCAAATCAGTCGACTGCGACAGAGTCATTCATTATCCCGTGTCCGTCGTGACTAGTGCAGCTTCTGACGCACTTGTCTACATCATCGTCCTCTGGTGAAATTCCAGCATTTTTTACTGACAAATGGGACCTGACACACCAAGTTCCAGTTTTAACCATTCCGAGTATCATTGACCTTTCATCCAGCACTTACCCTATTCCCTTTAAACTCCCTGCTAATATTTGCCTGACCTCTCCTATATTTCATCCACTTACTATTACTCAACAACCTCATCTGAAAATATGGACACCAGTAAGCCCAATGTTATCCCACCTGCATAGTTTCTCAATTTGGCAGACTTCTTGTACTGTATTTATTTTTGAGAAGGATAAGGAAGGAGGGAGCACATTTTTGGACAATATCTGGAAAATCAAAGCCATTTACCTTCAGTCATTGTCACAAACACTGTTGGGCCTATCAGTCACCCTGGCAGTGGTCAGAAACCGAACCAGATTATTTGTGACCTTGTTATATTTGACCAGTGTTGCCATGCAGCTAATCCCAACACGAGTTTAGGACTAAAGCCCATTTTGTATTATAACCTGTCTCCACCTGGTTTCAGTATGTCTGTTGTTGATGTCCTCATCCATGCCATTGTGACCTCTGGACTTGACCATGTATGTCAGAACAGCCTCACTCATTTCAGTTTCTGAAAGTTTAAAATGAAAAAAAATCTTTGAACCTATTTCCGAACTTTCATCAAATTCCATTTGCCTGTGTCCTAGTTTCTTGATTAGTACAAGTGTCAGAGGTTATGGGGAGAAGGCAGGAGAATGGGGTTAGGAGGGGGAGATAGATCAGCCATGATTGAATGGTTGAGTAGACTTGATAGGCCGAATGGCCTAATTTTGCTCCTATTCCTTATGACCTTACATGCCAATCCAACTGTCCTTCAGGTGCTCTGTTCTCCCTCCTTCCTTATCCTTCTCAAAAATAAAATTTTGGTAATCTGCCAAAATAGCTCTTTGTGTAGGTCAGTGTCAAATACAGTCTGAAGAAGGGTCTTATACCAAAATATCATCAGACTGAAGCAGGTTTCGAACTCGAAATGTTGTCTGACCATTTCCCTCCATAGATGCTGCTGGTGTTTTTATGGAAGGGTCTTCATTGGCTGAGAAAATGTGTATGAAAGAACTGCAGATGGTGGTTTGATGTGAAGATTGACACAAAATGCTGGAGTAACTCAGCGGGACAGGCAGCATCTCTGGAGAGAAGGAACAGGCGATGTTTTGGGTCGAGACCCTTCTTCAGACTGAACCTTAATAGCACCGTTGAACCATAATAGCACCGTTGAAATGACATTTCATATCAGAAACAAACAGAAACCTGTGATTCTGAATCCATATTTTATATTAAGCAACAGTAAAATTGAGGATGTTTCATGTTGTAGATGTAATAAATACTATGTTATACAAATATTGTATGTTATTTATGGCAGTGATTGAGTTGGTCATAGTTATTGATTCAGCAAATGTGTTGTGGTTATTGAAACACGAAAAAGCTTTTTCGTAAAGATAAAGGTACCTTTAATGTGTATGTTTGTTTAGTACATAGAGAGAAAGCAGGCTGTAATTGATAATACAGTAATTTCCATTTTGTTTCGATCTGTATTCTGCACGTTGCTGCTATTAGGAGTTGGGTAATAGGTCACCAAGGCTGGGTGTGTCGGAGTATTTCAGCTTCAGTCTCAGGAGACCTGCCATCTACTGTGACCATGCATTTCCAACTTTAAGATATATAAAATAATCTATTGAGTGTAAAGTATTTAAAGGCCGTTTAATCTGGCTAATGGAAAAAAAGATTGGAATCAATAGTCATTTTCCACCTTGGCTAATTTTACTGGTGAATGAAGTTAATGGGGAACAGTAACAGTCTTGGTACAAACAATTTATCTGATCCCTCTGGTTTCGTGCCCAGCATCTTGGGTTAAAATTATCTTCATAGTGTTAGCTTTGATAAATAATCAGCACTCTCACCTCTAAGAAGGAACTGGGTCCAATCTCCTATCCAGACTTGAACAGGCGGTCTGGGGTAATGTATCAAGGAGGCACTGAAGCGAAACAGTATTGTGAGATGTTGCAACTTCTATTAAACTGACCCCCTCCAATGGTTTAAAAGACTACCTTTGTAAATAGTCAGCAAAGGAGCTGATTAACTTTTGGCAATCAAGGCTCTGCACTGTTCACTTAGTTCACTTAGCCCTTCCTAAGGAAAGAGAGAGACTTTCACTCTTCAATTGCTCCTAAAGTATTGGATGCCATCATATTTTAAACAGTAAAATTGTTTCCTTTACCAGGTCCTTCAAGGAATAGTTTGCAAAAAAGAATAAAGTCCCATTAATGAGATATCATGACTAATAGATGTCACCTTGATTACATGGAAGATGATCCAAATATGAAAAAGGAGAAATTGTCATAGAGCAGTGACCCAGAATATTAACCTGTGTAGAAAATCCATAGAACTGTAAGTCTGCAAGTTGCCTGTTTAAGAATGAAGCAGATACAGCACTAATAAATTACAAGACTCGCTGAAGGATCCAGGCACTGTTGGATGTGCAGTTTAGACAATCAGTTCCTGAAGGTAAAAAATAAATAGTCATAGT
This sequence comes from Malacoraja senta, assembly GCA_038087875.1. Lineage (NCBI taxonomy): Eukaryota > Metazoa > Chordata > Chondrichthyes > Rajiformes > Rajidae > Malacoraja > Malacoraja senta. Next base: position 185,108,275 of record CM075978.1, read on the forward strand.
AACAATGAAAAGTCTGCACCCTCCCAACTTTACCTTCTCCAGAATGTTTAAATTCATTACTATGCTGGCTGGGTTATAGTAACTTATGACAGTGAAGGATTTTCTAAATACATTAACTGCATTCCATGCTCTAACGATGGATATTTTTCCACTTGACCTTGCATGAGGGAATGATAACCAAACTTTTGTCTTCACCTCACATCCTCAAAAGCACATTCTTTCCTTTGGAAGGCAATCCAGAGCAAGCGCACTTGCTGGTCTTTTTGAAAATCTGGTTTAGTCAAGTGTATAAACTTTATTGGTAGTATATGAACATCATTGATATAGTCAGCATTTATTGAACATCGCTGTAGGTCCTTAATCAGGTAGTGCTAAATCATTTACTTCAACAATTCCAGGCACTGTGGTGAACGTATATCCAATAATCGGGAATTGGAAAGGAAGTTCCAGGATTTTGCCCCAATGGTGGTAGGGTGCCACAGCTAACAGCCAATGTTAGCCAGCGACCTGGATTAGATCCAGACCCTTGGTGTTGCCAGAGTGGAGTTTGCACATTCTCTGTGTGACTGCATTGCTTGTTTCCCAATGAAAGGGTGGATCAGTAGGCTAAATGGCCATTGTAAAATTGCCTTGCGTGTGTAGATGAGTGTTAGAATCCAAGCGTAGTTGATGGAAATGTGTGGGAAGTTAAATTGGAATTGTTATAAATTGATGCTTTGTGCCCAGCACAAACTCAATGGGCACAATAAGTGCCATTATAACTGCCATTATGTGTCCATTATAACTGCTTCCTTTTTCCTTTTAAATGACAAGGGGTTTAAGTCTTTAAAGTGGTTTTGGAGAATCCACAGCAAATTGCAGCATTGCATTTTGTAGATCATACATGCTGCCACCCGGGTGTGTTGTTGTGAAGGGAATGAGGGTTTAAGGTGGTGTATAACTTGTCGGCTAAGTGGGCTGGTTAGCCTTGGATGGTCATGTGCTTCTCTGTCAATGGAGCAGCACTTGTATCTGTCACATTCCCCAATAGTGCATTGTAGGAAGTCAGGCGGCAAGTCGCTAGCTGCAAAATAGCCAACTGCTGATGTGGCGCAGCACCTTGTGCCTTTTTCTGCAGTATCATTGTGTCAACATTTTGCCGTCAATGTATTCCTATGACAACTCCTGTTGAGCTTTAAGTTAGTGAATACATCCAGAATGTTGATAGTGGTGGATACAGTGACAGTAGTGGTAATAAATGTCAGTAGTAGGTGATAAGGCTGGTTTTATTGAAGACTAGACTAAGTGGGACCCGTTGGGTCCCAGCTTCACACGGGAGGGCTGGTCCTCCAACGCAATATTCCACCTCTCCACCAAATCCAATATTGCTGGCCAGTGGAGGGGGGGGGGGTTCTGGAGCACTAGCATGGTGTTGTGGGCCAAAGGGACTGGTTTCCAGAGGGCTCGTATGGACATTGTGGGCCGAATGGATTCTTGGGCTGGCAGCTCAGTCACTGAGACCACTCACACACTCACACTCACGCTTCTTCTTCTTGCGTATGGCGTGCACAGCCTAAAGTTGTAGGACAACTTGTTCTATTTGATCTTATTTAATTGTGCACGCCAAGTTGATTGCATTAGTTGAAACAGGGCGGACCACGTGAAGGTTGCAATCTCCCACCCCACACTCACGTTCACGCTCACACTCACATTTTATGGGGTGAAGGCAGGAGAATGGGGTTGAGAGGTAAAGATAGATCAGCCATGATTGAATGGCGGAGTAGACTTGATGGGCTGAATGGCCTGATTCTGCTCAAAGAACATGAACTTATGAAGTACTGCTCATTTGGTGATAACCCTCATGCATAACAAATTCTAAGGTAAAAGGACGTTGAATTTCAGACTCCTGCCTCTGCAGAAGATAGCTGATTACAACCAATAAAAGCATTGCTATAAATGACCTTTGCAAGGTATGTTACATTATTCCATATTTCTCTTTGTGCTTTGAATGTCAATTATCAAAGAGAAACAGTGAAACTAATTAATTGATTTGAAGGGACGCAAGTAGTCTGAGTCATTTGGAGTTCAGCTGCTATTAATTTTATGTCTTTCAATTTAGAGGATGATTTTCAAAATGAAGTGTCATTAATATAATAAAAACAAGCAAATCCAGATTTAAAAAAAACTTGATTGTTTCCAAAGGGAATTATTGCGATGACAAGTATGGTGAAGGTTAAGGAGGCACTAAATCGCTGCATGGATGAGTAAGTGGCAGAAGGTTACCCTGATAGCTATGGTTAGATAAGGTAGAGTGGGAGGATGTGGCTATCCCATCCTTCAATCTGTGCCTCAGTATTCAAAGGAAGCATCAGCATGAAACAGATTCAACAAAGTATTAGTTTAGTTTATTGTCATGTGTACTGAGGTACCGTGAACAGTTTTTGTTGCATGCTAACCAGTCAGTGGAAAGACTACTCACACACTCACACACACACTCACTCTCTCACTGACACTCAGACAGACACTGACACATACACACACACTCACTGACTCACACACCATATATATGACAGTAAACTTTCTTGAATACTCACACGGCTGAGCGCGGCCTCTCCACTTTGGGGCTTCGGCAGTCAGCGGCACTTCCGCAATCAGCGTGACCTCTGCACTTACCGGAAATTACGCAATCAGCGCGACCTCTGCACTCGCCGGAAATTACGCAATCAGGGCGACCTGTCCACTAAGCGGAAGTCACGAAATGAGCGGGACTTTTGAACCAAACACAGTGGGACCTAATATAGCATTTATTCCTTCCAAACACAGTGGGACCTAATAAAGCATTTATTCCTTTCAAACACAGTCGGACCTAATAAAGCATTGCAGTTTCAAGCACAGGCAGGGCAGCAGGCCAAATAACTCATGGCATTATTGTTAAAGGCTAACAAATCATTTATTGCAAGTACATTGCAGACTCACAGTTTAGTTGATTCACAGCTTAGAATGAGATTCGTGGCCTCTCCCTCGCGATCTTGCAGAGTGACTGAGTCACGTCCAGGCATCCGGGGTTTTATAGTCCTGCTCCCCCCCCCCCCGGAAGGGGCATTACCTTTGTCGCGGTAATTGACAGGCGAGAGGATCTCAAGGTTTTTTAAACACTCATAACTTTTTTATTTTTCATCGATGGGAAAAATCCTCGGAGCCTGCTAAGCGGAGAAGGACTGTGTGAGTAAGATAGCCAAAAATCATAGCGATATATGGGAGCGTATTTTCTAAAATCAATATACAGCGCACAGGAAGTGGTCAAGATGACACTTTTAATTATATAGATATGTATCCAGCAATGTGAATGGTTGCACAGTTACTTTCTGACAACAAAATAGGAAAATGAGTCCAACAGTAAATTGTAACCTTTCACATTGCTGTATAAATACCATTGTTGAAGCTCGACTGAGCTAACTTTGTTAAAAGTATAGTTATTTGTGATGCTACAGCAACAGCTGGGATGTTGTGTTGGTTCTTCGCTTTTGATATATCCAGTGTTGTTGGCCATTTCTTAATCTCAATCATTGAGAAAGATGGGTGAGTTGTTCAGATTTTTGAATGTAATTTTTGCTCTTTGTACTTATTCACCAAAGTACTTGTTGTTTTCTGATTTTGTACTCCATTTATTTGAGCAGTCTCAGGCCAGGGATACACTCCAGTCAGTGATGGTGGGGATACGGGCGGAGGTTGCAGTGATAAATCCATTTGGTACTTCCAACTGGTGGTTTGCAAATGGTTCATCATTGCATTTTGAATTTGCATGCTGAAATTTGCCATTATTAAGGAAGGGAATTTTAATGTAACCGCTCATTTGTTTTTTAATTGCCAATCACTATTCACAACGATGTGATTGTGGTCAGACTGTGTATCTCTGTTTGTTGCCTGCTGCTATTAGAAAGAGCTGGGATAATTAGCAGATAATCCAATCAGCAGGGCGTGACCCAGAAGTGTTCCAAAAGATTCTGTTTAGACGCAGCAACTATTCACCACATTTATATGTAAAGGTGATGGAATGAAATGCATGTATAGATTTCCAGTGAATGGTCTAGATGGAACTAATAGGACCTTATAAGGGTGATTCTTCAGTAAGTGTCTACTTTGGTGTCCTGCTACTTTGATACTGTATATAATGAAAATCCATAATTCTATCCCATTTCTTCTTTTTCTATATTGTTAATAAACATAATCCTCATAAATAAAGATTAAACCCTAAATGAATAAAGTGTTTTTTTTTCCAATTCCCGATGTTCGATATCCACCCCCCCCCCCCCCCCCCACACGCTCCCCGAAAACCGCATGTCCCGATGTTTACTAGTGAAATTTCAAGTCGGCATATTTATTTAATGGGGAATCTATCTGAAATTAGAATACTTTTAAACGGTAGGTATTCATAATTAAAATATTTATCACCATTAAAAAAAAATCCTCCAATCTTGATAAAATTATAAGTCTTACCGTTTTTTTCAAAACGTTCTTGTCCCGATTATTGGAGCCATTACCGTCACTCAGCTTTGTTGAGCAATCCCACATGGCTATAAATAGAATAGACGCGAACTTCCGACCTCAAAAGACCGCGGAATTCAGAAGTCCCCTACCCTGTGAATTTCTCCTGATTCGCGGGACGAGAAGCGTGTGAAAACTCTGTTTTTTGCTGCATAGTGGGTAGGTACCTTTATTCAGCACCATTCCCGAATGGTGCTGAACTCTTAGAAATTTTTTAAAAATTGTTCTTTTCTGATTTGTTCTGGAGAACAAATCATGCCATGTGCCATTCGGGAAACAATATGGCCAGGCATGGCCTTCCGGCGAGGCCATCCTGGGCTAAAGGCTTGGGCCACCATACCCGTCACGGCCACATCCGCAACTTAACCCCCGATCTCCATCCAGCTCCAGCTCCAGCCCGACACAAAGCCCCGTTACCCGATGTCCCTCTCCACACCCGGCCCTCTTCAGTCCTTGTTTCCCCCCCCCCACCCACCAGGGAACAAGGGCTGAAGAGGGCCAGGCATGGAGAGAGACATCGGGTCACGGGAAGATGCGACGGCTGCGACAGAGATGGAGATGGAGCTAGAACTGCTGGAGCTGGAGATCGGGGGTGAATAACCCTAGCCCCAACCCCAGCCCCAACCCCAGCCCCAACCACTAGCCCCAACCCTAACCCCAGCCCCAGCCCCAACCCCAGCGCCAACCCCAGCCCAGCCCTAGCCCTAGCCCAAACCCTAGTCCTAAAGATAGCTTTAGTTATCTCCATCACGTGACGCTCCCAAACTTGATCATCTCCACCATGCTGAGTCATATCCATGACATGAGCATTTTATGCTCATAATGTGTAAAATAATACAACAATGACCATAATTATCAATTATAATTGATAAATGAACAGTATGCTTCTGCCTATTCATCTGAAGTTAATATTGTTTTAGAGGAAGTTGGTGAAAAGTTATGTGAAGGTTACCATTCCTGCTGAAAATCACCACTCTTTTCGGCAGTAAACTGTTACAAAGGTTTAAAATCAATGCGTTAGACTGAAAACGTTTTTTTTTGGTAGTTTATTTGAAGAAGATGCTCTAATTTGAGACTGTGACAAAAATTTGATATATTCTTAAATCAGTTATATTTTGCAGTGTTGTTCATCATAAAAAATATGATGGATATGACTGAATGCAATGGGCAACCTGGAAAAAGAAGAGGAAAAAATAAATTAAATTCTCTAAAAGATTGCGCCAAACATATTTTTCCCATAGTAGAGATGTTCTTCTATATGAAACAACATTCAAAGTTGCAAAAATTTAAGTTTTATTTTCTGGTTTCCAGAAACTTAAAAGTAGACACTTACTGAAGAATCACCCATAAAGATTGTCACAAAGCAGACAAATGTGGGGAATAATGTGCATTCCTTGAGCTACAAGCAACAATGAGTTACAAAACTGCAAATCAGCTTCAGTGTGCTTTTGAAGGCTCGATCTCTGGGAGAATTCCATTTGAAATGTGCCATCACCCACCTGAATGGTCATAGATGATCAGGACTATAGAACTCAAACCTGTTTTGCTATTCAATGAATCATTCTTGATCAGTGTCCTAACTCCATGTGCCTGCCGCTGCTCCCTATATCAATACAAAATTACCCTACATATTCCAGCCATTAAAGTCACAAATCGTCTCTCTCCTACTGCCCTTGACGTGCTCAATTCTATTTATTTCTGCTTCTTTCAACTGTGATACCCTTAATTCCAATAGAACTGCTCTTCTCTCCCCCCACCCCCCCCCCCCCCCCCACAATGTAACTATTTTCCCATTCCCATCTGTCCTGTCATCCTTCTATACATGCACGCTTAACTCCTACTCTCCAATGCCTGGAGTATCCCATTGTCTCCACTGTCTGAGAAACAACTTAAGGGTTCAACTTGCCCCGTTTGTTACATTTACAGTATGTATTTTAACCTGAACGATAATGTTGGGTAAAGTGATTTAGAATACATAACCTTAATTTTGGACCATGAAACTGCAATTACTATTTGTATTCTTTAAGAATGACTATAATTAAAACAGATTTCCTATTGACCTTTCCTCGTGTGTTCCTTTTCAGTGTTCCATCTCTCGAGCAAGGTGACAACTGTGGTGCCAGAAAGCTGTCTGCTGATTTTTCTGGGTTTGGGTCTCGGGGGCGTTGTCCTTGCAGCAGCCAAGAAACCAGAGTACCAACTGGACCCCGATACATTCTTTCTCTTTCTTCTGCCACCGATTGTATTAGACTCTGGATACTTCATGCCAAGCAGACTGTTCTTTGACAACTTTGGAGCAATTCTGATGTATGCAGTGATTGGCACTCTCTGGAATTCATTTACCACAGGAACAGCACTTTGGGGCATAAAGTTAGCTGGCCTCATGGGTAAGATGCATCTCTCTTGAAATATTTACTGTTACACATCTATTCACACCTTGAAAAACATCGATACTATCCACAGGACAACAGTAGAGTTTTGCTCAGCAGCGGTCTAAGTTCCAAATCTTTGTTTTTCAAGGTTAAGTATTTGGGAATTTGCACTAATCGAGTTTGCAAAGTTTAAAACATCATTTATAATCATAGTTGTATGATTGCAGTGTGTAAAATTACTTCAGTTCATGCACTTTTATTTCAGTGACTGTTGGTTTTTCAATAGGAAGTTGAACTCTTCTTCCACAGCCTCTGCCCCTCTGTCAATTTCTTGGGCCAGGAGTCTGTTATTTGACAACTATGGAGCAATTCCTTCCATATCTTGCCAGATTCCTCTCCAGTAATTGTCAAAAGTAAAAATGACCCAGATTGGAAAGTAACATGGAAATAAAAGTGATTGGAGATAGCTTTGCCTCAAAAGAACTTAACAAGTAGGAGGAAGAGTAGTTCTCTCAGCTCCTGCAGTTCAATATAACCATTGCTGAACCGCCCAGGCATCATCTTCCCTTCTGATCCCCATATATGCTAGTTCCCCATAACCCTCAATTGATGATGATACTTTATTGTCACATGTACCTAAATACTTACGGTAAAGTGAAATTCTTTGTTTTGCCTACAATCCAGTAAAATATTACTTTAGATAAGCACAATCATAGGTAAGTACAAAAGTGCAATGATTGTAGTGTAATAGTAGACTTCACCGAGACATAAACATAGAAAATAGGTGCAGGAGTAGGCCATTCGACCCTTCGAGCCAGCACCACCATTCAATGTGATCATGGCTGATCATCCAAAATTAGTACTCCTTTCCTGCTCTCTCCCCATATCCCTTGATTCCGTTAGCCCTAAGAGCTATATCTAACTCTCACTTGAAAACATCCAGTGAATTGGCCTCCACTGCCTTCTGTGGCAGAGAATTCCACAGATTCACATCTCTCTGGGTGGAAACGTTTTTCCTCATCTCAGTCCTAAATGGACTACCCCTTATTCTTAAACGGTGACAGTACGCAAAGAGTGCCATGTTTCTGGCGCGCTTATCTTACCCTTAAAGAGTGCAGTCTTATCTTGGCCTTCATGGCCCATTGTTCTGGTGGCACCAATCCTCGCCTCCTTTCACTGCCATCTTGAAAATGTCCCTTCATCCAGCGTCCGCCACCGTCGCCAACTCCATCCTCCCGGTTCCCGGTCTTTGGGTACCGAGCAGAAGACGAGCTTTGGACAATTCCAGGTGGGATCCCAGTTCCACAGCGGATACGCCAGGCCGGCTGTGCATGGCGCGCCGGGAGTTTCCCGGATTGTTAAAACAATATTACCTGTTTCCTCTTTAAATAGCCGATAGCAATCTAGCCACCACAATCAATCAATCCTCTGGGGAAGAGAATTCCAGAAATTCATTATCCTCAGCAAGAAAAGGGCTTAGGAACCTCAGTGTTAAATAAACATCCCCTGATATTTAAACCATGTACCTATGTTTGATATTCTCTCATTTGTCGAATCAATTCATGTTCCCGGAAAACTCTTCCCTTTTATCTCCCCTCTCATTCCAATCCAATTTAATTGCAAATTCACTCATTATGTGCAGATCATTCTTCCATTTTTCTCACTTGGCTCTTGAATCCAATTAGCATTTCCAATATAAAATTATCAGGTGGTGTATAATGTAGCAGTATGCATACAAAATATCAAAACATTGAACAGTCAACCTTTCATGATATTTTCACTAACATAATTCCCAAAAGATTCAATTGATTTTATTGGGTTATACAGAATGGAAACAGACCCTTCAGCCCAACTCATCCATGTTGGTCAAGATGTTCTACTCCAAATCCAATTTGCCTGTATTTGACCCATATCCCTCAACCTTTGCTGGTCTTTTACCAGTCCAAATGTCTTTTAAATGTTATATGACCTGCTTCAGCCACATCCTCTGGCAGCTCATTCCATACATGTGGGAAAAAGCTGCACCTCATGTTACTGTTACATCTTCAACCTCTCACCTTAAACCTATGCCTTTTGGCAAAAAATTGTGTGCATTCACCTTACCTATGCTCCTCGTCATTTTATACAACTCTATAAGATCACCCCTCAGTGTCTTATGTTTCAAGGAATAAAGTCCCAATTTGCCCAACCACTCCCTTAAATTCAATCTGTGAAGACATTGTGTTTTATTTTGTCTTTGTTCCAAACTACTGATGTTTCACAACCTCAAGCACTGAACTCCTTTCCTACAATATCAGGTAGTTCATTGAATTATGCCAAAATGAGGAATAATTGATCTATGGATGGATATGTTTGTATTGGGAACATGTACCTCTTGTCTAACTTACTTTGTCAGAAGACTGTCCATCCTTGAAAAATAGATAACATTGTTAATGAAGGACTCTCTACGGTCACTCTCTGGTTCAAATGATTGGCATCTCACTGGCATTACCCCTTACTGATGTTAATGCTCTCTCCACAGTCAAGTACTGTGACTAATAGGGAACTCAGTTTGCAATAAAGCACTGCCATGGAAACTGCACCAGGTTACAGAGGTAATGAGAGCCCACAGGCACAGCATTCCTCCCCTACTGTGAACCACAATTAAGCCAAAATTATAGACCTGGCTATCAAAGTTATACATTTAAAAATGGACTAAATTTGTATATTTAAATTTACTTTCATACAGCATTTGGGATACAATTGATAGAAAGCTGATTGTGTAGTAATAAGATAATACTGTCGACTAGAATGCAGAGGATTGCTTAATTATATAGACCATAAGCAGAGAAAATAACATATCAATGTTGTCAGTTCTGGGTTATTACATATTCTTCCACCTTCACTTGATCTTGTTTGAACTCAGTCTATTGATCAGATGATATAATTGCCTCGTGACATAGCAATTTCTCATGCTGTTGAGAAATTAAAAAAATTCCTATCAAAGGTTAGCAACCTTTATGTTACACAACTGTATGATTGACTACTGACAACCTTTTTCACCCAATCTCCATTACATTTTACCCTCTTGTTATGTTTTCAGCTAAGGAACTACAAGATACATTGAAAAGATTAAAAACCCTACCTGTATTTAGTAAGGGTTCTTGTATTGAATGATAATATAATGTAGAATATCATGTAAAGGGTCATCAGTGATCAGTGATTTTCTGTGATTTCTTGTTCTTTTCCCTCAGATCCAAAAGTAGAAGCTGGCTTGCTTGAGTTCTTGCTTTTTGGTAGTTTGATATCTGCAGTGGACCCTGTGGCAGTGATAGCTGTCTTCGAGGAAGTCCATGTTAATGAAACACTGTTCATCATTGTTTTTGGAGAGTCGCTCCTTAATGACGCCATTACTGTTGTAAGTAAATGTTACCGGATATTTTCATATTACAATTTGAAATTTAGATAAGCTCACTTCACTGTACCATTGTTGGACACATTTGAATAGCTTCTGGACTCACATGCTTTCCATGCCTGAATGTGAACCTAAGGATAGGTTGTCAATGTTCAAGCTGACTTTGCCAAACATATATCAACTTTATCTCACCAGGGGACATCTATAATATAAATGTCCTCCTGTTGTATTCTCTGGATTCCCAGTTTAATGCCAGGACATGCCCATTCTAATCTTGCTTTCGGACCAAATGAATGTCATACAGGCACACCTCACCACCATATGAATACACTTTAGATGGGATGGATTTGCCAGCTGCCTCGGGGCTGCAGGCATCTTCTGCCGTGTGGGAGCACAGTTCACAGCCATGTTTCTGACTTGCAAATTGTCCAGGATTCAAGTCGAACCCTGCCCTGACCTGGGGTGGGGCCTGTATTTAATAGAATGAAGTTTCTGCCTGTTGGTTACCCTTTTGGTTACCTTTCTCCTTCCCTTTACACATACCGAGATCCTATCTCTTGTCATCGCCCTACTTCAGTTTGTCCCTCCCCTCTCGGGTTTGCTGCCCTACTCCAACCCTTCAGCATTCCTCAATCTTTCTATGTTCCTGTTCCTTTTCCAGGGCCACATTTTCTTAGATAAGCCCACGGCTTCTCTCTGTGCCCATTTGAAATCATCCAAAAGACTTATTAAGACACTCATCAGACTCAACTGCCCCATTTTCCTTGCTCACATCGCCTCCTACTTAGCATGCCTGCCAAAACTCCTTCTTGTCCATGTCACCTCTTTCCCTTCTGTAGATTCTGCCTGGATCAGTTATCACCACTCTTTCCACATTGAGGATATTTGTCAGTCTGAGGAAAAGGGTAAATTCCATCCAGTGTGGATGTCCACATTGTGGATGATTGAACTGAACCTCATGGACTTCACAAACCTGTCTGATAAGTGATGAGACCTTCCACCTGAATGAAGCTTCCCAGCCTGGGTATCCTTGAACATACTATGCCGCAGTTGTGTTATCGCACAATCCCAGTTTTTTCCTGGCGCCTCCTACTTCTTCGAGAGCTTCACCTTTTGAGAGCTCCCCCTTGACCACCCTTCTCACTCCGTATTTCAAATTCACAATTCTTTTTGCCCATCCAAAAAGCACAGCACGTTTTCACAGAGATGCCCCTTACAGCTCTCCTTCGTGGAGCAACATCTCATCTTCAATAATTTATCTCACTCACCACATGTATGCCCATCATCACATCTGTCTATACAAATCCCACGTGGCTGCATCTATTCTACATCCCCACTATGCCCTGCTCTTTACAGTACTTGTCCAGATGACTCAAATGTTTTACAGCATTGCAACGTTATTCGCATCCAAGTCATTAAACTATAACAGAGGACTCGGCACTCATGACTCGCATACCTTGATCAAATAAAGCTCAATTACCACCCTCTGCTCTTACCACCTCACTAACACTGCCCTTCACTCCAACAGGAACATGCTGGCTCTGAACTCTTCTTATCTCATTTTTAAAAGCCTCCTACATGTCAGGCATTAGTTTACCTGCAAATGGCCTCTCCCATTCAACTTTAGCCTTACCACAATGTTGGACTTTAACTTGAGGACCTGTCCTATATATTTCCATGACTATATTGAAACAAATAAAATTGTAGCCACTGGTCGCAAAGTGCTCCCCCACTGACACACCAACCACTTGCCCAGTCTCATTCCTTTCTGCCCATCCAATACGTAGATGTCAACCTCAGTTTCTGTCTTTTTTGAAATTTGTAAATAAATTATAAAGGCTGTTAAAATCTGTATTTAAAATCATTTAAAAAATTGATAATGAAAGGTTAAATCCTTCCAGTTCTAAAAGCAGAAAAATTACTGCTGTGACACATTTCCTATTCAGAGAGATTTAAAAGAGGCCAATCCCCTAATAAGTTGCACCTACCCCAAACTTCAGGATGTTACATGGAGTTTTAAACACTGTGTGAGACATTGCGGATGGGTCTGATTGTAAAAATGCCCTCTAGAGGTGAAAAGTCGGAATATAAAGTAACTGAAAAATTCCAAAGGGGAATTTCTATTCCTAATATTTGTTTCGTGGCCTTTCTTTTTTTCCTTAAACCAGACTATAATAATGAGTTACTTGTGCTAACACATATATTGCTTAGTTTAAAAACAGCTAATAGCCATGAAGGATAGGCGATTCCTGAGTAGACAGAGAATATGAGTGTTGTAGAAATTCAATGGGTACAGATTCGGACAAATGTATTTGATGTGTATACAAGATACGCTCTGTATTATGTAGCTCATTAGATGACTTGTTCAGAGCATTACACTACTCATAATCCACCTCATGAAATCCAAAAAAAGAGAGAAGCTTTCAGCTTGATGTTTCTTTCACAAAGATTTTTTTTTTTTTTTAAATTGTTATTGAATGCTATCTGGGACATGGAAATCAACAGATATATCACAGGAGATAGACTATCGACTGACGTCTATTATAAACCTACAGACTCCCACAACTTTCTAGACTACTCTTCTTCCCACCCTGCTTCCCCCAAAGACTCTATCCCCTACTCCCAATTCCTCCGTCTACACCGCATTTGCACCCAAGATGAGGTGTTCCATAGCAGGCGATCCATAGAAACATAGAAACATAGAAAATATGTGCAGGAGTAGGCCATTCGGCCCTTCGATATGATCATGGCTGATCATCCAACTCAGTATCCTGTACCTGCCTTCTCTCCATACCCCCTGATACCTTTAGCCACAAGGGCCACATCTAATTCCCTCTTAAATATAGCCAATGAACTGGCCTCAACTACCTTCTGTGGCAGAGAATTCCAGAGATTCACCACTCCCTGTGTGAATTTTTTTTTTCTCATCTCGGTCCAAAAAGATTTCCCCCTTATCCTTAAACTGTGACCCCTTGTTCTGGATTTCCCCAACATCGGGAACAATCTTCCTGCATCTAGCCTGTCCAACCCCTTAAGAATGTTGTAAGTTTCTATAAGATCCCCCCTCAATCTTCTAAATTCTAGCGAGTACAAGCCGAGTCTATCCAGTCTTTCTTCATATGAAAGTCCTGACATCCCAGGAATCAGTCTGGTGAACCTTCTCTGTACTCCGTCTATGGCAAGAATGTCTTTCCTCAGATTAGGAGACCAAAACTGTACGCAATACTCCAGGTGTGGTCTCACCAAGACCCTGTACAACTGCAGTAGAACCTCCCTGCTCCTATACTCAAATCCTTTTGCTATGAATACTAACATACCATTCGCTTTCTTCACTGCCTGCTGCACCTGCATGCCTACTTTCAATGACTGGTGTACCATGACACCCAGGTTTCGTTGCATCTCCCCTTTTCCTAATCGGCCACCATTCTTATAATAGTCTACTTTCCTGTTTTTGCCACCAAAGTGGATAACCTCACATTTATCCACATTATTCTGCATCTGCCATGCATTTGCCCACTCACCCAGCCTATCCAAGTCACCTTGCAGCCTCCTAGCATCCTCCTCACAGCTAACACTGCCCGCAAGATGTCTTCATTCTTTAGGGAACGGGGGTTCCCTCTCCCATCATAGATGAGGCCCTCAGACGCGTCTCTTTGGTACCTCACAGCTCCGCTCTTGCACCCCCTTCCCTTAGTGGCAACAGGGACAGAGTCCCCCCTCGTCCTCACCTTTCACCCCGTCAGCCGTCTCATACAACCCTCCGACATTTTCGCCACCTCCAACGGGATCCCACCACAAGCCACATTTTCCCATTTCCACTCCTTTCTGCCTTCCACTGAGACCGTTCCCTCTGCAACACCCTGGTTAACTCATCCCTTCCCACCCAAACCAGCCCCTCCCCAGGTACCTTCCCCTGCAACTGCAGGATATGCAACACCTGTCCCCATTCCCTCGACTGTCCAGGGACCCCGACAGTCCTTTCAGGTTATGCAGAGGTTCAGTTGCACCTCCTCCAACCTCATCTACTGTATCCCTTGTTCAAGGTGTGGAATCTTATACATCGGTGAGACAAAACGTAGACCTGGTGATCATTTCGCTGAACCCCTTCGCTCAGCCCGCCTGGACCCACCTGATCTCCCGGTTGCTAAACACTTTAATTCTCCTTCCCGTTCCCACACTGACCTCTCTGTCCTAGGTCTTCTTCATTGTCAGAGTGAGGCCAAATGCAAAGTGGAGGAACAGCATATCATATTTCGCTTGGGTGTGAAGAAGGGTCTCAACCCTAAACGTCACCTATTCCTCTTCTCAAGAGTTGCTGTCTGACCTGCTGAGTTACTCCAGCCTTTTGTGTCTATCTTTGGTTTAAACCAACATCTGTAGTTCCTTCCTACACTACTCAACAGATAATATGTTTTCTTATCATGCTTGAGGAGGGTGAATGACAATGAACACAATGGGGTTTCTTCACATCTGGTAGAGAACTCCATTTGGAAGGTGTCAAAATTATATACACTATTAACTTTATTTCTTCATTGTAAACATAGCAGAGGAATTTGATATTTATTCAATCATTTTATATTTACAGGTGCTCTATAAAATGTTCAATTCTTTTGCGGCTATTGGCTTAGAAAATATACAGGCTTTGGATTACATCAAGGGTTTAGGTAAGAAAATATAGCCAATGCATGTGTGCTTATGTACAAAATAGTCAATTGGCTCTGTTGAAGATGTTGTTTCAAATTTACAATTACTCACACTTGCCATTTTTGAGGATGAGACAAAAGCAATCAGAAAGAAATTACTTCCCTGAAAGTTAGTAAGAAAAGGTGATGGAGGAGGGATGGTGCGAGGGGAAGGGGGAAAGAATCAAAAGGACAGTCATTATTCAACTTTTCCATATGCTTCTGACAGCCAAATCCCAAATCTGGGACCAGGTTGGAATCTGGAATTGAGATCTGCGATGGAACTAAAGATAACAAAATGGAAGGGATTACTACAAAGCACTTTATCCCATCATATTGGAAATTGATTATGAGGATGTTCGTATTGACATTCAAAATCTGTTTTTCAAAACCAAAATCTCTCTGACAGTACGTTATAACTACTATTTCTAGTAAAAAATACAAACTGCCCATAATGACCAGTTGTCTAAACGTGGGCTTTAACATTGCAAATATGTCTCCAAATGTATCCGGAGCATGACACAATGACCAAGGTATCAACATGAAGCCCCATTGCACACTCTTGTATGCTAGTTTTAAAAATCATCCAAACTGATACAGCCTGTGATCATGTCAATCATTGTTTATATTATACACAAAAAAAATGTCTTGGGTTACTATGAAATTAAGCATTTTTCTCACTGGACAAATAATGTTCAGGTTAATGATGAATTTACAGTGGAGAATACTGAGGGGACATTCTGAGATGGAGTCTTCTTGTAGGTATCTAAGTTCCTGTTTGTTTTTTAGGTTCAATCTTTGTGGTGAGCTTGGGTGGAACTGCTGTGGGAATTATCTTTGCCTTTCTGCTGGCCCTCATCAGCCGTTTTACTAAGCGGGTCCGCATCATTGAGCCGCTCTTTGTGTTCCTGATTGTTTACCTGGCCCATCTCACAGCTGAAATGATTTCGCTCTCCTCCATCTTGGCGTAAGTTGATTTAGCCCGCACTTATTCACCATTAAACACGCCAGGATACACTGAACCCAAAGGAGTTAGTGAAGGGCACTTTGTTAGCATTACAGAGTAGGATGTGGAATCTTCTCCTTAATACTGCATGAGAAAGGATGAAGTCCAAGCACAATGAGCTTTTGGCTCATTTGTAGCCCTTTTCACTGGAGATTCATCTCAGTTGTCTGTGGGCATAATGTGATATCAATCCTTACAGGGTTTACCTATTTCTGATTACCTATTTGATTACCTATTTGATTACCTATTTCTAACTCCCATACACAGTAACAATATAGGTGGCAAAGAAAATTGACATTGAAAATATACTGATATTTCTTTGTGATAAATGTCTTGTGAACAGGAACCTTCTGCATTCTCTTTCATATCTATTGTTAGTTTTCTTATACTTTTCAAAGAAATCGTGAGATCATCCATTATGGAGCAAAGATCGACAACTTACATTTCTAGCCGATTTTAAAAACAAGTGGCAGGAGAGGAGAAGAAAGATTTGTGAGTCACAGTGTATAAATTGGTTAAGCATAGTAATCAGGCACAAACAAGAGTCATAGGGATTAGTGGATTGTTGATCTTCATGTCAAGGGGTATAGATACCACAAAGGAGGAAATCATATTTCAGGTGTAGGATCAGAAGTTATAGTGTACCTTTAAATGGCTATTGTACAGCATGGTAACAACCACCTTGATTTTGGGCTTGCTGCTGCAAATTTCAATGGTACAAAGGCTTTGGGTGCTATTGAATCGGTCTTTCTTTGCCAAGCTCCTCAACCTGATAGGGGATGGGGTGGGGGTGGTAGGCCAGCAGTCAGAGACCCATTTGGGCCTGAGCTTGGTTAGGATGTTTTTGGCCATTTGAAGGCAGGCTAGTGCTCAGAGTGTTAGGGAGGGGTACTCTTCATCCACGTGCATGATTGGAACTGGGGAGGTGGGAGGTGCCAATGTGGCAAGATTGTTTCAACCATTGGAGGAGAATCAGGAAGAGGGAGAATGGGGTTGGAAGTTGGGTTCCATTAGCAGGTTCAAGGGTGGGAGCAATTTGAAAGTGAGATTGTTGGCACTGGATTAGTGGAGAGTTAGTCCCAAATATATAAGATAAACAATACAACGTAACTGCCAGTAACGGATTTAAAAAAATTGTTATCCCTGAATGATCAACAACATTTTCTCCTGGGAACATTGTGGATTAATTTGTCTTGAACATTTTTTAAGTGGTATTTTCCATGGGGAGCAATGTCATTTGATGTACAATTGATGTGAAAAATCTAAGACATGCAAAGCAAGTCATGCTGAAAAGGGCTTAGTTAGATTTCCATAGTGATACGAAGTGACCTGGAAATGGCTGTCATTATACTACTCTCCAAGATACATTCACTTTTGCAAGGTAAATTAAACATTGCTGCTCAACTGAATTTCTAAGCAGCAGAGATTTGGACCTCTTCTGTAATGCTGTGTCCAGTTCCAGGTGTGTTGGGAAGTGTTGGACACATCAATTGTTCTTGTCTCCATGGTTTACCAAAACAATCCTCGGACATTAACACATTTAACCTACAAACCTGTATGTCTTCGGAGGGTGGGAGGAAACTGAAGATCTCGGAGAAAACCCACGCAGGTCATGGGGAGAATGTACAAACTCCGTACAGACAGCACCCGTAGTCAGGTCTGAACCTGGATCTCTGATGCAGTAAGGCAGCAACTCTACCCCTACGCCACCATGCCACCCGACGAGTTGCTGCCTAACTTGCTGAGTTACTCCAGCAATTTGATGCAGGGTTTGGTTGGTTAAATAAGGAGGATGGTTTAAACACGGAGACAAGGATAATTGATGTATTCAAGACTGAGATTAGTGGAGTTTGGTTAAGTAAGGTTATTGAAGAACCAGGACTGAAGTGGGTAATGGGAATTAAGATGCAGACCAAATGTAATATAATTGCTTCAGGCGCTAATCCTACATTCATTTCTATTTAGCAGTCACTGCTAGAAACACTCAGCAGATCAGAGAGCATCTCTGGTGAGAGGAATAAAAACAATATTTCAGCTGATGACCTGTCATTTGATGGACTGGTGAAGAGAGATGTTAATTTGTTTATCTCGTTTTGGAAGCTGACTAACTTTTGAATGTTTCTGACCTTTTTTCTGTTTAAAAATCAGATCTCCAGCATTTTCATTTTTGTATAAGTAAAATAACTATTTTGAATTGGGAAAATACATTGACAGATGTGTACCTCGCAGTATTAGGAGACTCAACAATAACTATCTGCAGACCAAATACTTGTCTGTATTGCCAGATCAATTAGGATTTAACACATGATGGGACAAGATTGTACCTGTACATTTAAGGAGCTCTGTATCCAATTATCTTTCCCATGAAATATCTGACGTGAGGAAAAATTACAAATCTCTGGAGTTTTTAAAACTTTCAACAAAGCATGTGAGAGGAAAATATATAGATTGCATGTAATATTAGGTGGATAAGTAATGTTAATCTGTTCTGTATCAATTAAAACCATATCTATGCTACAAGGGGTTTAAATATAAATAGTAAGAAAGTTAATGCAGGAAACGCTTGTTCACATCAAAAGAGTGACGGGTGCTGCAATCATGATCAGGGTACTGTATTGCAGGTAAAACTGGATGATTAAAAAGAAAATAATTTTTCTAACGGGAGGATTCAATGGAAGAATGAGTTGGATGAGACCATTTGTCTTACCCCCTCTGTGCTTTTCTATGACATTGGTGGATTTGGAAGTTAATTAAAATAATGTTATTGCTTGAATCTGAATTGAATTAGATTGAACTGATATCTGACATTATTCTAAAAAGAAAATCAATCAAAAATTAAATTTAAATCAGATTGTCAAAGATCAATATCTAAGCATTTTTTAATATCCATATTTAGAGTCACTTTCTGCGGTCTGTGTTGCAAAAAGTACGTGGAAGCTAACATTTCGCAGAAGTCACGCACAACTGTCAAATATACAATGAAGACATTAGCCAGCAGCTCAGAAACAATTATCTTCATGCTGTTGGGAATCTCTGCTGTGGACACATCGAAATGGACCTGGGACACGGGCTTAGTTCTCTTCACACTTCTCTTCACATTTGTCTTCAGGGCAATAGGCAAGTACTCTTGTTTCCTAAATACAGTTAGAGCACTAAATACAGCAAATGTAATGGGCCAGAAAACATCCCAAATATAGCCCTGAAGATCTGCTCTCCAGAATTAGCTGTGCTTCTGGTCAAACTATTCGAGTACTATCACAAATATTACAACAGTAGCATCTACCTGACAATGTAAAAAAAATTGCCATTATTCACAAAAGCATGGCATGTCTAATGAAGCTTAAATATTACAGCAATATAAATCTTTGAAATAAAGATAATTGCTAATATGCACACAATAAATAGAAGCATTTATGATCTTGAAATTATGAATTTTATAACTCGCCATTGGATGATTCATATTGGGATTTTTAAATTAAAACAATGTTTATTGTGAGCAATTTTTACATCCACAGGGGTAATCCTGCAAAGCTGGGTAGTAAATCATTTCCGACTTGTCCCTTTGGACAGAATTGACCAGGTTGTTATGACATACGGTGGCTTACGAGGCGCAGTGGCATTCGCACTGGTCATACTGCTCAATGGCCAGGTTATCAAGGCAAAGGACTACTTTGTTGCAACGACAATCACTGTTATATTTTTCACAGTGATAATTCAGGTATGTGTGTTTGGTTGCATGCTTTATATTGGTGAAGAACACAATATTCTTCAAGAACCGCCCTTCAGTTTCTTGCAACATTTTAATGTTTGCATTGGCATGCAGTGTTTTATTAGAATTTACACCCCCTTTTGTCCTCATCTTGTTTTCATTCATTTGTAGAATTAATTGGTCAATAACATGTTGGCACTTTAACTTCTGAGCTAAATTCAATTGAAAGTATAAGTAAACCCAATCTGATCATCAAAGAATTCTACATTTCGTAATATTTTAACTGATGTTGGAAATGTAATGATCAAAATCCTATTAATTCGGTCTTTATACTTCACACAAGCCTTCCCCATCCTTCTTCATCTATTATCATCAACTTGTCCCCGTATGGCTCCCCCTCTTTATGTGTTCATACATATTCTGTGCCATATTGCATCAGCCGCATCTTATGATGGTACCCATGAACTAATGATCTTCTACATGAAGAAGTCTTCTATTGCTTTTAGTTTAGTTTAGAGATAGAGCATAGAAACAAGACCTTCGGCCCACTTAAGTCCACACTAGTTCGATGTTATCCCACTTTCTCATCTACTCCTTGAACAATCTACAGAGGCCGATTAACCTTCAAATCCAAACATCTTTGGAATGTGGGAGGAAACTTTAGCACCTGGAGGAAACACATGCAATCGTCCAGGAGAACCTTCAAACACCACACCAACAGCACCCGAGGTCAGGATCAAACCCAGATCTCTGGCGCCATGAGGCAATGGTTCTACCAGCTGTGCCACTGAGCTGCCCTTGATTAGTTACTGTTTTATACATATCTTTCCATTCCGACGTCAAAGCATCACCTCTATAAATTTAAAGACTTTGTTAAAATCACATCATAGTACTTTTTTTCCTAGATGTGTGTGCTCTGGCCTACTCATCCTTACTCGACTGATATAACATATTCAGTTCTGCAATCTAAATTATTCAATTTAATTCAATTCAATTCCTTTATTGTCATCTTGCAAGCAACAGTTGTGCAGTGCAAAACGAAAAGACGTTTCCCAGGGAATACCGGAGCATCGCACATGACGTTTAAAACATTTCACACATAATAATAATAATAACAACACTAAAACAATCCAGTCCCTGATGGAACAGTATAAGTTAAAATAGATACAAACAACGTTAAAGTACAGTAAGACCAATCATAAACATGTCCGGGGTGGCTGATTTGAGTGGCCAGTGCCAGTTATTGAAGTGGCCAGTGCCAGTTATTATAGTGTCCGTGCCAAGCCGCAGAATCAGGTGACTGTGAGTACAGAGTGGCTGTTTAGCAGCCTCACAGCATATGGCAGGAAGCTGTTTAGCAGTCTTGTAGTCCGGGCTTTGATGCTGTGATATCTCTTGCCTGATGGCAGGAGATCCAGGTGTATGCTATGCTATGCTATGCCAAGCATTCACAATGCTTTCCCAGGATCAAGAGCTTTTAAGGAATCAGCATTAAAAGGGGTCATTGTAGCATTACGTATGGAGAGATTCATTACTGATGATGCTGATGCTTGCGAAGCCTGGCACAAACCCTAATCCTTCTTGTTGCTGTGCGATGCTGTGGCAGGAAACTGGTGCAGATCCTTGCTCTCCTCTGGTGCTTTTGCAGCCTTGAGGAGACATGCCTCTGAGGGCTGGTGTTGGGGAGGATGACCTTGCAACGCTGAGATGGAGGCAAAAGGCTGCAACCGAGCCAGCACAGTGCATGCAGTCATTGCTAGGGACTAGCAGCACTTGCTCCATGTATTGGCACTTTGCCTGGATCCCACGGTCCCTCATCATCTCCTGTTGGATTTGATGGAAGTGGCTCACCATTGAGCTTGTTTCCACAGAGATGGACCTCTAGTTTGGGTGGTCTTGTAGTTTCTTTAGTTGATTGTGCGAAGAGTCACTTCTCAACAAATGGACATTTGATTTCATTACCATGGAGCAATTATCCTACATATTTAACCAGATATTGTCAAACATCAAAGACAAACAGAACACGCTTAATGCAATTTGGCAGAAAGTATATATTTGATATGTTCCTGGCTTCTGACTTTTGTGCTATTAATGATTACCGAACACAATTTTTCTAGTTACATGCTCCAAATGTCTGTGTCTTTGATGAATAAAGAAAAACAGGTCTGTTGGATATTACAGTTGAGTACATTAATTTGATGATGGAGAGGAGAGATAAAGAGGCAGCTGTTTGTGAGTTTACTGTTCTGCCACCCTGTACAAGATTAACCTTCGTTGAATGTGAAGCTTATAACATTAAAACATCATTTGTCCCAGCTTTGTTCTAACCAGTAGTCAGGTGTCTGCTGCCTATTCCAGGACCTATCATGTTGCAGTTATATAAATGAGTCATCAGAATGACTCAGTTGAAACTAATAGAGCTGTTCTCTGCTTGTCACAACTCGTGATGGCACTGAATACCATTGAGATTCTGAATCTCCTCCTGCTCTGACCCATCTGAGGATTGAAATGTCACCTTGCTGATGTGGCCATTTGATGAAGTATTTGAGCAGGAGGCAATGACTGTGCATCCACATAAAGCATCAAATGTAGCAATCATCTTCAAGTATCCATATGTGTAGAATTCTGGGTGTCATAGAGCCATAGTGTCATACAGCGTGGAAACAGGCCCTACAGCCCAACGCCCACACCGACCAACATGCCCCATCTACACTAGTCCCACCTGCCTGTGTTTGGCAGATATCCCTCCAAACCTATCCTATCCATGTGCCTGTCTAAATGTTTCTTAAATGTTGTGATAGTCCCTGCCTCAACTACCTCCTATGGCAGCTGGTTCCATACACCCACCCCCTTTTGTGTAAAAAAAAGTTGGCCCTCAGTTTCCTATTCAATCTTTCCCCCCCTTGCCTTAAAACTGTCCTCAAGTTCTTGATTCCCTTACTCTGGGTTAAAAAAATGGGTAAAATGCATTTTATCTATTCCTCTCATGATCTTATACACCTCTATAAGATCACCCCTCATCCTCCTATGCCCCAACGAATACAGTCCTGGCCTGTTCAACCTCTTCCTATAGCTCAGGCATTCAAGTCCTGGCAAAATCCTTGTAAATCTTCTGTGCACCCTTTACAGTTTAACAACCACTTTCCTATAACAGGGTGACCACACAGTAATACTCTAACCGAACACAATACTCTAAATGTGGCCTCACCAATATCGTACAACTGTGACATGACCTGCCAACTTCTGCACTTAAGTTAGGTTAGGAAAAATTATCTAATTGCTTACTTTGTCTTTTTGTCACTTTACCAGCCCTCAGCTTCTGAATCTAATTATAAAGCCCCTATTTCGTTTTGGATGAAACCATTTAACTGACCATTGATTAGTAATTAAGCAAATGACATCAATGCATCATTTATTAACTGGGTAAATTGAAACACTGATTTTACTTCCATGGACCCTTTACTAGCACGGAGTCCATGAACTCTTTGTTATTAAATCAAAGGTAAAATCAGGGTTTCAATTTATTAAATTAGCAAATGATGCATTGATGTTATTTGCTTAATTACTAGTCAATGGTCAGTTATTTAATTTCACCATTTAGCTTTTTGAGGAAAATTGATCATTATCTTGGCTAATAAATCTGTCATTTGGAAAAAAAAACTGAGCACTTAGTCACAGAGTGATACAGTGTGGAAACAGGCCCTTTGGCCCAACTTGCCCACAGCAGCTAACGTCCCAGCTACACTAGTCCCACCTGCTGGCATTTGGTCCATATCCCTCCAAACTTGTCCTATCCATGTAGTCCATCCATCCTTGTCCTATTCTACTTCAAATAGAATGCAATGGAAAAGTTACCCATTTTGTGTTATCGAGGAATAGTTTTGGCATCATAGTTCAAATAAATGGGTCGAATAGCTGTAGCCAATCTAGTGTCCGTTTGGAGTTCCATATCGATTAAGTAATCAGCCTTGGCAGTTATTTCACATAATTGGACATCATTGCATGACACTTGCAGAACTTGGTTATTGAGTAGGTCATTTTAGGTGTTTATGCTGCAAACAAGGATCCTCCCACATCACACATCCTTTCCCCATATTGATTCAACTCATTCACCAGGCATCTTGGTGCTATCTGACAAAAAGGTATTATTCCTCAGTCAAAACAATTTTAATTGTTTTAAAATGATCTCTATTTAACTATTAAAAGTCTGATCTTGGATGTGTGTGTGTGTGTGTTTATTTGTGTATAATCACATCTTCGTGAAAAAATGGCGCGGTAACGGTAAGATTTTTACATATTCCGGTAGAGATTTTTCCCATGGAGTCCAAAACCTACTTATCTGAAAATGTAATGCTTTATTTCTCGAGTTATTACTGAAAATGCTCAAAAATCGGACAAAACTTTGAATTAAAAAACTATTGTCTTTCGCTGATGACGTCACAATGGGTCTGCTCCTCGTGCCGTCTTCCACGTGCTGCGAGTGATGTCACCCCTCCCCCACCCCTCCCTCCTCCACACCCCCCCCTCCCTTATTCAAAAGATGCAGCCGGAGATGAAATCAGGCCTTGGACTGAAGACCAAAGATCATAGCTGAAGACTGCGGCGGCCCAACTCGCAGTTCTTTGGTCGATGCTCGCCCCCTCGCTCGGGGTCCTCGTGTTGGTGGATGGAGGGGAGGTTGCTGCCACTCTCTGCCTCTGTCGCTGCCCTCTCATTGCCCTCTGGTCTCTGCCCTCTGGCCTCTGCCCTCTGTCTCTGCCCTCTGCCCTCTGCCCTCTGCCCTCTGCTCTCTTCCCTCTGCCCTCTGCCCTTGCGCTCTCTACCCCCTCCCTCTCCAGCCACACCTGCGAGTTGGGGGCTATGCGTGAGTGGATAGGGCGGGGGATGGGGTAAAAGGAGCAAATTAATTATATAATATTAAGGGGGGTGGTTAGTGTGCGTGTGTGTGTGTGGGGGTGGTTAGTGTGTGTGTGTGATGCCGTAGGCCGCCCCCCCCCCCTCTCCCCTCCCCCCCCCCAGCAGGGGACGGGACCCAACGGTCTAGTATATCTATAAAAGGATACCAATTAGTGCTTTTCAACTTGTAATGTTAGTAAAGAGTTGTCAAAACTGGCTTCTCATCAGTTACATGTAAACCCAGCAGCAGTAGGATGCTAAAATAAAAACAGAAAATGCTTGATGTCTGTGGAAAAAGAAACAGAGTTAACATTTTGGGTTGAAGATCCTTTGACCCTTCAGATATGCAAAATGCACAGGTTATTTTAGCAGCAGGATGCGGATTAGTAGCATCTGCAAACGTGTCAGCGTTCATTGTTCCGAGATTGGATGTTGAAGGGATGCTTATGGTGTTGTTCTGAACTGTTCAGCCACTCAATTATAACCAGACACTCGTATCAAATATGAAATTTCTGTAAATAGATCGAAATATATGGACTTGAGGAACTAATTTTGCACTTTATTTGTATGTTATGTAATTTGCTTCATACTCAAGCATGTTACTTCATTATACAGATCTGAAGCAAAGATCACCCTTTATTACCGGAATATGAGATATATACTCCTTCCCAAATCAGTGGCCCTTGTTCATATTGTATTAATCAGATATATATCGTCAAATCCAAATTTGTTCCTGATGAGTTTCCTTATTTTGCAGTTAACTGAACAATACACGTCACTCACACAAAGTACCAACTAACAAAATTATACATAAGATACTTTTGCATATTAATCATTAGCATTCAGTAGCTAACCATTAAAATGTAGAGGATAGGTTTGATTTGGGTGTTAAATAACTTGGATATGGAACAATTAGGAGTCAACAGCAGGCATCCAATGAGCTACCATGGTTTCCTCAATCAATCTCACACAATTACACCACCCTCTGCTTAATTATTATGATCAGATCTGTGCATAGACCAACTACTTTTATTCTAACACCTCTCTATTTTCAGGGGTTGACGATCAAACCTCTTATTAAGTGGCTGAAGGTAAAGCGCCGTGATCATCACAAGCCAACATTGAATGAAGAGTTACATGAACGTGTACGTATTCAGAACTGCTCAATTTGTTATCCATTGGTTTAACATTAACCGTTTTTGCTTATACTCTTGTTATCCATTGATCTTGATGTCCTACCACTGTAAGTCCCACAGATACTGGCTCACAACCCATCAACCCCCAAAGCATGCATGTGGATACTCATTCTTTTAATGAGTATCTGCTTGCTATGCATGTTTCACAGGGAACAGACGTGATCAGTTATCCAGAGGATACATCCATTGAACATTAACCTGATCTCTCTTTGTAATTGCCCTAACCTTGAGCATATGATAGCTTTCAAATACAGACATGAGAACCTCCTTTTGAAGGATCTCAATTGATTAACTGAAGTTTTAATATAAGGTACTACTTACAGAAATTGTGGTCAATTAAGTGACAACTTTAAAATTGATCACCAACATCGTGGGGCTGAGTTATGAATATAAGAATCTTTGAAAGGAGATGAGAGTTATTCATGGCCAAAAGGTTAAAAAAACAATGAGAACAAGAGAATAGAAGAATATAATGCAATATAGCAGAGATTTGTCCTATTACAGTTCTGATTATATTAGTTCTGTAATGGCCATTCATTGCTAGACATGTACAGTGACTAGTCTCAGATAAATTGTGTCATAATAGTTAATCGCTTCAAGTATTCCCTTTAAACATTCATTTATACCCACATTTCTATTTTCTACCATTATGATTATTACCTGTGCTGAACAGTGTGGAATATGGAACACTATCAATATGGAACATACTTCACATACGTTTATGTGTTAATGTTTAATGTGTCGACATTATTAATGGGGTTATTGACAGTTACAACTTGTTTCTGAGGGTAGCAGCTGGATACTGCTCGTACAGTATTTCTCAGTCTTCTTTGGTCAGTCATGAAGGATTAATCGTGATTTCTGGTCATTTATTCCATGGCAGCTTGTCAAGCTTGGAAATCTAATGCCTCTTTTTATTTCTTATTTTCAAAGGCTTTTGACCATATTCTGGCAGCTGTAGAAGACGTTGTAGGTCACCATGGTTACCATTATTGGAGAGACAAGTGAGTAACAAGCTAAATTTGCATTAATTTCCATTCAGACAGTGCAAGTAAAGAAGATTAGCTGTATGAACCCTTTTTCTTATAAATGGTAATTTATGATAAGCTA
Organism: Malacoraja senta; assembly: GCA_038087875.1. Classification (NCBI taxonomy): domain Eukaryota; kingdom Metazoa; phylum Chordata; class Chondrichthyes; order Rajiformes; family Rajidae; genus Malacoraja; species Malacoraja senta. The sequence goes on from CM075978.1 coordinate 185,135,164, forward strand.
TTCGTTCGTGAAAGTCTCTTGTAATTCTGTAATGTAAGGGAAATACATTGCCTTTGATTCAATTCTTTCACCATAACGTCACTATTTCTCTGCTATTGAATCTCTTTACAATGACTTGTTGCCGTTTTACCAGCTTTGAAAGTGTTTGTAACTAAAAATAGTTATTAATTTCTATTTCAAGTTTGCCAAATAAAATAAAATTATTAATGACTGTCAGAATGGTACAATTGAATGTTTGTTGATTAAATGGCTAATACCTTGGGAAAAAATACTTGTTTATTATAAGAAACTATCTATTAAAAGATCGGTATATTTTAACAGAAACTTTATTTGTTGAAAGTAAAGGCATTTGTGCTCAATCAAGTAGAGGGAAAACATGCTTTTATATAATTTGTACAATTTCTTAATGAATTTCCCATTGAACTTGCCAACATGAAGAAACTATTTAACCATCTGGGCCTGATTCAGAATTCCGTCAGATCATTTTAAATCAAATGATTAAATTTAAACAGTAATCTGGAACTTTAAATTGGATCATCAATAGCAGCAAAAATATATGTTACTGAAATCTAGTCCATCTTATTCCTCACTCTGCCATTACTATCAACTGAGGGACGAACCCTGGTCCAGTAAGGCATCTAGAAGAGCATGCCACAGGAAGTATGAGGCATAACTTAAGATATAATGCCAACTCGCTAAACAGCATATTCCCTAACATTCAATCAAAAGTTGTAAATGATCACATACCTAGCAGATGTACAAGCATATTCTGCAATGTCTGGTTGTGGGATGGAGGTGAACAATTATATAGACAGTGGAAGTGGAAGCTCTAGGAATATTATTAATATTAGTGGGTCCCACAATGTTGTCAAAAGAAAGTGATGCATTTTCAACCAGATTGATTTAAAAAATGGTAAATGAATGATCCATCTTGACTTCCTTTTGCAATCCCCACCATTAAGAAGCCAGTGTTTAGCTAATTCAATTCACTCTACATGATATGATGAAATGGTACAATGATTAAATACAACCAAGCCTGAGCAAACCCTTGTTTGTCATATGGAAGACCTATGCTCCATTATTGTTACTACATTAAAATCTTCTTAGCAATGTGGAAAATCACGAAGTAATGTCCTATTCACACGACAAAAGCAATACAGCTAATCACTGTTCAATCGGTCTGCTCTCCCACATTAGAAAATGTTGGAAGGTGCCAACAAAAATGCTATATGGTGGTATTCACTATCCAATGAATTACTCACTGTGCCCAATCTGGGTTTTACCAAGGCAAGTTGGCTTCATTACCTCCTCACAGCCTTGGCCCAAATAGAGACCATAGAACATAGAATATGGTGGTATGGTGGCGCAGCGGTAGAGTTGCTGCCTTGCAGAACCAGAGACCTAGCCTCATTCCTGATTATAGGTGCTATCTGTAGGGAGTTTGTACATTCTCCCCGTGACCACTTGGTTTCCCCGCGGTGCTGGGTTTCTCCCCACACTCCAAAGACATACAGGTTTGTAGGTTAATCGGCTTAGTAAAATTGTAAATTGTCTCTGGTGTGTGCAGGATAGTGTTATTGCGAGGGGGAGGGAGGTAGTTATGAATATCACAATATCTGAATTTTCTTTAAATACTATATAATAGTGCATAGTATAGTGGAATTGCATTTAGGTTCATTAAAGCTTAATATCAGCTTACATTTCAAATTGCAACCAGGATAGTATATTCCCCAATGTAGGTTCTTGGCTTGCTCAATTCCTATCAATCTTAATTAGGGGATTGCAAATCCCTAACCTTAATTAAATTTGTCTTCATATTGTCTGATGTTATTAAATTATATTAGGGGTTTACATTACATGTCCTCATAAATACTCAGGACTAATATAAACAAAATAGAATTAGATAAAGTGGAATTGAATCATCTCCTTTGTAGTCCTCCTGTATGTTCAGCTGATTGGCTTCAAGGGAGGCCTATCCAACATCTCCACTGCTAAATAATGAAGGTTTTCTGAAAAAGAGTAAAGTGCATTTATGAAATTAAATTGAAAAAAACCCAAGAATCAAATTGATAGGACATATACAAAAAACAAGCTGCTAGAGGAATTCAGCAAGTCAGGCAGCCTCCTTGGAGGGAAATAGACAAACGCGTTTTGAGTCAGGACTCTTATTCAGATAGGGTATCCTGCTATTTTAACTGTACTTTAGACGTCAGTTTATCTTAGACTATAGAGATACAGTGTGGAAACAGGCCCTTCGTCCCATCGAGGCCCAGCAATCACCCCACACACTGTCACTATCCTACACACACTAGGGGCAATTTACAGAAGCCAATTAACCTACAAACCTGTACATCTTTGGAATGTGGGAGGAAACTGGGGCACCCGGAGAAAACCCACGTGGTCATAGGGAAAACGTACAAACTCGGTACAGACAGCACCTGTAGTCAGGATCGAACCTGGGACTCTGGCGCTGCAAGGTAGCAACTCTACCGCTGCACCACTGTGCCGCCCCCACTGTAGACTGATTGTAAAGTCATCCAACCTGGAAACAGGCCCTAAAGTCCAAGCCACCATCAAGCACACATTTACTCAGTCTGAAGAACGGTCCCCGACCCAATATGTCGTCTGTCCACTTCCCTCCACAGATGTCTGATCAAGACTCCACCCTCTGCAGTTTCTTGTTCAGCTTCTGTTCAGCTTAAAGATCTCACTGGATGCTTGATACGTTCAAATCTTGTATTCTGTACCGTGATTTACAGTTCCCATTCCTGGTACTTCTTGACTCTGTTTTCTTGTACTAATTCAGATATTAAATCATTTTTAAAATGCTCAACCTTATTAGCGAGCAGAGTTTCAGATTTGCCAGTGCAGGCACTGCCGAAGAAACAACTGCTCCATAAGCTCAGTTTTCTATCCGTCAATTAATCAGCTCAACAGTAGATGAGTCCAAACGTCTGTTTACTATTATAAAGGTACACATATGATGATTATAATAAACTATTCAATGCTGTGGTTCAGTGTTTCAGTGAGTCTGCAGCAGTTCATGGCTACATGAGTGTACTCTCTTAGAGCAGAAGATGGCGCTGAAAGGCTTCTTAACATTCTGTAGGTCTTAACTGCACACCTTTATTATAGGACCCTAACCCTAATTGATTTTAATCAGCTTTACTTCATCATAAATGGTTGTTTTACTTTACATTACATATATTTGCTAATTAAAATATAGATCAAATGCATTTTTGTGCCTTTATGTTTCATTTGCATGGCCAGCCTAATATTTCTATAAATTATTTAACGGAATTTAGATGTTCCCAGTCACTAAACAAATGTAACCCTATAGATTTAAGGGCAATTGGCTCATGTTTGGGTAAGAGGACCAATATAAGCTGCTAGTTTCTTCAGGTCTGGTGAAAGACTGTGGTTGTAAAATATGAACACAATTATATTTCAGTATGGTGCACCTTTATGATTTATAAATGGTTCAACTAGTGCCAAATCGCATAAGTGGGCTTGGTGTGAAAACAAATTCAGAGAGATGGCAGTGTATGTAATCTCAATAGAATTTGTCATTTTTAAATGTCATACCTTTTCTTGCCAATTTACCATGAATTGATTTGTATACTCGCGACGTCAGCTTCAGACACCATCTCAATTTTTAGAAACAGATATATGTATTTACAAGTAGACATTGAGAACAAATAATTATCTGCATAAATATGGTGCTCGGTTTCCACATCTTTTGTGACAAGTGGCTTCTTGCAAAGCCGTACCTTTATAAATTTCCAAACTGATCCAGCTTGTAAGCTTCAATACATTCAATGGAAATAGTTTGCTAGCTAATGCCTTTTCCATTAGCCCATAAGACACAAGAGTAGAATTAGGGTATTCAGCCCATCGAGTTTACTCCACCATTCAATCATGGCTGACCTATTTTTCCCTCTCAAACCCATTCTACTGCCTTCTCTCCGTAACCCTTGACACCCGTACTAATCAAGAATCTATCAATCTCTGCTTTAAAAATACCCAATGACTTGTCCTCCACAGTCTGTAGTAATGGAAGCGGTGTGGACAGACAGGAACTGCGTGGGTAGATGGACCATTGGGTTGTGGAGTACTGACCTGGAACATGAGATGCTATTCATCAACATTTGTTGCCCAACCTTAACTGCCCTTGAGAGGATGGTGTTGAGTCATCTTATTGAAATACTTTAGTTCTTCTGGTGTGATATTCTTTACTTTGTAACAGTGAATACACTTCAAAAAACAGTAAAGGGCAGTAAAATACTTTGGATGTTCTTTGGTCACAGTGGCATTTGATAAGTGTAAAATCAATTGTGTGAAATAGTGTCCAGACTGTGGGAATGGGCAATATCTCTTTAAATACCACGGCTGTGAGACTGTGGATTGAAGTACCCATCTTGTTCACAAGGCAAGCTCTTTCCATATACAAGAGAGCTTCAGTGAATGAAAGAGTGTTTGATGTTTGGCATGGGGCGCCCTCAGATTATATATGTGTGTTGTCTTGCGTCACAGCATGTGCAGGATCACAAAAGTCGGAGCCTTAATGCTCCAAGCTTTTTGTTTACTTTCCACTCCATTAGGAATGTTTTCCTAAACTGAAGGTAAGAAAATATTGTAAATATGCTTACAAGATGTGTGTTGAGCTTAAGCCGCAGTGGTTAGAGATTTTGCCATATGTAGTTTGTAGATGAATAGACAAATGAAGAAAGGATTGGCTCTGTAAAGAAACGGATTTTCCAGCAAATTTCTCTTCTCTCACCATCTTGCATAGTGGAGTGAGCAACTACGAGGGGTCGGGGGTGGGCATAAGGGGTGGGGGGGGGGGGGGTGATGTGGACTACAAGCCACGAACTGACAGCTGAAAGAGATGCTTCCATCGTTTGACCTAGTCAGTAAAACTCTCTTTTTACACCACTACGAGTTCAAATTTGCCACTGACTTATAATGTTATTAAACTTTTAATTGCTGTGATATAAACATAACATTACCAATACCATCCCCAAAGATTGCTGCAGAGATTCCTCGGGGTCTTACGAAACAAATAGAAATTAATGGGGAAGGAAAATCAAAGAGGAGCCTTCTAAGTTCAATTACTTTAACAATATGTAGAAGAAATGCAATTCTAAAACTACTTCCTGTTGCTTGCAAATAAAGATTTAGAATTTAGCTTCAGCCACTCTGACTGCTTCTTAGTTTAGTTTAGAGATGCATAGAAAGCATAGAAAGAGACCCCCTCGACCCGCTGAAGCCACACTGACCATCGCTCGCCCGTTAACACTAGTTCTATGTTATCTCACTGCTCTCTGCACACGAGGGGCAATTTTACAGAGGCCAATTAACCTATAAACCCGCACGACTTTGCGATATAGAAGGAAACCGGAGCACCCGGGGGAAACCCATGTGGCCACAGGAAGAACGTATAAACTCCACACAGACAGCACTGAGGTCCGGATCGAAACCAGGTCTCTGGTGTTGAGGCAGCCGCTCTGCCAGCAGCACCACTTTGGTAGAATAGGCTCAGTCCTTTCAATGTGTGTCAGAGAGAGGAAGAACGGACTTCAGGGCAACCTGAAAGTTGGTTTGGAGCCGCTAGGAAAAGATGTAAAGTATGCGGTAGCCCTAACCTGTGGCTTTAATAACCCAGGCTCCTACTGGTCTCTATTTGCCCCCCTCCAAGTCTGTAGTCCATATCACAAAGCAAATAGACTTTGCATTAATTTTTTGTTCAAGCTTCCTTTTATTTGAGTGACGACTGCATTTATTATTGTTGCAGGTGGGAACACTTTGACAAGAAGTACCTCAGACAGATGCTGATGCGGAAGTCAGCCTACAGGAACAAGGATGACATTTGGGACGTTTACCACAAGTTGAATGTCCGTGATGCCATCAGCTATGCTGACCAGGTGCAGATTTATTTTTAGGAAAAGTACATTAATGGTCCTGATAGATACAAACAACACATCTGCTGGGAGTTAGTTAACAAGTTTGGCCCAGAGCACTTTGAAGTGAGAGCAAAGTTACACAAATAATGATAGATTCAGAAATAGATAATTTGGCCCAAATGTTCTTTTATGCTCAACAAAACCTTTTGTGCACCCTTCATTTTCTCCCTAATGTGCTTATCTCAGCCATTCATCAATATGTTAGTGCTATTTGACCCCAGACATTCCATGCCCAAAGGAGTTCCACAAGCTAATCATTCTCTGGATAAAGAACAAGCAGCATCAGTTTGCAGAATACCTGTGGTTTCTTAACAGCAGCCAGAATATCCAGGTCAGTAGCTTGTTCTTTAAATGGGGCTGCAACCAGGTAATGTTCACAGGAAAATTTTATCAGTAACTCTTTAGACTTTACTTTAGAAATACAACATGGAAACAGGCCCTTCGGCCCACTGGGTCTGCTCCGACCAGTGATCCCCATGCACTAGCACCGTCCTACACATTAGGTATAATTTTACCAAAACCAATTAACCTGCAATCCTGTACATCTTTGGATTGTGGGAGACAACTGGAAAACCTGGAGAAAACCCACATGGTCACAGGGAGAACGTACAAACTCCTTACAGACAGCACCCACAGTTTGGATCGAATCCGGGTCTCTGATGCAATAAGGCAGCAACTTTACCGCTGCACTACTGTGTCACAACTCCTCTGCAAACAAACATGCACCAAAACCTGGACAACATTCAGGTGTGGTGTGGCAGTAAGATGCTTGCCTCACCACTGCATCACCAAATCCACCCAGCCTAAAGACCGAAACTTCGACCTGAAACATCACCTATCCTTGTTATCCAAAGATGCTGCCTGACCTGCTATGTGACACCAGAACTTTGTGTCTTTTTATTCTAAAAATTGACCAAACTCTAAACTGTATTCACAGTACATTACTGTCATCTACTCTAACCTGCCCTCTCATGAACCCTGCCTGACACATTCTGTCACCTGCTGCCCTTTTTCAAGAGGGAAAATGGTGAGGTGTTTACTCCATGCAGACCAGACTTTATGTTGCTGATTTGATCCATCAAGGGCAAGCACTGAGCCAGTGGGGCAAGTATTGAGCCAGTGGCACTTGGTGTCCAGAGACTTGAGATATTTAATCTGGACATATATTCACATTGATGGAAAGAGTTGCCTCCACATTATTCACCAAGAATGGTGGAGTTGTTGGTGCACAACCAAGTAGAGGGCCAGGAAACTGCTCTTTGGTTAATCTGGCAACCCCAGCTAATGCAGAATACACAGCTCATTATGCTCCTCCACAGATCTCTTCATCAAATACGTGGCAAGATCCTTCAAAGAGTAGCCATTTACACCGATTTGACAGCATCCATTGTGAAGTGGACACATTGGCCACCTCTGCCTCCCCAGAATAGACTGTTTGAATAAATAAATTAGATTAAATGACGGCTCCACCCGCATGAAAGGTGCATAGTTGTTGCATCTCTGTTTTTCTGATCCCATGAAATCAATGTTCCATATCCATCTTCAGTTTCCTTCAACAATAAGGCGGGGTTGATAGGTGACGATTAGATATTGTTCAGTTCCATTAGTAACTCCTCAACAAACAAAGCAGCCCGTGTGCCTGCATGCAGCGAAACCAGGCCAACATTCAGGTGTGGCGTGGCAGTAAGGTGTATGATTTTTGTGGGTCAGGTAGTGACCACCTCCACTGAGAATGTCTCACCACGGAACCATCAGCAGACCACCAAATCCACCCAGCCTAATCATTCTAAAACTCACCGTTGACAAGACGCTAACCTGCTTAATTCACATAAATATTGCAACTACAGAAGCAGCTCAAAGCCTGCACATTCTTTAGCAGGTCATTTATTTCCTGACTCACAGAGCCTTTTCAATTTTTACAAGACCCCAGTGAAGTGTGTGATGAAATGCTCTGCAGCAGCATGGATGAGTGCAGTTCTGACAGTCCAGAAGCTTAATACCATCTAGTCAAAACAGCATGCTTGATTGGCATCCCATCCACTCCAAACTTTCTAAATCACTAATGTATACCATCTGCAAGGTGCAAGCTTGCAAACAGTTTGTGTGCCCCCAGAATATTAAAGCCAATTAACCCAGTAAAAGAGTAGATTTTGTCAATCACGTCTTGGACTCTAGAGGGAGATGTTCATTACTAAATACGACCACCAGCTTTTGTTCGGCTCCCTTGCTAATAAACTTTGGTGCTGTCATCAATCCAGCATTTCAAATATAGCAAATAAAAAAAATCTTTGATATATTAAAGGGGTGGAATTGGTCAAATCTGCTAGGAATTTATTACCTACTTTATGCCGGAAAAGCTTTGAGCGGGAAAAAAGTTTTTCTTTTGATCTCTTTCATATGCAATTTATGTAATAATCTCAGTGAAGAGATCAGTTCATATATTGGAAAGAACACATTATTAAGAAGTGGAGACATAATATGCCAATTGAAAGCAAATTTCCACGCATAAAATGATCCAACAGTGGAATATTAAGTAGGTGACCTTAATATATTTGCAGGGGTCACATATGGTCTTTGAGGAATATAAAGCAAGGAAGAAAGAACTTAAGTAAGAAAAGCCAAAAGAGGCCACAAAATGACTTTGGCGACCTAGATTAAAGAAAATCCCAAGGTTTTTTATACCTATATTAAAAACAAGAGGATAACCAGGGAGAAGGTAAGATTGAAGATCGACACAAAATGCTGGAGTAACTCAGTGGGTCAGGCAGCATCTCTGGAGAAAAGGAACAGAAAAGTCCTATTCCTTTTCTTCAGAGATGCTGCCTGACACCAGTTTTCTGCGTCTATCTTCAGTGTAATCCAGCATCTGCAGTTTCCTCCTGCACGAGAATTAAGATCCTTTGTTTCCCTAGTTGAGGAGTTTAGAACCTGTAGTCCCAACCTCAGAATAAGAGATAGGCTGTTTAGGCCGAGACTGAGTGGAAATTTCTTCACACATAGTCTTGATCCTTTGGAATTCTGTGCTCTGGTGGGCTATGGAAACTCAGTTGTTGAGTTTATTCCAAACAGAAGTGAATACATTTCTGGATGTTAAGGGAATCGATACTTAAGGGATCCACTCCCGACACACTAGGGACAATTTTTTTACAGAGGCCAATTAACCTACAAACCTGCATGTCTTTGGGATGTGGGAGGAAACCCACTGGGAGAACATACAAATTTCTTACTGACAGCAGCTGAGGTCAGAAACGGACCTTGGTCTCTGGCGCTGTGAGGCAGCTACTCTATATCAGCTGCACCACTGTACCACCCTATTTATCCAATATTTATCATTCAAACAACACTGCCAAACCTGATTACCTTCTTATGACCAAGTTGATGATGTGGAGAAGTTTGTACTCCCAAATCAGCAGCTGTGTTTCGTGCATTATAATAGTAATATCAAAATCGCTTCATTGGTTGGAAAGGGCATTAGGATATGTTGAGGTCTATGTTAATTCTTTCTGTGTGATGAATGAAACCCTGGGGTGTAACAATAGTGCCCCGGTGAGCTGGAGCTGATTGCCATTTCTTCTGCATGCACGCTTGTCTACACTAATGATACACCAAGCAAGCGTGGAGAGTAAGGCTAGGTGCAAGCTATTAAAACTACTTTATATCCTAGTAAGATGAATGGACAGAACAGCCATGATGCCTAGAAAAATTCTGTACTTACTATATTATCCTTGTTGTGTAAGAAGGTATAATTTGGCTTGCAGTGGACTCGATGGAAAAATTACCAATAAATAGAAAGTTTTAACATTACTGTACAATGCATGAATACAGAATTAATAAATTTACAACCACTCACTGATTGTCATGGAACTTAATGCTTTTCATTCACTATTTGGAAATGTTTCTAATGCCAAATAGTTAAACCTAATTTTACTTATTATGACTTCAGTACATAACAGAGATTATTACACTATAACACATCACATACTTGATGACAGGGAATCTTAAAACAATTGCAAAAGGGTGTATATTTTTCAAGTCGCTTATAAATCAAATTTCTCATGATCTCTTTCTCTATGGGGGTAATGTGAGCTCACTTTGTTTAACTACACGAACAATTAAGGTCTAAAGTCCATTGTTATCACAGGTGTGTGTTGCCGCTGTATCCATAGTTTCCAACATTCACTGCTTGCCCGTACAGATTTAAGGGTAGATATCATATCACTGCATTCAACTAAGCCCTGAGTTCATGCAGCCTTTGGGCTATGGGCTACGCCTCATTTTCTGTTGAGCTGTCAGCAAACAAGGTTGCATGTCCAGGCAGTGAGTGTGTGCATTCACATAAGCTGTGCATTATCCACAACCCTTGCTTTAAACTGCGTTCTGTTTAAGAACATTGGAAATAGTAGCAGAAGGAATTCATTCAGTCCATTCCAGCTGATCATCTTTTATCTTGGGGACACTTTCCTCTTCTAACTCTTGACTCCCTTAAGATCAAAAAACATCTCTGTCTCTCTGTCTCTCCATACACACACATACATACATATATACATACATATGTGTGTGTGTATGTAGATATGATAGATCCATCCATCTCAGTTAGTAAGTGAGCCTCCACAGGCCTCTTGGGTAGATAAGTCCAGATTCGCTAGGATCTGGACAAAGAAATGATTTCTCATTTCAGTCCTAAAGTGCCTAAACCTTACTTTGAGGCTGTGACTGTTGCTTCCAAGCATCGCAGATGAACAAAAATCATCTGCTTCCACTGTGTTTAGCCCTTCCAAGATATTTATACATTTCAATGTGAAAACCTGTATGTTTCAATGTGACTAATGGTAGACAATGTTTGGGTTTTGCTTATCGATATCCAGAGTTAACACTTTCTGTGTTGCTCAGTGGCATTCGATAATGGTGGGGTCAAGGAGAGTTCTTCATGAGGGAGTTTATGTTGCAAATATGGAATCTAATCATAATGGAAAATTCTCACACCCAGATCTGAGTTAAGTCCTTTCTGACCCATCTGTACTCATTTTTTTTTTAAACTGGATCCAAAGATCTTCTGCTGGAGCTTTCTTCCTTCTGTGGGGCACTGAGGGGTATTGTAGAACTTTGAACCTGTGCCACAGTTGAAATGAGCAGCTGAGTACAAATAATATGATGCTCCAGCCTAAACTTCCTCGTCTCTACACTGCAGGAGGACAAGAATCTGCTTCAGCTGTAACATGCTAGCTGTGCAGAAATTGATATAATGCTTAAAGGATGCTCACTTAATGTGATGTCTAATTTAGCTGTCATCTCACAGATGGACAGTACTTTTTATCACTTGACGAATGTCACCTCGGGCAGGGTACAGAGGTTCCTTGATGTTTCAGAAGCCTGTCCCAGATTTCTGAAGTCGCGGACAGTGAGCACAGCTGTCAAAGTATACAGAGAGATATAGATCAAGTGCAGAAATAGATGGACGCATGGCAGATGCAGTTTAACCTGAGCAAGTGTGAGGTGTTCCACTTTAGGAGTTCGAATGTAAGAGGGAGGATTATGGAAGGTTTATGGTTGATAGCAAGGTTTATGGTTGATGGCCAAACCTTTAAAGACATTGAAGTGCAAAGTTCACCTGAAAGTGAAAGGTTTCCTGAAAGAAGGCATATGGTTTGGCTTCATTGGTCAAGGCATTGAGCATAAGAGTGAGGAAGTCATGATGCAGCTTTATAAGATTTTTTTTTAGACCGCATTGTGTGCTGTCTGGTCACCGTATTACAGGAAGGATATGGAGGCTTTGGAAAGGGTGCAGAAGATTTTTGGTCAGTGGATTAGTGGGTATTAGCTACAAGGAGAGGGTGGACAAACTGATTGTTTTCTCGAGCATTTTTGTGGTTAAGGGAAGATCTGATGGAGGTATACAAAATTATGCAAGGCATAGATAGGGTAGAGTCAGAACCTTTTCCCCCAAGGTGAAAATGTCACGTCTAAAGGGCATAGCTTTAAGGTAAGTGGGGTAAAGTTTAGAGATGATGTGTGGGGCAATTTTGTTAAACAGAAGGTGATGGGTGCCAGGGGTGGTGGTGTAGGCAAATACGATGATGGCATTTAAAAGGCTTTTAAATAGGCACCTGGATATACAAGGAATGGAGGGATATGGATCATATGCAGGTAGATTAGATGAGTTTGCACCATATTCGGCATGTTGCACCATGTTCTAGATTCTAATGACGACAAAAGAGAATGCAAGTGTCTAGAATCTGCAGCAAAGGACTATATGCTGGAGGAACACAGCGGGTTAGGCAGCATTGGTGAGGGGGAAAATGGACAGTTGACATATTGGGTGAAGCCCATCTGTCTAAACTGAAAAATAAGAATGGGTTTATAAATCAAATCCTTGTTTTTAGGGTAAAAAGATGGTGAATTGGAGAAAATATTTGAATTGGCATTATCTGCGAATTTAAACTAATATTGCGCCAAAGACGTTGCCGATTGTGAGTTTATGAATATAGTATTAAATACAGAGGGCACATGTCGGAAAGCATGATTTCTGAATGAGTAAACCATTCCACGGGCAGCGGTTGAACAGAAACTGCAAATAAAGCCTTGCTGGATACTTGATCCAACATGTAAAAAAGCACATGTTTTATAACTTAAATACAGGGGAGACACAGCCCTTTTATTCAAAAAACATTTATTTCCCAAAGCATTTTCTCACAAGATTGTTAAGCTTTTGGCCCTTTGTTAAAGGTTTTGAAACCTTATCTCATGGATTTTACTGTTTGAAAACCAGCGTGCCTGTGACATGGTGGTGACCTTCAGTGCTCCACAGATGGTGATGTCATTTGAGTGAAGTAATTCAGTTTCAATTCATTAATATCCAACAATGGGCCGGAGCTCAGAGTGACTGATGACACTGGAAAGTAAAGGCAGGAAAAGCATTGCACTGTTTTCAGAAGGGTGATTAGCAAAGAATTCCATCACGATTTAAAAAGCATTTTAATAAGGGCTGGAAGGTATTCCCTTATAGCTTTTCACTCCAAGGGTACGGATAAATATTTGATCTGCCTCTATTTACAGTGTCATCTTGGTGTATATTGGATTTAGTGGTTGGAAAATTACTGTGGGTTCATAGGATAGTATTTGCACTATTTTAGGCTCAGGAATTTGGCACATTGGTGAAGTTTTTGACTGTTAAATAAGACCCTGTATATATTCACTGACCATGACTATGACACTTGCTCTGTATTCACAGTTTGTTAATGCCGGTTTCTTCGTCCACGTTATAACAGAAGGCCCAGAATACTATGAAAAACCTTGTGCAAAAGATACAACTTCCTCCCTCACCCCAGCATGCAAACCTGCAAGTCTCATTTTTGTATGCTCCCCAAGGAGGCAGATTAGCACAAATTACAGAAAGCCACATTTCATGCTACTCCCTGAATAAATATTAAGTAATTTGTTTTCCTTCAATTTCTATGCTCAGTACATTTCACTGATTCCCAGGATTTGCATCATTGCTTTACATCCACAGTCAGTGAGTGATCATTTTCAAAGGCCAGGAATCCTGTGATTGCTTCTGAGGTTCCCGTACTCCACTAATTCTGGCTTCTCATGCATCTCTGATCTTCTGTGCTTTACCATTGATAACCATGCATTCAACTACTAATGCCCAAGCTCTGGAATCCATATAGGTTTATTGCCCTCTTCTTTTAGGATGATCCTTAAAGCTTCTCTTTGATGCAAGTTTTGGTCATTTGATTAACTATCTCCTTATTTAACTCATTACCAAATTTGGAATGGTTACATTCCTGTGAAGCTGCCTGCGCCGATGTTACTCATGTGTTTCTGTATCCAATCTGTCAAAAGTGATGACCGCTTCAGAATGATGGATATTCCAGCCCCAATTTTCATCATTGAAAGATCATGATGCAAAAAGAGGCCATTGAGCCCATCATAACCATGCTGACCCTCTGTCAATGCAACTGTTTATTTCCATCAGCTGGCCCGTTCCACATAACTTTGCAATTTCTTTCACCACTGTATAAAAAGTGCCCATTTCCCTCTTGAAGTCCACACTATAACCTGTCACTGCCATCTTGCAAGCAGTGCATTCCACATTCCAATCATCTCTTATCTCTCTTAATTGTCTTCCCCTTTAGTTTACATTCATAGTTTACACTCCCTTTATCCATCAGCCCCTTCACCAAAAGGGACAACCTCCTACTGTTCAATCTCTCCAGATCCTTCATCTTATATATTTCTATTAGATCTTTCCTCAGCCTCTTCCTCAGGATATTTGCACTAGTGGGAGAGTCTAGGACTAGAGGTCATAGCTTCAGAATTAAAGGAAGTTCTTTTAGGAAAGAGATGAGGAGGAATTTATTTAGTCAGAGTGTGGTGAATCTGTGGAATTATTCGCCACAGAAGGCTGTGGGGGCCAAGTCAGTGGATATATTCGTACTCTTGATTAGTACGGGTGTCAGAGGTTATGGGGAGAAAGCAGGAGAATGGGGTTAGGAGGGCGAGATAGATCAGCCATGATTGAATGGCGAAGTAGACTTGATGGGCTGAATGGCCTAATTCTACTCCTATCACATGATCTTATGACTTATGATCTTCCTTAACGAAAACAGTTCCAGCCTCTCTATCCTTATAATTGTCGTCCCTCATTCCAAGAATAATCCTCAATCTTTTCTGGAACCTCTCCAAAGCCTTTACATCCTTCCTGTGATGTGGTGACCAGAGTTGAACAATGCTCCACTTCTAGCCAGACCACACATCTGCTGTTAAAAATGTGTGCCTTTCAATGAGATCACCTCAGTTTTTCAGAGCTCAAGAAACCTCCAGTGAAGCTGGACGAAAGTGGGATGGATTATATCCAGCAGCTTCGTCTGGTCACTAACACCCCTGACCACTATTCACAAAATGTTCCACCAATTGTGAGGAAAAATAGAAGAGGTAAATAAGATTATTACAAATATAAAGTCCAACAATGCACCTTTGATGGAAATGAGAGCAACTGGGCTGAGAAAGTGTGCAAAGAAAATCATTTTGAATGTTTTTTAATTTAAAAGCAACATGTCACAATAATTTCCTCTGAAATCTGTGTGATAGAAGATGGCTGTACTTATAAATATTTATAAACCTTCCTACCTATGGAGATGGCTCTATCCTTGAGTCTTTTGCAGTCTAAAGTCTGTGCTAGTGATGCCTTTTTTTAAAGAGAAAATTATTTTCTTTTCTTTGTGGAAACAGGCCCTTCAGCCCACCAAGTCCATGCCGACCAATGATCACACGTACACTAGTGCTATGTTATCACAGCTTCGCATCCGACACACAAGGGGCAATTTTACAGAAGCCAATTAACCTATAAACCTGCACGTCTTTGGGATTTGGGAGGAAACCGGAGCACCCGGAGAAAACTCATGCGGTCACAAGGAGAACGTACATACTCAATAAGGGCAGCACCCAAGGTCCTGATCGAACCTGGGTCTCTGGCACTTTACGGCAGCAACTCTACCGCTGCGCCACTGTGTTGCCTTCTATAAGCCTTTATGTGGATTACCTTTGACTGAATTCTGTCTTGATGCTTTATTGTACAGGAGGAAGGAATATAGTTTCCTGGTTTGGACAAAGTCCCTTTCTTCCCCTCTCCACCTCACCCCACTGCTAAATCATCTATTTTCATGATGGCTGTTATAACCCTGCCGAGAACCAGATCAGCATCTGACCTGTGGCATTACAAATGTAATTCATAATTTTTGTTACTTAGGGTCAGCATTTAACTGCCAAACCATCCAGGCTACCCAAAATGAAACCTAAAAATAACTGAATTAAAAATGTACAGCACATGCACAAACACAGGGACTGGGTTTGTGTAAACCAGGAGACGGGAGTGAGTCATATCCCGCAGGTTATAAACCATTACTCAACAAGCCACACATGTCCCATGAAGCAATTTGTACAACTACCAGAGTCTGTCAACCATATGCTTAATGAGTTTTCATGAGAAGTTTTCAGTTTGGCCACAGGTGGAGAAAACCCCTGCTGGGGAAAGACTGACAGGAATCTGGCACACTCCCATCTCCATGCCGACAGAGGTTTTCTTCTTGTTTGCAGACTTGGAAACTTTAGAATTCTGGGAGAGTTTGTTGCTGTGAGCCTTTGCATTCAGCTGAAGTTATAGTTGATGTGGAGAAGAAGATATAGATGTAGTCTTTAACTTAACTAGAGTTGCAACATTTTAAATGCAGAAAGAAAGTAGGATACAAATATCACTTCAATTCAGTAACACAGCAATCACGATTCCCAGATTCGTAGTGGTTTTCTTCTGGTAAATTATTTAGATATCAAACCATATAGTGCTGAGATTGAAATTATATCGGTGTCACAAGTTTGTCAGAATTCACAATAGGCATGATTAAACCCAGAAATGGTGGGAAATGTAAGTTACTCTGGGCTAAGTCATATTGTAATTGTAATAATTTTATTAACCAAGTATGTAAGCATACAAAGAATTTGATTTGCCAACAGTCATGCAAAAAAGCAACAAGATACATAACCACATAAAATTAAACATAGACCTAAACAGCCACCACAACGGCGTGTGCGAATCCCCAGGACACACAGCATAAGCTAAGACCCACAGCCATCAGTTCAATGTCCAGGCCACACACACGCTCCTTCACCGTGATGTGACCAGAGTTGTACAGACCGCTGTCACTCTCTCTGCAGTCCCTGTCCGCCCGAAACCGTCCACACTCGCAGTAGACTCCGGGATGTCCTCATGGAGCCATGTCCCCGCAAAACACCAAGATCACTGCACTCACGGCACTCCCTCCAAGTCCTCACCAGTGCAGGCAGCACGTCCATCTTGTTCTTATGGCGACTTCACATTCCCCTCTCTGATGGAAGGCAAATAACTTGTACCTGCTTTCCTCCTTTTCTCCCGTGATCGGGGCAATCGAAACTTCCGTAGTCGGGGTGATCGAAGCTCCCGCAAAAGGACTGCCGGCTCCACGATGTTAAAGCCGCAGTGCAGACGGAGATATGATGAAAAAGTAGCATCTCCATCGAGAAAAGAGATAAAAAAGGTTTTCCCAAACCCCCCCCCCCCCCCCCCCCACCCTCACATAATACAAAAACTAGATACACTAAAAACATACAAGTAACACATTAACACAGTAACAAAAGACGAGACAGGCTGTTGGCGGGGCAGCCATATACGGCCCCTATGCTCTCTAACAGTGCTAGATCATGTGATAGGAGAAGAATTAGGCCATTCGGCCCATCTACTCTGCCATTCAATCATGGCTGATCTATCTCTCCCTCCTAACCCCATTCTCCTGCCTTCTACCCATAACTTCTGACACCTGTACTAATCAAGAATCTATCAATCTCTGCCTTAAATATATCCACTGACATGGCCTCCACAGCCTTTTGTGGCAAAGAATTCCACAGATTCACCACCCTCACACTATACAAAATTCCTCCTCCACTCCTTCCTAAAAGAACGTCCTTTAATTCTGAAGCTATGACCTCTAATCCTTGACTCTTCCGCTAGTGGAAATATCCTCTCCACATCCCCTCTAGCCAAGCATTTCACTATTCTGTACATTTCAAAGAGGATCCCCCTCATTCTACTAAACTCCAGCCTGTACAGGCCCAGTGCCCACAAACGCTCATCATATGCTAGAAAAAATATTCTGATGGGTATCAGTTTCGAAACATTTATGTTTTATCCATTATTTTTCAATGAAATATACAGAAAGCATTGCTTGTTCCCCAGTCACATTAACAATATATATTCCTGTCGTGTTAAATCACCATATAGGTCATTGCAGAGAGATTTCAAATGTTACACGTGATATTGTAGAATGTTTTTTTTTAAATTTAGGTTAGCTACCTTCCCATCTACATAAAAATCCTTGGGTGCATTCAAGCAATGAAGACATAATGCCACTAATAGTCCACTACTTAAGTTCTTTGAGCAGGATAACAGGAAATGTTACCACACTTCAAAAAAATGCAAGTAATGACCATGCATAAGGACCAGGAATATACTGATATGAACTAAAGGTGGAGGACTTAAAGAGAATACTCGGTAGAAAATTGTCCTCAGTTGCTTGGACCAAACTCTTGTTACTCTAGCAAGAGCAGGTTGTATTGTGGACCTGAAATTCAGTTCAACAGATCTGAAATTCAGAAGCAATGTCTAAGCTGCCACTTCGGAAGGTTTATGTAAAGTGCTAGGTGTGATCATATAGAAGCCAAGTTATATTAACAATCCAGATGTAAATGTAGTGAAATTCAGTAAGAGAACTCTTATTTGTAAGTGCATGGATGTACTAGAAAACTGGACATACTGGGTCCATGGCCCATCTGCTGGCAGGTATATCGGGTTGGATGAGAACGATGGAACGGAAGTTGACAATGTTGGCATACATGTTGGGAGCAGGAGATGGCACAGATGAAATTACTCTTTGTGAAAGGATGCTTGGTTGGGACCTTTGGAAACTGAATTTATGCAATGGAGTGGTTAAGTTTCAAATTATGAGAGCAGCAATGGAGTACCCAAGGAAGGAGGCATGGAAGATAGAATAAATGGACAACAAAAGAGTTTGGTGCTGAGTAAAAGGGAGATGGAAGTCCATGTCTAAGGGGTAGATCAAAGAGAGCAACCTAACACTGAAATCTTTAAACCTAATCAAACATGATTACAGTCCGCCTAGAATTCATGGTCATATAACGTTGCCAGAAATGTTGAATTAGAAATTCAAACAAAATGGCGTATTTTTAACCAATTTGCTAAGGATCTTTTTTTTAAATAGTTCGATTAAGTTGAAAATTCACCAGAAAGTTCCTTTTAGTCAGTGATTTAAAGATAACAATGTCCTCAGTGCTAAATATTAAAGCATATTTCATAAATACAGTTTTAGTATTAGTTGTCAACTGGATTTTGCAATGTCGTTAATAATTTTCTTCAAATCTAACTTCGGAAAAATCCGGTATCGTGAATTAACGACATCTTTGCCTACTTTCCGTGTGAGAGACAGTTGTTGTTCCATTTTAGATCTCATTGTTCAAAGCTGATTGTCGGAATTGCCAAGGGGAAAGAGATACTTCAAAGCTGTTATCAGCGTAATTTTTTTTTGTCACTGTAAATAATAAGGCAGTGTTGGCGGAGCCCATCTGTGAATATCAGTGTGAGGTAAAGTGATACTGCAGTAGTTTTAGACAGCTTTAATCCCTGATAATTTCATTATACTTAACAACTGACAAGCAATCTCAGTATTTTGCTATTTTAATGTAAATTACTAATGGTAAAATATCATTACAGTGACAAGTTTGAAGTAGTCCAACTGCTGAACTTCAGAAGCAGTGGCCCTATCTTCTTTCCTTTGCTAAAATCTGTGTGAGGCCTTACCGTTCTCATGAAAAATACTGGTTATTGGAATGAAGCCTGCAGTGAACTAATCCAGCTACCATCTCCACGTGCTTTAGATATATGGCTGATCACAAGTTAATGGCGGTGCCTAAGATCATATCTATATGGTTCAGTGCAATGTCTTCAAGACGCTATTTAAAAAGCTTATTTAATAGTTCATGAGAAAAAATTATTATACACTTTTTGTGTGCAAATTCTTGTAACTGATAGTCACACTCTCCCTTGTACTGAAACATGATATTGCAAGGCATGACTGTGTGAGTTATCTGGTATTAACTGGGCTGATACTCACTTGACATGCAGCAGTGGTAGTCAGAATGACATTGACTGGTTGTAGTTTTCAAACTAATTTATTGTTGATGACACTTACACATCAGAAAAGTTGTTAAAAATGAGTACCAAAATTGTTTCCCAGGATAAAAGGAAAAGTCAAAGGAAGTTTAATTCATCAAATAAACAAATTGCTGAAGTAACTCAGTGGTAGCATTTCTGGAGAATATGGATAGGTGACACTTTTGAAGAAGTAGGCTGACGAGGGCAAGGCGTAGACATTGTACGGATTTCAGCAAGGCCTTTGATAAAGTTCCGCATAGTGGGCTGTTCTGGAACGTTAGATCGCATGGTATCCAGGGAGAGTAACTGCCTGGATACAGAATTAGCTTCATGGAAGGAAGGAGGAGGTGATGGTGGAAAGTTGTTTTTCAGACTGGGGACCTGTGACTAATAGTGTGCAACAAGGATTGGTACTGGGTCCATTGCTATTTGTGGTTTACATTAACAATTTAGATGAGAATGTGCAAGGCATGATGAGAAGGTTTGCAAATGACACTGAAGTAGGTGGTATTACAGACAGTGAAGAAGGTTATCAAGAATTACAGCAGGATCTGGGTCAGCTGGGCAAATGGCTGAAGAGTGGCTAATGGAGTACAATGGAGATAAGTGTGAGGTGTTGCATTTTGGGAAGTCAAACAAGGGCAGGACCTTCAAGGTAGGGCCCTGGGGAGTGTTGTAGAACAGAGGAATATAAGAGTACAGGTGCACAGTTCCCTGAAAGTAGCATCACAGGGCGATAAGGTGGTAAAGAAGGTTTTTGATACATGGGGGGTGGGGGGTTATCAATCAGGGTATTGAGCATAGAAGTTGGGATGTTTTGTTACAGTTATACGAGACTTTGGTGAGGCCGTATTTGGAATACTGTGTACGGTTTTAGTCACCCTGCAGAGACGATTGATGAGAATGTCGCCAGGTCTCAAGGGGCTAAGCTATAGGGAGAGATTGGGCATGCTTGAACTTTATTCCTAGGAAAGCAGGAGGCTAAGGGGTCTTCTTATAGAGGTTTATAAAATCAGGAGGGCAATTGATAGGACGAATATACAGAATCTTTTACCCAGGGTAGGGGCATCATGAACCAGAGGGGCATAGTTTTAAGGTGAGAAGGGAAAATTTAATAGGAACCACTGGAACATCTTTTTTACTCAGTTGGTGGTGGGTATATGGAAATGAGCTGTCAGAGGAGGTAGTTGAGGCAGGTATACTAACATCATTTAAAGACACTTAAACAGGTACATGGATAAGAAAGATTTAGAGGGATATGGACAAAGTGAGGGCAAATGCGACGAGCTAAGATGGGGCATCTTAGTCAGCATGGACGTGTTGGGATGAAGAGCCTGTTTCCGTGCTTAATGACTCTAGGCTGTCTCACCCACTGAGTTACTCCAGAAATGTAATTCATTTGTGTTTTCTTTCAAAATTGTACTACCCGAACTCAATGGTAAGGTCAGTATGTAAGAACATGTATTTTACAAATAATTAAAAGATGTGAGGAGGATATTTTTCAGATTTTTGTATAGAATGACACATCTGGTGAATATGTCCTCCTGCCAGTTAGCAAAATTGAAGGAGAGGTAAAGAAGCAAGTTAAAAAATGAGGCTAAAGAAAAGAACAGAGGTTTGAAATCGATGCCATGGCACATATCCATGACACACATGTTCTAACGGGTAATGCTATTAGCAGATGTTGGATGAAGTTTGAGCTGATGGAAACATGAAACACTTGCATTCATCTTTGCCACATCTGAAAAGTGCTTTACATGTAGTTAATTGTGTAATGCATATTGGAAGAGCTAGAATAACAGGCAGGATTTGCACAAGGAACTGGAGAAACAAGCTTCTCTGCTTCATCTTACCTGTCCCCACAATGTAAGTATACACATAACAAAATAGAAATTTACATAATTCAGTCTGAAGAAGGGTCTCGACTTAAAAGGTCACCTATCCATGTTCTCTGAGTTATTCCAGTACTTTGTGTCCTTTTGAACACTGACAAGAGTTTACTTAATCACAAATTTTTGCCTATGGTTTACGATGTTCTTCTGCCCTTACCCCCCCCCCCCCCCACTCCCCCCCCCCAAAAATGATGAATAAATAAAACAATTTTAGAATATGCCACAAGACAGGATGTTCAAAACAAAAACAGAAAAAGTCTTAAAAAAAAACTCAGCTGGTGTGGACTCGATGGGAGGAAATCAAATTACCCGTTGAAAACCCACGCGGTCACAGGGAGGACAGACAAACTCCGTACAAATAGCACCAGTAGTCAGGATTGAACCGAGGTCTCTGGCGCTGTGAGGCAGCAGCTCTACCATTACGCTACTGTGCCACCCCAGACCCTTCATCAGAACTTGAGAAGAGAGAGACCAAGTTAATTTTCGGTAGCAGAGAAGGTAGGCGGAAATAAATATCTCTGATGAGGTGGGACCAGATAAGTTGAAGTAGTCACTGGAGTAGTAGTTGAGATCAGATTTTGCCTCTTTGTCTACAAATAGAAAAAGAATAAAGTGAGCCAGGATCAAGAACTATAATTATGTATTTATTACACTAGTAATAAATATAAAAAAACAAATGCTAGAACATATGTGGAGAGAGAAACAGACAATTTTTCTGGTTAAATATCTTTCATCTGAATTTTTATATTATTTATTCCTCTCCCCAGGCCAAACCACAGTCAAGGTATCAATGAGACTTTCAAAAGCTCACTTAAACACATGATCCAAAATCAAACTTCTTCTATGATACATACAAATACAGAGCACTTTCTTCTCAGCATCTAGTTACTTTGAACGAATGAAAATTAATTGCCATTCTTTCTCTGGATATGCACTGTCTGTTCAGTTCGGTTTAGTTTATTGTCACGTGTACCAAGGTACAGTGAAAAGCTTTTGTTGCGTGCCATCCAGATGTGACCCATTCAGATTGGGAAGGTTCAGTCCTGATCTTATAGAAGTGTATGAGATCATGAGGGAAATAGATAGGGTGAATGCACAGTCTTTTTCCCAGAGTAGGGAATTCAAGATCCAGGGGATATAGGTTTAAGGTGAGAGGGGAAAAATATAAGAACCCGTGGGGCAATTTTTTCACGCAGAGGGCAGTGGGTATATGGAATGAGCTGCCAGAGGAGGTAGTTGAGGTAAGTACTTTAACAACATTTAAAACACATTTGGACAGGTACATGGATAGGAAAGGTTTAGAGGGATGTGAGCCAAATGTGGGCAGATGGGACAATGGGACATCGGCATAGGCAAGTCGGGCTGAAGGGCCTGTTTCCGTGCTGTGTGACTAAATGGCTCTATGACTCTGAGGGTGCAAATTATTTGGTTATTTTTTTTATTTTGAGAGAAAATGTGACTTTAAAGTTGAATATAAATTTCTTTTTTTAAGGGTGGTCACATGTCAACTGGAAAATTCTCACTCGCATCTCTGCCAAGTCGAACATCATTCTCTGAAACGTCTGTAACAAATTTCCTGTGAGTACAATGCATTGTGTTTGCATGAATTTCATCCTGCACTTCAGAGCTGGAATTTCCGCTATTGTTCAATTTCTATTCAGAAATATTCTAGGCATTCAGTCTTGTAGCCTACAGTTATTTCTTCCTTTGATGCATCTACACTCAGCAACTTGAAAAAAGCCATCAAGTGCCAAAGATTTCCATCAACAGTTGTAAACTTATAGGACATGTTAGATTTTCAGTTAAATTAAATCTGATTATTATTTTTGACTAAGTGGATTTTTCTTTTGGTCTTCAATGCTAGAAGTATATTGAACATTAAAAGTGAATGACCTCTATAGCCAGAACATAACGTTGAGGTTCATTTAATAAAAAATCTGCTATATGAGTAATAGGGGACTGAATTACCAATGACTGTTACAAGCAATATCGACAGATAGGCTCGGTGATTAGTTTCCAGTCTTTTATTGAACCATGTCAATGAAAATATTATTTACCACTATCAGATTTTATTGACTTTTTTTTCATGACGACCAAAGCTCTGTTTTATGATTCAGAGAATGAATCATTAAGAAAACTGTTTAAATCCACAACATTGTCTTTACACAACTTTGAGTAAACAGGTTTAATACAGTGCTGAACTTTCTAATGATCAGTACCATCTGTGCACCATTTCTATCACACATTCCAGATTGTGGTTTCTGAAATAAACAGGAAATTAATACCAATAGATATTATGTTTAAGTGATGTTCTTTAATGCTTCAGTACAGAAGGGAGAAAAGATAGATGTTATCACATTTCCCATGTTTTTCATTGAAGTATCTTCATAAGAGGCTTTCAGTGCGGTAATATTTCTATCATTTTTAAACTGAATCAAAATTAAAAAGAAAAAAATAACTTTTGCAAAAGTTGATATGTGTGCCTTTTTGTTTCTTAAATGTTTTATTCCATTTATAGTCTTCAGCCTTCCTCTAAAATCAATGCCTCGGTTTAGACACAAGAAACTGCAGCACTCTGTATTATACATGGTGCTTTAGAGATTGATTTGCTTCCAATTGAGTTCTGAGGAGTGGAAGATGCCTCAGAAATGTGAAAATTTCTTTAATATGAAGTGACCATTGTGTACACACAGTATTACACTGATTATGAAGCAGCATGTCTACTTATAGAAGACATAAAGTGCTGGAGTAACTCTGCGGGTCAGGCGGCATTACCCCAGCACTTTGTGTCTTCCTTTATAAAACAGCATCTGCAGTTCATAGAAACATAGAAACATAGAAAATAGGTGCAGGAGTAGGCCATTCGGCCCTTCGAGCCTGCACCGCCATTCAATATGATCATGGCTAATCATCCAACTCAGTATCCTGTACCTGCCTTCTCTCCATACCCCCTGATACCTTTAGCCACAAGGGCCACATCTAACTCCCTCTTAAATATAACCAATGAACTGGCCTCAACTACCTTCTGTGGCAGAGAATTCCACAGATTCACCACTCTCTGTGTGAAAAATGTTTTTCTCATCTCGGTCCTAAAAGACTTCCCCCTTATCCTTAAACTGTGACCCCTTGTTCTGGACTTCCCCAACATCGGGAACAATCTTCCTGCATCTAGCCTGTCCAACCCCTTATGAATCTTGTAAGTTTCTATAAGATCCCCAGCCAGTTCTCTATCCACATCAATACTGAACCCCCAATACCGTGTGCTTTAAGTTTGCATACTAATCTCTTATGTGGGACCTTGTCGAAAGCCTTCTGAAAGTCCAGATATAACACATCCACTGGTTCTCCCTTATCCACTCTGCTAGTTACATCCTCGAAAAATTCTATAAGATTCGTCAGACATGATTTACCTTTTATAAATCCATGCTGACTTTGTCCAATGATTTCACCACTTTCCAAATGTGCTGCTATCCCATCTTTAATAACTGACTCTAGCATTTTCCCCACTACCGATGTTAGACTAACTGGTCTGTAATTCCCCGTTTTCTCTCTCCCTCCCTTTTTAAAAAGTGGGGTTACATTAGCTACCCTCCAATCCTCAGGAACTACTCCAGAATCTAAAGAGTTCTGAAAAATTATCACTAATGCATCCAATATTTCTGGGGCTACTTCCTTAAGTACTCTGGGATGCAGCCTGTCTAGCCCTGGGTATTTATCGGCCTTTAATCCATTCAATTTACCTAACACCACTTCCCGGCTAACTGGGATTTCACTCAGTTCCTCCATCTCATTTGACCCCCGGTCCCCTGCAATTTCCGGCAGATTATTTATGTCTTCCTTAGTGAAGACAGAACCAAACTAGTTATTTAATTGGTCTGCCATAATCAATTCCCCATGATCAATTCGCCGTTGCTCTCTCCTCAAATTGTGTTTCTTATTTTCTTTTTGTGCTTTTGTAATTAAATTCTATCCTTGATTTGTGTATTGTATTTTTGTGATTTTATGCCTTGTAAGGTGTCCTTGGGTGTTAGAAAGGCGCCAGCAAATAAAATGAATTATTATTATTATTATTACATTTGTTTAACTAATCTTTTTCTCTTCACATATCTATAAAAACTTTTGCAGTCAGTTTTTATGTTCCCTGCCAGTTTTTTTTCATAATCTATTTTCCCTTTCCTAATTAAGCCCTTTGTCCTCCTCTGCTGGACTGAATTTCTCCCAGTCCTCTGGTAGGCTGCTTTTTCTGGCTAATTTGTATGCTTCATCTTTTGTTTTGATACTATCCCTGATTTCCCTTGTTATCCACGGATGCGCTACCTTCCCTGATTTATTCTTTTGCCAAACTGGGATGAACAATTGTTGTAGTTCATCCATGCAGTCTTTAAATGCCTTCCATTGCATATCCACCGTCAACCCTTTAAGAATCACTTGCCAGTCTATCTTGGCCAATTCACGTCTCATACCCTCAAAGTTACCCTTCTTTAAGTTCAGAACCTTGTTTCAGTTCAGTTCCTTGTTTCTACATGCCTACTTGTAGAGTGTGTCTGGATCATTTAAAATTACTATTGTAAATTACTTTGGATTACAGTACATATTGTTTTGTGTAATTTCCATTTTCTCCTTCTGGTTTTATAGCTCCTGCTTTCTCTGTGAGACAGGCAAAGTAGGTCTTAGACTTCTCTGTGTTTGCTGATGTCCGTAGCCTACCAGAGATCTCAGACCTCCTTTCATGAAGTTGCCAGTAGAGATCACAATCCCTGGCCAACTGGGCCAACTCAATATATTTGAACAGTGACAATATATTTAAAGAAAAAGGACATTGGAGTTTAATTTTTGTGCATTCATTTTGTTTTTGTATATATCAGGAGGGAAAGCGGAAGTGCAGTGTGTCTAGACATGCAAGTAATTGACACAGTGAGGAGCGGCAGAGATCGGGAAGACACAGTAATGCACCATGTTTTAAGAGGGAACCTATACAAGCCCCGGAAAAGGGTAAGATACTTTCATAACCATGTTCAAAAACAGATCAATTTACCCAAGGATAGAGGTAAGCACCCAACTAGTACAGAATTCCTCACAGCGCCAGGGACCTGGGTTCAATCCTGACCTCGGGTACTGTCTGTGTGGAGTTTGCACCTTCTCTCTGTTGGTTTCCTCTGGATGCTCCAGCTTCCTCCCACATCCCAAATACCAGCAGGTTTGTAGGTTAATTGGCCATTGTAAATTGCCCCTAGTGTGTAGGGAGTAGATGAGAAAATGGGATAACATAGAACTGGTGTGAATGGGTGATCGATGGTTAATGTGGAGTCAGTAGGCTGAAGGGTCTGTTGCCATGCTGTATCTCTAAAACTAAAAATTAAAAGAATGTCGGAACCACGGTCAGTTAGCTGATTGAACCAGAGAATGACAGGGATGAATCAGTGTCCCAAAATTAGGAAGAGAAAAATTTGTTCAAATTCTTTCATCTGATTGCTCTCCAATAGGCTGTGCTGGAAAATATTGAAGAGATTTTTGTTTCCTTTCATATATGAGTACAATGCACAACTGTGTGAATGTGTCCAAATGTATTCATTCAAATGTCATAAATGTTGAAACTTCGGGCTGTGATTCTTTAATGGCATAACTTGTATGAATGCTTCTGTTCTTGGCCATTTTGAAAAGTTCCCCTCTCTTATCTATAGCATAAAATTAAAGGAAATGTACATAATGACATGAATGCAGAGTGTAAGTGGAGAAGCAGCACATGCTGAATCAATTACCATCTGCACAGTTAATGCATTTTGACAGTTAATAACTTTTTATATAGTTGGCACTCTCTGTGTGTGCCTCCGTTGTTGATTTTATTATGTTTGATGTCTGCTCCATGCCGCACCAGTACCAGGGTAATTACAGTCGGCACTTCATGGCTCAAGGCGAACAAGAAAGGCAAGAAAGGGAGGTTTTCCAACGAAACATGAGAAGTCGTCTCGAGTCATTCAAATCCACCAAACATAATGTCTACCCTTCAAAGAACAAATGCAGACATAAAAAGGAGCACAAATGTCAGAAAAAGGCAAGTTTCTTTGCAGTTGCACGAAGTTGGTTTTATACTATAAGGCCATGGAATGTTTTCAGGGGCAAAACTTCTTTCCACATCTGTTGTTACAGGAACAATAATCCACATGAAAGGGGATTGATTCTTCAATTTCCCTGCTCTACATGCATATTTTATTTCAGTGTGTGGTAAGCTGAATCATGTATGACAGTGCTCCAGGCTAAAACAGTTTTGAAAGACCTTTCTACATTGGATTTAGTTTTAGTTCAGTTTTGTTGGGTGATGGATTTTCCATCTTTTAAAGTTCCTATCAAATGATATCATATTAAGTACAGATTTATTCAAATACATTCTCCTCAATTTGCATATTATCTACCACAAGCAATCAAGACTTTGCACTGCAGTCTGTAAAGGTCTAATCAACTCTTGGTTGAATATATATTGTTATAACAAAGTGAATATTTTATAATCTCAAGATAGTCTCAACTGGCAAGCTTCTGTTTCCAAGATTAAAACAGCAACCGAACTTAAGAAGACTTTGTTCACATTTTCCTTCTGCTCACTTTTAGTGAAGGTCTCTGGGCAAAATAGGACAGGAACAGAAAATTCTGGAAATGCATGGTAGGTCAGACTATATCTGAGAGAAAATAACATGGTAACCATTTAACCCTTTCAATTTTGTGAACAATGATTAACCCTGTCATGGCTGACTAATGCCTATTTTTTAACACATTTGAGTCATCGAGAGAAAATATGGAAGGATAATTTTAACCTAACTCACTGATGGAAAACTAATGCAATCATATGGATTTACATACTGCCTGATACTGATTTCAACAAAGAGTGAAATTGGGCAGAGCCTAAAAAATATTAGTTTTATAATTGGCACTTTTAGGTTAAAGTTGCCTTGAGTCTTATTTGACTTCATATTTATGTAATTGACTATATTTATATTGCATCTCAATGACTTGCATTCAGTCTGTCTTCTGAAATGTGCATGGTAAGTTTAGCACTCTATTCTCTCACTTTGTGCCATTAGAAGCTTATCACTGAATGCTCTAATGGTCCTTGAATTTGATGGAAATATTCAGCACTAACCTCTTTCACTGCAGAATCAACAACACAACACACTAACAGATAAAACATCAGTTTGAAGTTCATTTCTTCTAACATTGAAGTATGCGGTACAAATAATGAATAGAATTATGTTCTCATTTTTTATGTTAAATTGTTGAGTTCAAGAAAATCAGTTATCAGCCTGCATCTGTTTTACTTCTAACTTCATTCAGTGCCTTTATGTGGTTTCCAACAGAGAACTGTTGAAGGTGCAAATGGCCAAGTACCTAATGATAAGTTACAGCGAAATGTCAGCTGGCATGATACAAGTAAGTCTGTGATTGATTAATTTACTTACAATTTAAAAGAACGCTCTTTCCCTGCACATGATCTTTCTGTGTTGTTCTTTGAAAATCAAGATATATATTGAAGCATTTTCCTTAAATTTCCCCTAACGAGTTTGGATGATCAACCAAACTCCTTCAATAAATGGCACCAATAAACTGGGAGGTGACCTCTGTAATTCAATATATCCACAGATATTGCTGCAGATAGGGGTTATTGTTGGGAATGTATCAGGATTTCCTTATGGGTAACTCAAAAAAAATAATTCTAGTATCACCTTTAGGAAGAGGTTTATGCAGATAAACATGGGATTCCCTCTTTCCAGCAAAGCCTTTTGGAAATATTATTGAACACGTGCAGGATCTTTGATCAAATCAATCCATGCCTGAAGAACAAGCCAAAGTCTAAAGAGTAGTTGAATTTAGTCGTAGCCTATATTTCCTCTCATTTCCTTGAGGAGGAAGTGTGAGAAAAGCTGAACATTTAACGCTGATGCTCGTTAAGCTCACAGAGTTATCACAATATTTATTATGCAATATTTATTAATTGATGGACTTTGGAAGGATTGTTTTCTCACAAGGAGATTTTGTCATTTAAGTCTCTATCATTAACAACACAGGACACAGAAAGCACCATGATTTTATTCTCAGCAGTTGAGAATGTAAGAATAAGTTGACAAATTGAGTGCTTCTAGTATTCCCTTTTACTAATTAAACTATCTGAAACTGGGTTGAAGTAAAATTACTTTCAAATGCAAGGCAGAAAATTAAAATAGTATCAAGGAAGCTATTATAAGTCTGTACAAGTTCTGTAACTATTGGTGCTACATTTGGCAGTTTAATTGAATGAAGACCGTGGCCAAATTTTATCACTCCAGTTTATTTTCTGGGGTTAACACTCCTTTCAATATTTTCTGTCGATTAGATAATAGACAATAGACAATAGGTGCAGGAGTAGGCCATTCAGTCCTTCGAGCCAGCATTCAATGTGATCATGGCTGATTATCCCCAATCTGTACCCCGTTCCTGCCTTCTCCCCATATCCCCTGACTCCGCTATCTTTAAGAGCCCTATCTAGCTCTCTCTTGAAAGTATCCAGAGAACCGGCCTCCACCACCCTCTGAGGCAGAGAATTCCACAGACTCACAACTCTCTGTGTGAAAAAGTGTTTCCTCATCTCCGTTCTAAATGGCTTATCCCTTATTCTTAAACTGTGGCCCCTGGTTCTGGACTCTCCCAAAATCAGGAACATGTTTCCTACCTCTAGCGTGTCCAAACCCTTAATAATCTTGTATGTTTCAATAAGATCCCCTCTCATCCTTCTAAACTCTAGAGTATACAAGCCCAGCCGCTCCATTCTGTCAGCATATGACTGTCCCGCCCTCCCGGGAATTAACCTTGTAAACCTACGCTGCACTCCCTCAATAGCAATAATGTCCTTCCTCATATTAGGGGACCAAAACTGCACACAATACTCCAGGTGTGGTCTTATCGGCTGCCGGAAGGGGGAGTGGACGCAGGCGCGTATTAGCAGCCGCTGCTCTCTCTTCCATACTGTGTTTTTTGATTTTTGTGATTTTTTTTTTTTAAATTCTGTTTTAATTTGTGTACTTGTGATGTCTTTACTATTTATTTCATTCCGTTTACTGTAAAATCTGTAAGGTGTGCTTGAGATTTGAAAGGCGCCCATAAATAAAATGTATTATTATTATTATTATTACTAGGGCCCTATACAACTGCAGAAGGACCTCTTTGCTCCTATACTCAACTCTTCTTGTTATGAAGGCCAACATGCCATTCGCTTTCTTCACTGCCTGCTGTACCTGCATGCTTACTTTCATTGACTGATGAACAAGGACCCCCAGATCCCGTTGTACTTCACCTTTTCCCAATTTGACACCATTTAGATAATAATCTGCCTTCCTGTTTTTGCTACCAAAGTGGATAACCTCACATTTATCCACATTAAACTGCATCTGCCATGCATCTGCCCACTCACCCAACTTGTCCAAGTCGCCCTGCATTCTCATAGCATCCTCCTCACAGTTCACACTGCCACCCAGCTTTGTGTCATCTGCAAACTTGCTAACATTTTTCTGTTCTGCATGTAACATATAAGAATATAGACTACATGGCCCTTCAGTTGGTCCTTCAAGCCTGCCCCACGATGGCTGTAACAAACGTGACCAAAACACTTTCCTGCCTATTTCCCCATACTCTTTGACTCCCTTGTAGTTCATATGTCTGTGAATCTTAACCTTGAATAAAATCAATAAGTCTATCTTCCCAGCTCTCGATGGTGGACAATTTCAAAGAGCCATGATCTCCTGAAATGAATCTTACATGTGCAATGTGCAAAAAAAATTCTCATCAGCATCTTAAATGATGATCGTTACCAAGCATACGTTCACCTCAAATTTTATTCTTGGCCAGCAATATCAAAGGCACAATATGGAAGCAGTCACTGGAACTGAATACTGGAACCTAGGACCAAAATTTGTATGCAAATATATTACACACTTAACACAAGCAACTGAGAATGAAGGTTCTATCCCCCTATGTGTTAAACAGTGTTTTGGATATTGGACAGATTGAACCATCATTCACTTGTCACACCAGCATGGGCTACAAAAATTAGTATTACAAGAAGTGGAAAATACAATGATAGGAAGTACACTTTACCTTACATATAATCCCATTATTTATGTGATTGCCTAAACAAAGAAACCTATTTTTCTCAAGGCAAACACACAAAAGTGCACATCTAACATACATTCCACATGTTCCATAATTTGATTATATATAACTTCATTCATAATATTTCGGGTTTGTAGGTTAATTGGCCTTTGTAAATTACACCCAGTGTGTATGGAGTGGGATGACAAGGTGGAATGAAGAACTAGTGCGTACGGGTGATCAATGGTCGGCATGCACTCAATGCGCTGAAGGGCCTGTTTCTGTGCAGTATCTTTCATTCAATCAATCCTAACTAAATAGTAATCTAATATTTTGGAACGATTAGTCAACATGGGAATAAATTCATTATGTGGTAGAGGCAGCAATTTATGTTACCGGTCTCCACATGCACTCGAGTACGTTTAATTTTGTATTTACATTTGCTTTTGCACACCAAGATCAGAAGTGATAGGGGCAGAATTAGGCCATTCGGCCCATCAAGTCTACTCCACCATTCAATCATTCAATCATGCCTGATTTATCTCTCCCTCCTAACCCCATTCTCCTGCCTTCTCCCCATAACCTCTGACACCCGTACTAATCAAGAATCTATTCTATCTCTGCCTTAAATATATCCACTGACTTGGCCTCCACAGCCTTCTGTGGCAAAGAATTCCACAGATTCACCGGGTGGCTGACTAAAGAAATCCCTCTGATGATGCCTTTCATGTGCTCATAACATTTCAGTTTGATTATGGACAGTAGTTCATAGCCTTGATGTTTACTCTGTTGCACACTGTATAATTGAGGTCTATATCTTTTAGCAAAAGCCATTGCTGGATTCAGGTACTGATAGAATGCAACAATATTTCATTTGCAAAGAATGAGACTTCTTAACATGTGGGATTTACAGTGACTATCAGCAAGTTCTTGGCTGAGCTTGTTAAGGGAGGTGGTGTAATGAATGTCAATCATGTAAACCTATTATTTTTGCATGTGCAGCACCATTCTTCAGGAATAGACGTGGTAAATATAAACCAGTCAGAAAAGGGTCGAGTTGAGTTTAGTTCAGAGATTCAGTGCGGAAACAGGCCCTTCGGCCCACCGAGTCTGCACAGACCAGTGAACCCCCCACATTATCACTATCCTACACACACTAGGGTCAATTTACACTTATAACAAACCAATTAACCTACAAACCTATAAGCCTTTGGAGTGTGCGAGGAAACCGAAGATCTCGGAGAAATTCCACGCAGGCACGGGGAGACGTACAAACTCCGTACAGACAGCACCCGTAGTCTGGATCGAACCCGGGTCTCCGGCGCTGCAAGCGCTGTAAGGCAGCTGCTGCGCCATCTGCGATGACAGATTGCAAATTCACATATTATGGTTATCCAGCCGAGATATGGTGTTCAACCATATCTCAACATGAAGTAATGGCTCATAGCAATGGGGGGGAAACCTGTTTTTTAATACAATAAGATATGTTCAACCAAACGTATCATGTAAATATTTCACAGGCTTGGAATCTCAATACTGTAAAGTGAATTTTATCACCGATTCTCTTCCTTGTTTAGGGATGGAGCAGCAATTCTGCAGTGTAATACTGGAGATCTGCAGCAAGACCGGATCCCACTGATGGCCTCCAAATGGAGTCCATTGATGGAGTGTAGTGACATATTTGCCAGTACCTATCATTCACCAATTTACCCCAAAGTTTAAAATGGCAAAACCTGGTAGTTACCTTTGGAATCGGCCAAATTCGGCTCATTAATATTGTGGTATTCCAAAAATTCCTCCTTTCTCAGACACTGGCAAATATAGGAGCACTGTTTTATGGTGCCAATATTTATGGTGCCAAAATGGTGCCAAGTAGCTCACTTAAATTGGTATTTTCTGCATTCGCAACTGCTTCACATGGTAGAGTATAACTGATGAGCTTAATGTCTTATTTGATATCAACACAGGTATACCTTCCAACATATGATTTTACATTCCAGTCAGATGTTTAAAGCTTGATGATTCTGCTACTCTACAGCCTATGGTTCTTGCGGTCAGTTCTTGCACTCTATTATACGTCAAAAATTAAAGAACTAAACACACTAAATTCAGGACCTTTCCATCTTCCCAATTTTATTTCTTAAGTGAAAGATACATTCATGCATGTAACTATACAGCAAGTAGCATTATCACTGAAGTAATGACTTGTTGAAGAAACTAAGGGCCACAGTTTATGTTCTCACAAAAATAGTGATTTAAAAAAAAATTAAGCTAGAGCAGTTGTTAGTGACTGTATTATGGATTCCCCCTAATGTATAGAGCAGTGAAGTATCTAATGTTTTCTTTCTATTCACCCTAGCTCCAGTTTTTGTGGAAGTTGACTCAGAAGATGAGGAAAAGAATAACTCTAAGAAGGTAAAAGAGCAAGAGGATGATGAGGGCATCACCTTCATGGCACTCAGGGTGGATGAGAATGTACAAGAAAGAAAGATTTCAGGTACAAAACAGACATGTGAACCAAATTTTACGCTGGCCCTGATATTTACAAGCAGGGTTTGAAGGAGAGCAGAATGGGTGAAGAATCCACCAAGGTCGGGTGTGGAGGACCTGGCAACTCATTATCACTTTGTTGTTCTCTTTCCTCCATAGCTGGCAATCAAATTGACGCAGAGACACACAGATGCAGATGCTGGAATCTTGAGCAAATAAAAACAACTGCTGAAGGGACTCAGCGGTTCATGCAGCTGGCAATCATATGACGCCCTGGCTGGTGGCTGGTAGGGAGATTAGTGCAGCTGAATACCATCAGAAAGGGAGGGTCAACAATCAAGATAGAGATGGTGCGAAGGGAGGTAGAGGCCTTCGGAGCTGATGAGGCTGGAGAGTGAAACTGTAATTATTAGAGGAGCCCTAAAAGCCCCACTTGGCCCAAAGAAGGTACATAATTTGTAGGACATGCATTTCCCTCGAGCCTTTCCTGGGAAATCTATGTATCAGAGCCCAATTTAAATGCACCTCTCAAGAGCAAGACACTCTAACAATATGTTATTCACTTCAAACATAATATACCAGTTGGTTAGA
Organism: Malacoraja senta; assembly: GCA_038087875.1. Classification (NCBI taxonomy): domain Eukaryota; kingdom Metazoa; phylum Chordata; class Chondrichthyes; order Rajiformes; family Rajidae; genus Malacoraja; species Malacoraja senta. The sequence goes on from CM075978.1 coordinate 185,169,966, forward strand.
GGCCCATTCTCCATAAATCCAATCATTGTATGCTCTTTAATATGGAAATGTTGGTGGTGATTATGGGGTAAATCTACTGAAAGTAGGAATAGGAAAGCTAATGTAATTTGTCTGTGCTGTGAAGGCGTTTTTCACAAAAAGAAAGTTTAAGGGAGAAAGGGAAGTTAGGAAAGCAGTGAGCCACAAGGTCATACATCGTGGAAACAGGTTGGGCAATTTGTTCAACATCTAAAATGTGTAACTATGAGTAATATTTGAAAAGACTGGGATTGTTTTCTCTGGAATAGGAAAGGTTATAGGAACTCTTGTTTAAGGTGTATGGAATTAAAAGGGATTTGGATAGAGTAAAGAGGAATGACCAATTACCCTTAGCAAAGTGGTCAAAAAACTGAGAGCAATGGTTTAAAGTAATTGGCAGAAGGGTTTGATAGGACACGAGGGTATTTTTTGCCTGGAGAGTGGTAGGTATCTGATACTCTTTGCCTGAAAGGGTGATAAAGGCAGAAAACTCCAACACAGTCCATGAGTGGCTGGACATGCATTTGAAGGACTCTGGCCTGCTGAGTTACAGATCAAGTGCTGGATGGGTGGAATGAAGTTAGTTGGATGTTTCTTGATGAACACAGAAACAATAGGATGAAGAGTCTCCCTCTGCGTCATAAGTTTTCTGTGATGCTATAAGTACTAATTTATGACAAAAAGGCACATCTTTACCCTCAGGGAGTCAAAGACAATCATAACAAATAACTCAACTGTCGTATTAATTCATTCATGAAATGTTTTGCGTCATCAACAAGACTGTGTAATAAACCTTGTAGGGTGGGATTTGAGATATTTTTAATTGTGTTAGATATTCCAATATAAAACTATTCTTTCCAAAAGTAGTTCCAATTACTGTTTAACTAAATGCACAGGATATATTTTCACCAGGATCCCATTCAGCATGGTACATCTGCCTTAGCCCAATGTTCCATTCCCAAACATGAAAACAGCTTTTTTAGAAATAACTTTCTTTCTTTATTGTCTTTTGTAAGATTTGATATGTGGAGGTGTACTACAAGGTACATACATGTAGCATAGAATCTTTCAGGCAGTTTCCTGCCATATGGCAATTATGTTTCCTCATTCAACTCTGAATACAGTTTTCCTAAATTAAACAAAGTGCAGAATCAATAGTAGTCAAACTTTCAAAATACTGATGACAGCAACAAATAACTGTCTCAAAAACCCCCGATTCATCCATTTGCTACAGTGTGCAAGCAAGACCGAAGCATTGGTCATAAGGTACAATCAAAATATTCCCAACTTTGAACTTAAATTTTAACTGTAGTTACCTTTGGGAGTAAAGGCTGAACATTAATTGACTCTTTACCATTCTGTTGGGTTTATTTTGGTGCAGTAGCTTTGAAATGGGGCTCTTTATTTCTATTGTTTCACCATTGAGTGTGCTTCCAATTTTCTTTGCTAGTTTGACCAGTGTGACTCTTTCTGTGTGGCAGTTCTGTAAGTCTGATGGCACAAGTATCACTTGCCAATAGAAGATGGGCTGATCATGACATATTTCTTCATGCCAACAATCCACCTGGAGCCATTTTTTTCATCATGTGCCATGAACTTGCTATTCATAAACTGGAAGTCACAGGTCCAGCACACCTTCCCCACAATAACCCCAATCTTCAACTTGAACTATTTAAAGGGATCATTGATGTGGGAGAGTGAAGAGCAGAGGTAGAAGGACCCTGAGTTGGAGGTTCAATCCACAGCATCATCTTGCCCTGGTCCACTGTGCCATGTACCTCTCTTATACCAACCCAATGGATGACTGCATGAATACACAGGATATCCTTTATCCCAGTAGTTGTGAAAAATTTACATTGAAGTAATTATATAAAAATATAACTTTAAACAAATAGATGGTCTCAATTCTATTGGTCCACCATCCTGACCCAGTCTGGCCTGTATGTGGATCCAGTCCCACCCATGTACACTTCAGAGACAATGAGGGAAGGACAATAAACACTGGCATTGTCAGTGATGCCCGCTTAAGTCCAAATCTTGATGGACAGAAATTGTTGGTGGACAATGAAATTATATTGCATGTTAAGTGTACTAGTGCAGCTTTTGGAAAATGGGAATTGGTAATGTTTGCACAATCATTGACTGTATCTGCGATGCCACGGCATTCATTTGCTTTGATCCTTGCTATTGACATTGACCTCAGTCGTTCTTCCTCGTGCCACTCAACTATGACCCAGGAGAATTTCCTAACCTTGTGTAGGAAGAACCTTCTCCTTCCCCTCACCTCTACCAAGGCCTTTAGAGCTACATGTGAAGGCAAGTTTGCCCCTCACACCTATGATCTGCCATGGCTTCCAGCTTGCCCCCATTAGTTACAGCCTCAAAGCACCTTTCTTTTAGGAGTGGAAGTCATGGTTTTAATCAGTTCTTGTTATCTTTATTTGCTGCCTTCAGCCACTTCAGAAATATGATCCCTTGGATATTTGCTAAGGTAATAACTAATGTAGTTAAACCTGACCAAATCCTGATTATGTTTGGAGCACAAATTTTGTTCAAATCCTGTGTCACATCAAAAGGCCACATTAATTATGCTTCTCTATTTCAGATAGCAGATGTTTTCTGTCACTTTCCAACTTTTCCCTTTGCTGTTTTATACCACCGCCACCAATTAATGTTGCATTATTTGTTTTAAGTCAAGCAATGGGTCTCACGTTTTCTTTTCTGGTGTTAAGCTCGTTTGAGGATAACTCAAGTCTTGTTTTAGTCACCAGCCAAATCAGTGATGGCACAGAATCGGAGATTTGCAAGAAGGATCCACCTTGGAAGTTTCAAAATGATGAACCCATCCTTTCACAGAGTGCTCAGCTAGTGCGGCCCGGTTACATTCATCTCCACGAGATCAGAACTAACTCAGCAGACTCGCAATTGTCCACTGAAGCAAAAGAGCAACAACAAACAAATCAACAGTAAATAATGGAATTATCAAATACTTCCTTCTGCTGGTCGTCCATTGTCTTCGCCTTCTTTCCTTTCTTCAATCTGGAATACTTACACTTTCCTTTTTTAATTCTAAGATGTAAGGTGCAATAGTTTGAGCCAATATCAACTTTAAAAAAAAATAGAGCATGTTTCTGTTTGCTAACTTTCATGCTGGCTATTGACAGAAAATATAACTTAATTCACAGAGACATTGACTGACTTTATACAGGCAGACTCCTCCTATATACTTCAATATACACAGAATTGTAAATTAAGTTAATTTTTACTAAAATGAAAATCTTTCTGGACTTACTAATGGTTTGTACACTGGTTCATTGAGAAAATATACATTCATCTTTTCATCATGCCTTTAAAAATAGCTCTGTTTAAAACACTTTTATAAATGCATGTTTTATTAATATACAAGCTAAATTTACATGACCATATGTATGTAAGTTTCAAGCTAGGTAGTGGAGCAGAACAGTAGTGGGGAAACCCCTTTTTTTTAGGAGAAAGGCCAAGGAAGTATTTTTAACTGGTTAATTGTAAAGCCGATCAGTAAGTAAAAAGAAGGAAAGGTATAGGAGAGTGATTATGCTTCAGGAATAAGAGCTGCGCTTGAGGAATAAGAGCTGAGGCTGTCGCTGAACACGCGCTCGGTCTGCCAAGGCCTACTGGTTCTCCCAGTTGTTAACCATTTTACCTCCCCTTCCCGTTCCCATTCCCATTCCCACACTGACCTTTCTGTCCTGGTTTGAGGCCACAAGCAAACTGGAGGAACAGCACCTCGTATTCAACTTGGGTAGCTTACAGACCAACGTATGAACATTAAATTCTCTAATTTTAGGTCATCTCTATCCCCCCTCCCCCTGCTTTCCTCCCCCAGCTTCACAATCTGCAACTCTACCAACCTGTATCGCACCTTTTGTTCTTATCTCTCCTTGTTCCTGGCACTGCTTTCTTCTGGCCTTTTCTTACCCACAGTTCCTTCTGAAGAAGGGTCCTGACCTGAAACGTCACCTATGTTTCTGTTTCTATCCTTTTTCTCTAGAGATGCTGCTTGACCCGCTGAGTTACTCCAGCACTATGTGTCTATCTTCTTTAACATTACCCATATTCTCCAGGGATGCTGCTTGACCCGCTAAGTTACTCCAGCATTTAGTGTCTTCCATTACACTTGTTCTTGTTTTGCTATTGACGTAATTACTCAAGAGGCTTTGTGTTGACTGTATTCAGGTATATTTTCTGAGACTTTGTAGTATCTATAACTACTTGACTTTTTTAATCATCTGATAATCATGAAACATGGTGATGGTCTCTCCAGTGTCTCTTGCTTACTAAATTTTAATTTGCTCCAAGTTGCCTCGAACTCTACAACTATTAATTTTCAACTTGCTTGCATCGTTTTCACTAATCTTGCGCTGCCTTTACTCTTATTGTTGTGCATTTATTAACAGTTTTATAATAAATGTATTTTTTAAATGCATTTTTAGGATGCATATATGTACGTTTTTAAATGTTGTTAAAATGTACTATTTTAAACTTGTATATCTCAGGTAATTCTGAATATGTTCAAAGCCCAAGCGTTTTCGCATTATCTCCTACTTCTGCCGAGAAAGAGTTTCCCTGGAAAGGTGATGCAAGTAATCTTTCAGCCTGTGTGTCATCGGAAACGACAAAGAATGTGCCAGTCGACTTGCAGTATGCCTGGGAGCACAGCATGTCATCAGTTGAGAGCCTGGTCTCACCTACTATGTCCGATGTAGTGTTTCAGCCAAGGACCTTGAACTTCATGTTGGAGGAACGCACAGCTTCACCTGCCCTGCCACGGCACCGCGTTCATTTCCAGTTCCCTGATGTTTGTACTGCAGGCAGAAGGAGCGGCGCTGAGGACACCATTGAGTGTATTCAGCAGCAAGAGCTGCAGCCACTTATGTCTGCTGAAGGTGCTAACAGACCAGTTCCATCAGCTGGGTTTGTGAGTACCAGATGGTCTGCATCATTCTACAGACCTTCCTATGTCTCAGCACTGAAATCTTTGGTTACCTCAACACAATATACCATGAAACAATCTGAGAAGTCTGGTAATAAACAGACAGAACTTTAATCACATTTCTCACGCGAGAAAAAAGAATATATGTGGTCGATTGCATTTTAGTTTCATGAACCATTGAATATGTGCTTTGGAAATACTGGAGAGCTCAAGCCATTTTGGGGCTGGTAATTATGGTAAACTGTTAGCAAACAAATATATATATATATATTGTATTTATGTGATCACACTTTCTAATAATGTTTCTATTATGGAAATGAAAATGTTCGATCTTCAGATGTGAATGCTGGGGATGATTTCCTTGATGTGGTTACTCACAAGCAGAATAGTTTATGGTTCTGAGTGATCCATTTTTGCTGGTGATAGGAGGGGGAGGAGGTGCGAGATAAGTGCCTCGCACTGATGGATTTGTATAATGGGACAGTCAAGGAATGGGACAAACAAGAAGGAGCTGCTGACCAACTGTAGGGATGTCAGAGATTATGGCCTTGCCGAAGGTATAGGGAGACTGGTCTGATATTTTTGGATGGAACCATCTGTGTATAATCAAAATAAATCTGAGGAGATTGTTCAAACAAAATATGTAATTTTCCTTCCACTGGTTTATTGCTCCCATTTTGGCAATGGGCAGTTTGGAAGTAAATAATTGAGTCTGCACCACGAGAAGATATTGCCACCTTTTAATGTTTGAAAGTAATAGAACTCCATAGATGAAAACCTACCCTTATAAACTATGCATATGGTAATCCCAAATCTCCACCTGTTTAATCAAACATTGTATTCGATGTGAAGGAAGAAAATTGTTGACAGCAGGAATGCAACAGTGGGGCGGTTAGGTGCCCAAATGGCAAATGAAATCCTATCCGAAGAAAAGTGAAGTAATGCATTTTGAGAGGACAGCTAAGGTGGAATCCATAGAATGGTCATCATTCTGAAACGTTTAGCTTTTTATTTTCTTTCTATAGATGTGCCATGAAATACTGAATATTTCTAGCATTTTTTTTTCTTTCAGTTTCCAGCATCTCCAATGTGTTGTTTTAGAATACGCACATTCCTTCATTTATAAAAGGAAAGGATTCATGGAAAAGGTTTTATTATTCAAGATTTTGTCAATTGGACAGTTTGTATTTATGGGCATTTTGATACTTTCTCATGGATTGAGAGTGGTGTGCCATTTGTTATTACAAAATATAGGTTGTAAATTGAAGATATGTACCACAAAGAGTTAATAAAATTACAGGGAAAATGAATAATTTGAACCATTCTGTGCTAAGAATTATAGTCATAAAATGTGGAAACAGGTCTTCGGCCCAACTTGCCCTCACTGACCAACATGTCCCAGCTGCACTAGTCCCACATACCTGTGTTTGGCCCATATCCCTCTAAACCTGTCCTATCCATGCACCTGTCTAATTGTTTCTTAAACATTGCAATAGTCCCTGCCTCAACTACCTCCTCTGGCAGCTCATTCCATATATCCACCACCCTTTGAGTGAAAAAGTTACCTCTCAGATTCCTATTAAATATTTTCCCCTTTACTTTAAACCTATGTATTCTGGGCCTCAATTCCTCTACTCTGTGCATCTAAGAATTGTATAAGAATAGAGTGAATGTCCATAAATTTATGAAAGTAGATATAATTGTAGAAAAGGTATATGGGATAATTGCTTTTATTGGCTTAATGCATTGAATGCAATGGAGAATTCATATTCACATTGCACTAAACACAACTTTGCACTAAAGTCACAACTAGAGTGGTGTGTACAGATCCGGTCCCAACCTTCCATATGAAAAGGTCTACCAAAAAATAAGTGATTTCCAACAATGTTGCCTGAGTTTGAGAAGTTTAGGTATGATAAAATATTGGCAAGGCTGAGGATGTTTTCTCTGGAACAAATAATACTGAGAGGAAATTTAAAAGGGGTGTATAAATGATGAGACTTGGGGTTATCTAGAAGGATACAATTCCCTTAGTAAAAAGGTTCAAAGGTCCTAGTGAAGCAGTCAATAGTATGGTTTATAGTTCAAAGTTTAGTCGGAACACTAAAGGGGAGTTTTAAAAGTTTTTTCCCCGCTGACCTTTTTGGTTAACATGAAGGTGGTTAATGAATTATCTCTTCTGTGTTGTGAATTTTAATGATTGAAGTGTTTTTTATTTTATCCTTTTCTGCATTATGTGCCATTCATTCATTCATCAATTTTGCCTTTAAGTACAATATTTAAACATTTGGATCAATTTCCTATCATTAATATGCTACATCATTCCTGGCTGGTCTTGGATTTGATGTTACACTATTGAAAGTGAGTATTCCTTTGAGGTTTTAGCTAACATGAGGAAGATTAATTAATGAGGAGTCAACAAATGAGGTTTGCATCCAAATACACAAAGACTGGCCAAGTGTGCCATTAGGGATATCCCATGTCTCCAAGCAGCTAGACTGTGAATCTGTTTTGAGGAATTCGTAAGGGTGGACTGGGAATCTTGCTCAGGTTTGGAGAAAAATCTTCTTGTGTTGCAGACACAAATCTAAAATGTGGTTCAGTAGTGTAAAATTAACTTTGTTAACCTATATTGATATAAACATCCCTGTGCCTTCATTTTGGAAGAAATTCTCTAATTATCTCCAAAACTGAATGTGTTAAATGGCAAAATGTGTATTTGTTGAATCTGCATTATTAATTAACTTTGTTGATAATTTTTTTAAGTATCTGCCTTGCTTGGTTGGTAAATATGGTTTATTTATTCATTTACGTAAATAATGCAATACTGTTTACTGACAAGTTATTAAATGTGAAATTTACTACCTTTGAACTTATTCTGTCAAAAGAAACAAAATACAGTTATATTAATTTAAAATAAATTAAGCATTGATAATGGTCATTTTTGGAACTTCCTTTGTTTCTATAAACATAAGAAACAGGAGCAGGAGTAGGTAGGTTGATACCTAGATCCAGCTTCACCATTCAATATGATTATGGCAGGTCCATTCTTGGCCTGAACACCACCTTCCTGCTCGGTACCTGTATCCCTTGGCTCTCTTGGAGGCTTCATCTTGAGCACATTCAATGATTCAGCCTCCAAAGCTCCTATCCCTGTAGCAGCGAATACCTGAGTATTTACAAAACTTTCTCATCATCTTAAACAAAACCATTTAACCTTTCTTTCTATGTCAGTCACTTTATCTCAGGAATCAACGTAATGAACCTTCTCTATTCTGCCTTCAATAGAAACGCATCCTTTCTTAAACATGGAGATTGGATTGTATGCAATATCCCTGGTGTGGTCTTATCAGCATCAAATCTTCCCTGCAGTTATATTCCACCCCCTTGTACTATCATTTTGTATTTTGTTTACTGGAACTCCTCCACCCGATCAAATGTATAATACCATTTTGTAGTCTTGCTTCATTTGAATAAACAGTAGAACTCCATTAATTTGGCATCTGATTGTGTAGGAATCCTGATGGATCAGCATCTGTTTTACCCATTAGTCCAAAATGTGAGTTGGGGTCTGGAGTGGCAAGTAAGGTGTGTGACCTGGACTGGAGGTATGGGCTGCATCTGGAGCCAGGTGCATGGCCAAAGCCAGGATTGGGTCTGGAACTCCAGGGGTGAGGAACATGAGTCATTTGTGGCCAGAGCCAGGGTCTCAAGAGCTTGTGTATTTCCTGCTCCCTCACCAAGTACACTGGAAATTTGCGATAATATTGTGTATCACGTGAAAAGATTAAATAAAAGTGTTTTGAGGATATTAATTGGAACAATTTCTGCTAAACTGAAACATCTACTAGTTTGGCACTTGGTCTCAAATGTGATGAATTACTGGAGTTTTACTACTAAATGTTTTTACATTTCCTTATTCCAAAGTAGATAACTTTCACATTTTCCTACATTATATTCCATTCACCAACTACTCACCCACTGTTCTAATTCATCTATTCCATTCTGTGTCGTCAGGCTTTTTGTGTCATAGAAACATAGAAAATAGGTGCAGGAGGAGGCCATTCGGCCCTTCGAGCCAGCACCGCATCCCCTCAACTTGCGAAACAGCTATTTTTGTATCATCAGCAAATTGGCTGCTGTATAGTTCATCCTGGTCATCAATATAGATTATAATTCTTCAAGGCCCCACCAGTAATTAACGTGGCATCCTATTTGTTACTGATTGCCAATATGAAAATAATCCATTCATCCTGACTGTTTTCTGTTAGCTAACTACTCCTCTACCATTTCCAATATATTACCCCCAACCCTGAAGTGCAGTAACCTTGAAGTAGTATTATTATTAAGTAGTATTATTAAGTGGTACTATTTTATACTTTCATGAAAGTAAAGATTACTGGAAAGTATAGTTTATGGTTTCCTTCATGATGGGTCTTGTGTTGGAGAAGCATCAAGGCAGAACTTCCTCCCTGCCATGACCTGATCTATATTCTTAGGAGAGATTAATCTGGTATGCAAAACAGGAATCCAGAGGTGCCTTCTGAATCCATCCATCTGAAGAAGGGTCCCGACCCTTTTCATTTTCTCCAGAGTTGCTGGCTAAACCGCTGAATTATTCCAGCATTTTGTGTCTATCTTGGGCATTGAGGGGATTTTGATCCTTAGGAAAGCCTATTGCTGTTAAGCTACAAAGCTCAATAGTGGTGTACCCTACAGCATCAAAATACAGAATAAAGATGGATAATAGTCTAAAATCCTCGACTCGTCCCACATATTTTTATTTTAGACTTTCATTTGGACTGAGATTATCATTGGGCTAGTGGAGATTTAAGGAGGAGGTACTCTCTTGAAACCCTGTGGTCTGCTGGTTGTGCCTGGGTTACTGGGTCAGAGAATGGAAAATCCAATCCAATTTATCTGAAGTGCAGACAAGATTTGGATACATTGTAAACAATTCCTACACCAAACTACCATCAAGCCTGCAGCCTCTCCCTGTCCAGAGGTTCTGCAAATTATTCCATTAATCCTGTGTGGGTTTATCCTTTCAGCAAAGAACAGGCAATAACGTGTGTTGGAAAGAAAATGTAATGGAACAGCTATTAAATAATAATATAAAATAACAATGGGATAATAAACAAGAATTTCAGGTACAAGTATGAAATCCACTCTTCAAGTACTCCATGTGGGCTCATAACAACTACCTCAGTTGCAGTCTCTCATCATTGCCAATTATTACAGGTTGATATTAGGGATCAGGTGAATGTAGACACCATATTACAAAATTATTTTTGAATTAGTTCCAGATATTCTGTTATTTTTATTGCAAACCAATGTAACTGTATCTTTTAATAGAATATATTCCGTGTGGCTGTAAGCACAAGGTTTTCTCTGATTCTTTGTCAGAAATTTCTCATTGGATTCAATTCAGGCTAATATTTGCTTATCTAATTGAACTGTAGTTTAAGCCCATTGCAAATTAATATGGATATGAACAGCTTTAATGGAAAACTAAATGTTAACAATGCATGTAGATGTCTTGTGATAATTACCAAGTAAATATGTACGATTAGTATTATAAAACATATTTGCAATAATAAATGCATTTAAGCAATATTTTGCTTCTTACAAAGATCAATATCTGAACATTATTAAACTGTATAAAGCAATTTAAATCAATGCAAGCATACTAAAAAAATATAAATGGTATATTGTCACAGCTGATCTAACCTTAAATGTGATATGTATTGTATTTCCAATCCATGCAAACAGAAACACATCCATAAAAGCACCAGTACATTATGCATTAATAGAATAAATATTTATATAAGTGCAAAACAACTTATAAAGCCCGGCTTTCTGGTTACCTTGGTTAAGTAAACACCTAGCTTGAAAGGAAAATTTATAGTTCTGTGAAATTTTTATTTTGTGTGAGATTTCTCAGGAGTGGTGTAAAATAAACAAGCCCAGAATATCTATTAACTACCAAGCAGTTTGTAGGTAGCAAACTCATCTGCCCCCAACATTTAACTATTTTTGTAAAGTTGCACTATACCAGACTTCCATATGCAATTTTTTCAATCCATTGGCAATTTCATGCCATTCTTTTTGTGAACAATTTCATGATAGCATTAATGATTCTCTGCTCCAGATTACCTTTGCTTGATGACTGCAACCCTGAATGTTTAGTGTGGCTCCCTTTGATACGCGTCCCAATCACCTAATCTCTACTTAATGCCTTGCAGCATTACTTTGATGTACTTCCAGCCTAATAGAGGAGATTGAGTAACCTTTTCATTATCATCACTATGGAGTCTTGATTTCAGGGAGGTGGCAGATGAGTTGGAATATGCATGCATCCCACCAATTGAATTGTGGAGCTCTTTCTCTCCTGCACTGTCTCCCTCCTTCCTAGTAGTCATTACCATGTGTTGCTGCTTTTAGGGCTGATGTCCTATGATTGATGTGCAGCAAAATATTTCCAGCTGCACTAAATTGGGTGAGGCCTCACTGGGAGCTGCATAGTTCCTATTTAAACTGAACCCGCGTTCAGTGCACTAAAAATGTGAGATTTGTTTAAGCAAGGATCTTTTCATAATTGTGAAACAAAATGGAAACTTCATTCCAAGGTGACAGTACAGTACATTTAAACCCAGGCTTCAGAGACAAGAATTGCATGTCAAACCAATGCCTCATTGTTTTACTATTACCTTTTTTTTCAACATTTCTGGGTCCAATAAATAAAATATATCGATGGAAAAATGTGTGACAATTCAAGTTCAATGCCAAGTATTGCAAAATGGAGCTAAACATTTTCAGTAATGGTGTTGAAGGTGGAATTTAATTGACCATAGTCAACTTCTGACTAAATGATATCATCATTGAAGATAAAAGAATATTTAATTAATTATTCAAACAATAATTCAAAAGTTATATGAACATACAAACTGCATTGTAGCGTTTCCTTCACTCCATAGATGCTGCCTCACCCACTGAGTTTCTCCAGCATTTTTGTCTACCTTCGATTTTTCTAGCATCTGCAGTTCTTTCTTAAACATGTAGGCATGATATGGTGACATTGTGCTTATGTCAATTGACCAGTAATTTAAAAATGTTGACCAATGATCTATAGACATGTACTCCATCAAGGTAGCTGGAGAATGTAAAATACAATTAATTAAATACAACTGGTATTAGAAAGTTAGTGATTGCAATGGTGACTGTGAAACTACCAGACCGCTGCAAAAAGTCAACTAGTTCACTCGCATCCTTTGGGAAATGAAATCTGCTGCCCTCATTGGGCAGTCCAAAATGTAATCTCAAACTCTCAACTGATTGGCCTTGATATGATATCACACAACTCCAAAAAAATGGTATTGCACTGTTGAAAATTGGTGTGACATAAGTTTAATTAAAATAAAACAAAAATCTGAAATAAAACCAGGAAATATGCTGGATCAGACGTCTGTGGAAGAGGAAACAGCTTATTATTGGAGAATTTTGGAGTCATTCGATTGGAATGGAATACTTTATAGTCACATGTGACTAGGCACAGTGAGATTATTTGCTTGCATACCCAATGTATACAAATAGCAGCCATCTATGGCACTGTCAAAGTTACAAAGCATGCCGGCTCCTCCTTTTGTTCTCTTCCCCCCAGCGGTTCCCCCACGCCGGGTCCCCATTGTTCTTTGTTCTCCAACCCTCCCCTATTGTCCATTGTTCTCCCCCCACCTCCCTCACGGCGGTCCCCCCATGCCGGGTCCTCCATTGTTCTCCCCCCACCTTCCTCACGGTGGTCTCCCCCACGCCGGACCCTCCATTGTATAGTCAAATAATGGAAGCATAGTGGAATTTCTATCCAGTAATCTCACCGAGCCATTCTGGTAACAATTTTAACCACAACATTTCAAATAGGTGACCTTTGTCCAGAGCAATTAGATTTGGACAGTAAATTAATTTAAAACATAATTTGGATTAGTGAAGTCCGAATGCATCTGAAGCCTGAGATAAAACAGGCAACATAGTGATAGCTAGGGCTGTAACTTCGCAGCTCCAGAAATCTGGGTTCAAACCTGCTGTTGGCTGTGTGAAGTTTGCATGATTTCACTACAACTGCCTTGGTTTCCTGTGGGTTCTCCACTTTCCACGCAAATCCCAAAGATGTGGTTGATAGGTTAATTGGTCACTGTACGTTACCACCAGGGTGGATAGGTGAGAAAAAATTAATGTAAGAGAGAATTGCTTGCAGGGAAGTAAATGGACAAATGTTTTTTTTGTGATTGCTCCAGTGCCAGCGTAAACTCAATGGGCCAAATAGTCTCCTGTGTTTTGAGAAAGTAGGAAACAGGATCTTAGAAGTAAGACTTTTGCTTTAAAACTACTGGGGCATGATGTACACGCATACAAACCCTGTGGAGTTGGTGTGGTCAGAATTTTGTTTTTAATCCTTCATTTGCTGGCAATATTAGTACATCAATCATCAGACCTTTCCCTATGAAGCCAACATATTATTATGTAAAACAATACAAATGATTACTTGGAAACACTATGTCCTATAAATCAGTGATGTGAAATGCAGTGAAACACCTGTACACTGTGCCTGTAAATGAATAGTGTTCACATGATGCATACCTCGAGGTCCTGGAATATAATTTGAAACTACATCCGTCCTTCTAGGATGTGCCACCTCACCACTATCACTGCCAAATTCACACAACTCTGCAAAAAGGTAAGTAATATGATTAAATCGTGCTGTGAACGCTACCTTAGAAAATAATACCTGCCACTGAATTAAGTACTGTAATTAAGTCTGATTCACACTCTTGCTTGTATATGTTATATAGGATCTGAAGAACTTTTAATTACCTTGTGAATTGCTCTCAGTCTCAGATACCTTGCACTTCATTTAATTGCATATAAAGTATTACATTTCTGCTTGATTTCATGATTACTTTGAAGAATTACTCCTAACTCTTTCATTGGTTACATACAGTTGGCATTCAGTTTTTGCGTTATTAGTTAATAGAAACTTTTTATCTTGGTGATTAGACACATTGCATTAATTTCCAGACAAGAAGGTAAAGATCATTGTAACCCACTTTCCACAATACTGCACTTATCTATTAATCATATTTTCTCCAGGCACTGATCCAACTCTGAATTTGCCATTTATAACAAGTAATCTATTTGCAGATATTTCATTTTTAGCAACAATGCAGCACAATGTTAAAGCAGCAAATATGCCACATTCTAATTATACTGTTCCAGCACTATTAATCTCTTCAAGTAGGGCCAGTTATGCATTTACGACAAGTCTCTGGCCTGGATGGTGTCTTAGGTGAAACCTGGTGAGTGACACATGGAGAAGAGGCAGTGTGTAATGTGCTTGGAACTTAATCCTTAAACGTTTATGGCGTATACTTAATAAGACTGTTGCTGAAGAAATTGATACACCAAATAATGTCTTCTCAATTTTCTGATAGAAATTTGGATTTATGTAAATGGAAACAGAAGGGGGCAATTTGCAATGGATATAATACATCATGAATGGCAGAGATAATTAAGTGTGAAATTTTATGTAAACGTGTACAACAGCTGAGAGAAATTGCCAAAGAAAGTTTGAGAAAGTCTTTGAAAGTAAGTCCAGTCATTAGATGTCAAATATATGACAAATAATGCAGGAACTAGTGACTATCTTCTCCCCAGTTGTACTGTTTAAACAAACTATTTGCAAGCGTCAGAAGCTTTTCTGCAGTGTATCAAATTTTTTTTAGAGATACAACGCAGAAAAAGGCCCTTCGGCCCACCGAGTCCGTGCCGAATATTAACACTATATTACACACACTGGGAACAATTTACAATTATACCAAGCCAATTAAACTACAAACCTGTATGTTTTTTGGAGTGTGGGAGGAAACCGGAGATCCAGGAGAAAACCCACGCAGGTCATGGGGAGAACGTACAAACTCTGTACGGGCAAGCACCCAAAGTCAGGATCGAACCTAGGATCCTGGTGCTGTAGGGCAGCAACTCTACCACTGAGCCACCGTATACTTGTTATTTTTATTACTTAAAAACAGAGCCATTCTCAGTGATGGTGACTTGAAAGGTAAAGATATTAGATAACTAATCTGGTTGATATATCTTCTTTGGTAACATAAAGCAGGGAGAGTTCTTGGCTCTTCACCCGTCTCAATATTTTATCCCTGTAAAACAACGCTGTAAGAACAGGTAGATAGGTGCCTGAAGAAAGTTTTAGATTCTTAACACTAAATTAATTTTAGTGTAATGTAACTTTGTGGGATTACAAATGTGATAATAGTAACTCCTTAATTTTTATATATCCACGATCAAGCATTTACTCCTACATTGCAGCAAAGCATTGCATCAGAAACCATTAGCTTTGAAAGCTTTATTAATCTTTGACTTATTCAATGGTTTCCAGGAACGCCCTTCGTCTTTATGTAACATTGAGGGTTCTTTGTGCTGTAAAGCAGAGTAGGCTAGCAGCCAAATTTAAAAGTTGAATCAAATGACTTTGTACGTGTTTGATCTCTGTATTTATCATCTCTCAGTGGGTCTCCAATAACCTATCTTTCTGATTAGAAAAAAATGCTCTAATTTTTATAGCAACTTACATGTTCTTGGGACTTTTTAAATTTCATAGTCAGTGAAGTGCTTTTGAAATGCTATATTGACAAACTGGACAATTTGTGTATTTGGAGATCCCTGCAGCAGCAATGAAACTGGAGAACTATTACCTGCCACGCATTGTCATGCCTCTCCCCTTTTCCAGCTTTCTTCTTCCCCCACCCCCACAGTCAGTCTGAAGAAGAGTCTCGACCCAAAACATCACCTATCCATGTTCTCCAGAATGGCTGCCTGACCTGCTGGGTTACTTTGAGACATTTTGTATCCTTTTGTAGAACTCTCACATTTGATTGATAGATACAGCTTGGAAACAGGCCCTTCAGCCCACTGACCATTGATGACCATCACTACCATGTTCACACTAGTTCTATGTTATTCCACTTTTGCATCCACTTCCAACACACGAGGGGCAATTTATAGAGTTCAATTAATCTACAAACCCACACATGTTTGGGATATGGGGGGAAACAGGAGCATCCAGAGGAAACTCATGCAGTCACAAGATGAACCTGCAAACTCCACATACACAGTACCCAAAGTGAAGATCGAACCCTGGTGTCTGTTGCTGTGAGGCAGCAGTGCTACCAGCTGTTCTACTGTGCCACTCTTATTCAGTTCTTTGGGTTTGAGGATAATTTGGTTCCAAACTAGTTCTGTGGGCTTTAAGTGGGTTAATAAGGCCATTGTGGAAACCATAGATGGAGAAGGAAGTGTTTGACGGGATAGAAAGGTAATATGGGAAGTAGTAGCTTCATTCATGTAATGTGCATTTTCTCAAGGTGACTTTGAGAACATCCTTGAAACATTTGGTCCATGTTGAAACTCTTGACTTATTGAAAACTCTTGAATTCAGAGTGTCTATTTTTAGAAGTCTGGGTGTCAGGCACAGAAATGATGTGTCTGATGTTAATGTTGGCTTCCTTATCTTTCAAATGGATTTACAGAATTTTTCATAGTCCTTCAGTGCTCCACAGGGCATGCTGCTGGGTTTTCCATGAAACCATTGTGTTCCATAGTGCTGCTTTGGAGGTCTTGATCTTTGATACTTCTTCCGAGGCTGAAGGCACAATCTCATGGGATGCTACAGGCAAATGTAACATTGGTTTAATATTTTAATCAAAGTGTGATGCTCTTATAATCCATTGCTCCCTGGTTATGCATTAAACTGATATCTCAAACAATGTGTTATGGTCCTACAATGAGTCTTGAATTCATAAGTGTGTGACTCAGGGAGAGAGATTATTACCATTAAATTAAGATTTACAGTGGCTTGGAAAAGTTTTCATACCCCTTGAACTTTTCCACATTTTGTCACGTTACAACCTCAAACGTAAATGTATTTTATTGGGATTTTATGTGATAGACAAACACAAAGTGGTGCATAATTGTGAAGTGGAAGGAAAATGATACATGGTTTTCAAATTTTTATACAAATAAAAAACTGAAAAGTGTGGCGTGCAAAAGTATTCAGCCCCCTTTACTCTGATACCCCTAAATAAAATCCAGTGCAACCAATTGCCTTCAGAAGTCACCTAATTAGTAATAGAGTCCACTTGTGTGTAATCTAATCTCAGTATAAATACAGCTGTTCTGTGAAGGCCTTAGAGGTTTGTTAGAGAACATTAGTGAACAAACAGCATCATGAAGCCCAAGGAACACACCAGACAGGTCAGGGATAAAGTTGTGGAGAAGTTTAAAGCAGGGTTAGGTTATAAAAAAATATCCCAAGCTTTGAACATCTCACGGAACACTGTTCAATCCATCATCCGAAAATGGAAAGAGTATGGCACAACTGCAAACCTACCAAGACATGGCCGTCCACCTAAACTGACAGGCCGGGCAAGGAGAGCATTGATCAGAGAAGCAGCCAAGAGGCCCATGGTAACTCTGGAGGAGCTGCAGAGATCCACAGCTCAGGTGGGAGAATCTGTCCACAGGACAACTATTAGTCGTGCACTCCACAAATCGGGCCTTTATGGAAGAGTGGCAAGAAGAAAGCCATTGTTGAAAAAAAGCCATAAGAAGTCCCGTTTGCAGTTTGCCACAAGCCATGTGGGGGACACAGCAAACATGTGGAGGAAGGTGCTCTGGTCAGATGAGACCAAAATTGAAGTTTTTGGCCTAAATGCAAAACGCTATGTGTGGCGGAAAACTAATACTGCACATCACCCTGAACACACCATCCCCACTGTGAAACATGGTGGTGGCAGCATCATGCTGTGGGGATGCTTTTCTTCAGCAGGGACAGGGAAGCTGGTCAGAGTTGATGGGAAGATGGATGGAGCCAAATACAGGGCAATCTTGGAAGAAAACCTGTTAGAGTCTGCAAAAGACTTGAGACTGGGGCGGAGGTTCACTTTCCAGCAGGACAACGACCCTAAACATACAGCCAGAGCTACAATGGAATGGTTTAGATCAAAGCATATTCATGTGTTAGAATGGCCCAGTCAAAGTCCAGACCTAAATCCAATTGAGAATCTCTGGCAAGACTTGAAAATTGTTGTTCACAGACGCTCTCCATCCAATCTGACTGAGCTTGAGCTATTTTGCAAAGAAGAATGGGCAAAAATTTCAGTTTCTAGATGTGCAAAGCTGGTAGAGACATACCCCAAAAGACTTGCAGCTGTAATTGCAGCGAAAGGTGGTTCTACAAAGTATTGACTCAGGGGGGCTGAATACTTTTGCACGCCACACTTTTCAGTTTTTTATTTGTAAAAAAATTTGAAAACCATGTATCATTTTCCTTCCACTTCACAATTATGCACCACTTTGTGTTGGTCTATCACATAAAATCCCAATAAAATACATTTACGTTTGTGGTTGTAACGTGACAAAATGTGGAAAGGTTCAAGGGGTATGAATACTTTTCCAAGCCACTGTATTTATCTAATGTTAGTACAGTGCATTCAGAAATTATTCAGACCCCTTCACCTTTTCCACATTTTGTTATGTTACAGCCATATTTTAAAGTGAATTAAATTCATTTTTAAAAATCATCAATCTACACACACTACCCCAGAATGAAGAAGCGAAAACAGGTGTTTAGAAATTTTTGCATGGTAATTAAAAAGAAATAACTGAAATATCACATTTACATGAGTATTCAGACCCTTTACTTTGACTCTCAAAATTGAGCTTAGGTTCATCCTGTTTCCATTAATTATCCTTGAGATGTTTCTACAACTTGATTGGAATCCACCACAGTAGTAGGCCTCCCTCGGTCAAGACTGACCATGGGTGATCCATCCTAGTTTTTGGCTGCTTGCTCCAAACCTCGGCTAGAGCAGCGTCGCTTGTGGCTGAAGAGACCAATGCGGGAGTGACAGTCTCTGTTGCAAAGGTCACATTTGTGTGTGGTCTCTGGTTTGTTGAAGTTGCTGCGCTCTTTTCTGCGTGCCCGCTTGTCTGCCGCTGCGTTCATCAGTTTCCCTTCCCCCGTTTTGAGATGTTGGTTCAGGGTGCCTCTCCACCTCGTGTGGTCAGCTGCAAGGCTCTCCCAGGACTCCACATCGATGTTGAGCCCCTTCATATCTCTCTTGCAGACATCCTTGTAACGTAGCTGGGGGCGGCCGATGGTTCTCCTCCCAGATGTCAGCTCTCCATATAGAGGATGTCTTCTGGAATATGGCCATCCTCCATGCGGTGGACATGGCCCAGCCACCGAAGTCTGCACTGCCTGAGTCGAGTGTACATACAGGGAAGGCCAGCGCGAGACAGGATCTAGGCATTGGACACTCTGTCTTGCCAGGATATGCCCAGGATACGGCGGATGCTTCTAAGGTGGAAGGTGTTGAGTTTTCTCTCCTGTCTGGCATATGTAGTCCATGTCTCACTGCCGTACATCAGTGTGCTGTTGACACAGGCGTTGTAGACTGCTATCTTTGTCTTCACCATCAGCTTTGGGTTGGTCCACACTCGAGTTGTGAGGCATGCGAGAGTTGTAGCTGCCTTCCCGATTCTCTTATCAATCTCTGTGTCCAAGGAGAGGTTTCGGTTATGGTGGAGCCGAGGTACGTGAACTGATGGACGGCATCGAGTTCGTAGTCGTCAATGGTGATGACAGGTGGCGCCTCTGTACCCTGCCCCAAAACGTTCATCTTCTTCAGGCTGATGGTCAGCCCGAAGTCCTTGCAAGCCCGATAGAAGCGGTCCATCAGTGACTGTAGTTCCTGCTGGGTGTGGGACACAACTGCTGTGTCATCGGCAAACAACATGTCTCTGATGAGAGCTTCACGTACTTTAGTCTTGGCTCTGAGGAGGGTGAGGTTGAAGAGCCTGCCATCTGATCTAGTACGAAGGTAGATCCCCTCTGTTGCAGTGCCAAAGGCATGTTTCAGGAGCAGAGCGAAGAAAATCCCAAAGAGTATGGGAGCGAGGACGCAGCCTTGTTTGACGCCATTGCGGATGTCGAAGGCCTCCGAGAAGCTGCCATTGAACTGCACTGTCCCCTTCGTGTTGATGTGAAAGGATTCTATCATGCTCCTGCAGCTTTGGTTGGCAGCCGATCTTCGACAGAGCCTTAAATAGGCCATCTCTGTTGACGAGGTCGAACACCTTGGTGAGGTCAATGAAAGCAACATACAGGGGCATCCGCTGTTCTCTGCACTTCTCCTGGAGCTGGCGAATGGGGAAAACCATGTCCATTGTTGACCTCCCAGCTCGGAAACCGCACTGTGACTCTGGGTAGACACGTTTTGCCAGCTTCTGCAGGCGGATCAAGATGACCCGAGCAAAGACCTTGCCGACGATGTTGAGGAGGGAGATGCCTCTGTAGTTGTTGCAGCCGCTTCTCTTGCCTTTGTTCTTGTAGAGGGTAATGATCATGGCATCCCTCATGTCCTGAGGTACAGCTCCTTCTTGCCAGCACTGGCAAAGGACTTTATACAAAGGAAGCAGTAAGGTAGTCTTGCAATGCTTGATCAGGTCAGGGGGAATCCCGTCACTGCCAGGGGCCTTGCCTGAGGCCAGTCTGTCAATGGCCTTGCTGAGCTCTTCTACTGTCGGCTCTCCATCTAACTCATCCATGGTCGGCAGGCACTCGATGGCATCAAGGGCTGAGGGGGACACAGTGTTCTCTCTCAAGTAGAGGTCGGAGTAGTGTTCCACCCATCTCTCCATCTGCTGGCATTTGTCTGTGATTACCTCCCCAGTGGAGGATTTGAGGGGGGCTGTCTTGCTCTGGACTGGTTGTAGTGCCTTCTTAATGCCATCGTACATTCCCCTGATGTTCCCTGTTATGGTGGCCGTCTGGAAGTCCTCACTAAGCTGTGTCCAATAGTCATTGGCGCAACGCCTGGCAGTCTGCTGAACCTTGCTCCTGGCAGCCCTGAGGATCTGCAGGTTCTTCTCTTTAGCTGACCGCTTTTACTCGGCTAGGGCGGCGCGCTTGGCTTCGATGACAGGAGTCATCTCGGTTGACGTCCTCAAACCAGTCATGTGTCTTCGAGGTCTTCTTCCCAAAGCTAGCCAAGCATGATGTCCCGCAGAATTTCCCACTTCTCTGTTGCAATCTCCAGGACACGAGGTGCCAAGTTCTCTCTCAAAAGCTTCTGCAAATTGTTGCACGAGGTCTGGACGGGGCATCTTGCTGACATCGATGCGGGGGTTCCCCTGCTTCTTAGTACGGTAAAACCTCTTTGGTTGCAGCCTGATCTTGCAACACAAGATGTGTCGCAGTCCGCATTGTGGTAGGAGCGTGTGTGGCGAACGTTCTTGATGGCGGCACGTCCGACTAGGATCCGATCCAGTTGATGCCAATGCTTTGAGCGTGGGTGTCACCAGGAAAGCTTGTGCTGGGGCTTTGTCTGGAAGTACGAGTTGGCGATGAACAGGTCATGGTAAGTGCACAGCTCAAGCAGGCGCTGTCCGTTATCATTCATTTTGCCCACACCAAACTTCCCAAGGCAGGAGAACTTATTCTCTGGCGTTGAAGTCGCCCAGGAGAACAAGTTCTTCCTTGCTGGGGATGCTGCTGATGATGGATGCGAGGTTCTCATAGAACTCGACCTTTGTGCCTGATGTGGAGGAGTGTCGGGGCATACACTCTGACTGGGCTTGCGGTGGTGTTGAGGCGGAGAATGAGGAGTCGCTCTGAGCCATTACTGCCTGGTTCCACCATGTTCAGCAGGCTGTTCCTTACTGCGAAGACTACTCCGTGCTCTCTGGGCTTGTCAGAGTCCTTCCCCGGCCAGTAAAACATGTAGTCCTTCTCCTTCAGTGTGCCCGTCTGAAGGGTGGCTGTGTCTACATTGAGTCTCTTGAGCTTGTTGTTTATGACAGCTGTTTTCCTGGAATCGCTGATGTCCTGTAGGTTTTCAGAGAGGACGGTCATCATTGTCTGGACATTCCAAGTTCTCAGTTTTAGAGCTGGTCTCTTTTGATGTGTTCTTTTGTTGGTAGGTGCGAAGGTTGCGATCTGCTGTTCAGATGGTTCCTAATCCCCGAGCACCCAGTGAGGATAGCAGATAGTGGCGGGACAGCACCTTATTGGCTGGGGGCAGCCCAGCTTGAGGTGGGCGGTAGCTGTCCTGTGAGATCCAGACATCCCTCCCAACGTCAGGAGGAACAGCAGGTTCGTTACAGTTTGGCACCAGCGCCGTCGCAGGAGCTGCCAGAGCGAGGTTGTACACAATGACGATCTACCTTAGGGACTCCAACTCTGGATTTTCTTGAGGTTTACTCCTGGAGGCTTTTCCATGACTGGATATGGCCACAAGGCAGTGTAGGTTTTAAATCAGAGTTTTCCCTCCTAGATGGACTGCCTTCCCAGGCTGATGAGCCCCATCTGTCCGGGAGTCCACCAGTGGTAAATTAAATTGATTGGACATGATTTGGAAAGTCACACACCTGTCTATAGAAGGTCCCACAGTTGACAGTGCATGTCAGAGCAAAAACCAAGCCATGAAGACGAAGGAATTGTCTGTAGACCTCCGAGATCAGATCTGGGGAAGGGTATAAAACAATTTTTGCAGCATTTCAGGTCCCGAAGAGCACAGTGGCTCCGTCATTCTTAACTGAGCAATCGGGGGGGGAAGGGCCTTGGTCAGGGAGGTGACCAAGAACCCGATGGTAAGTCTGACACAGCTCCAGAGTTCCTCTGTGGAGATAGGAGATCCTTCCAGAAGGACAACTATATCTGCAGCACCCAACCAATCAGGCCTTTATGGTAGAGTGGCCAGACGGAAGCCACTCCTTAGTAAAAGGCACATGACAGCCTGCTTGGAGTTTGCCAAAAGTCACCTAAAGGACTCGCAGACCATGAGAAACAAGATTCTCTGGTCTGAAGAAACCAAGATTGAACTCTTTGGCCTAAATGCCAAGCATCACATCTGGAGGAAACCAGGCACCGCTCATCACCTGGCCAATACCATGCCTACGGTGAAGCATGGTGGTGGCAGCATCATGCTGTGGGGATGTTTTTCAGCGACAGGAACTGGGAGACTAGTCAGGATCGAGGGAAAGATGAACGGAGCAAAGTACAGAGAGATCCTTGATGAAAACCTGCTCCAGAGCATTCTAGACCTCAGACTGGTGCGGAGGGTCACCTTCCAACAAGCCAACGACCCTAAGCACACAGCAAAGACAACGCAGGAGTGGCTTCGTGACAAGCCTGTGAATGTCCATGAGTGGCCCAGCCAGAGCCCGGACTTGAACCCGATCGAACATATCTGGAGGGACCTGAAAATAGCTGTGCATTGACGCTCCCCATCCAACTTGACAGAGCTTGACAGGATCTGCAGAGAAGAAGGGGAGAAATTATTCAAATACAGTTGTGCCAATCTTGTAGCATCATACCCAAGAAGACTTGAGGCTGTAATCGCTACCAAAGGTGCTTCAACAAAGTACTGAGTAAAGAGTCTGAATACTTATGTAAATGTGATATTTCAGTTATTTAGTTTAAATTACTTTGCAAAAATTTCTAAACACCCGTTTTACCTTTTTTATTACAGGGTATTGTGCGCAGATTGATGATAAAAAAAAGAATTTAATCCCTTTTAGAATAAGGCTGTGACGTAAAATGTGGAAAAAGTGACGGGGTCTGAATACTCTCTGAATGCACTGTATGTGATCTTACCAAACAAAATGTTCTGTGGCAACCATTTGTACCTATTGGAACCTATAGGTTCTCACCATGTGTGCCAAGTTTGGACTGCTTGATATTTGCAGGCTTTTTGGTCAGAAACTCCACCTCAATTGGTTAACCCCAAACCCCTCCTCCATAGGTTCATCTCCCAACCCTGCATCCCAAATATCCCTTTAATCCACCCTCTTTCCCCTCCCCTTCATCCATATCCCTCCCTCCAGCTTTACATTTCACACCTGCACAATGGCGCAGTGGTAGAGTTGCTGCTTTACAGTGCCAGAGACCCGGGTTTGATCCTGAGTACGGGTGCTGCCTGTATGGAGTTTGTACATTGTTTGATCATGTGTTTTCTACGGGAACTCCAGTTTCCTCCCACACTCCAAATATGTACAGGTTTGTAGGTTAATTGGCTTCGGTGAAATTTAAAAATTGTTCCTAGTGTGTTGTGTACAGGGGTCACTGGTTGGCGTGGACTTGGTGGCCCGAAGGGCCTAATTCCGTATCACTAAATTAAACTAAACCTCATTTTTTCCCCCTTATCTGACACCCTTTTGTCTTCTTTGCACCTCTAGCCCTTATCATTTACTCCACCTGTCTGCCAATCAACTCCCCTTCCCTCACCTATATCCACCTATCAGTGTCAGCTTTGCCCTGCCCTCACCTCTCCCTTGCAGCTTTCTCCCCTATTCCATCTGTGTGAAGTCGTAACCCAAAATGGCATCTGTCCATCCCTCCACAGATGCTGCCTGACTAATGACTTCCTCCAGCACTTTATTTTTCGACCATAGAGATCTTGTCCAGTCTGAAAATAGGACCCATAGATGACCTGACCATTCAAAACTATGCAGGAAACACGAGGATAATTAACTATTTGATGATTCAGAGAGAGGGGGGCTTGGGTAAGTCCAGTCATGCCTTATAGAGTTATTTACTTTGTGCAATCAGTCTCTTTTAGGAATGCACAGTGGCTCAGAAATGGAAATTGAGTTAGTCAAAGAGCTCCTGTAATTATTGTGATAAGACGACATTTAAGATAATCAATAATGCAAATCTTTTCACAACACTGGGAGCGGAATTAAAGAATAAAGACAACATAAAATATGGTCAAAGTTTAGGCTCCAATGAATATTTTGAAATAGCAACAGAGAGAGCAACATTTTAGATAAAGTTTTCTCAAGTAAGTAGAGTTGAAGATTTAGTGGAGATACAGAACTAAAAACTGTTAGAAGTTAGAAGAGAAGCAAGGCAACTTGATGTGAACAATAACAAATTCTTAGTTTACATCCTCTGGGACCCCCTCCCCACAACTCCTTCTCCTGGTCACAACTATCCCTCCTCACCTGCCCCAGTAGCCAGTTGCAACTGTCTTTCCTCCAGTTGTTGATTTCATCCCTAACTTAACCCTTACAGTCCCAATCATTTCCAACCAATACCTTGATCTGAAAAAGTCCTGACTTATGCTTCTAAATCTCTAGGCCTTTGTGACATTCATAGAATAGGACTGCACAGGAACACGCCCTTCGGCCAGAATGATTGCGCCGAACACGATGCCAAATTAAACAATTACTTCTGCTTGTGATCCATTTCCCCCCATATCCATGTGTCTATTTAAAAAGCCTCTTAAATAACTTTGGACTTCAGCCATCTACTTTTTTGTCCTGATTCTGCAATGGTGGACATTTCAACATGCTAAAATTGTACGGTCTGCTCTATTGGGCACGATAACTTGAGCCTCATATGAAATTGCATTTGCACAGCAGTTGAAGGCTGTTGAAAGAATAGTTTTCTGGACCACTGCCAATAAGCGAGTTCAGTATTCCGACTGCGCATGCCCAGGTCAAAGGTCACTATGTATAAACAGCCTTGGAAAACAGTGGAGCAATGAACCTTCATTTCTTCCATTTTTTCCAGCTTTGATTCTTCGAGGTAAGAAAATACTACTTTCAAACAATGAAATCGTTGTATTTATTGTTCCTTTGTTAAAAGCTAAGATTATTTTGTCGTTTTTGTTGCTTTATGCTTTGGTGAGTGAGCGAGATCGTGCTCGTCCGTGGTCGGTGTTGGTCCGGGGCTGTCAGTTGGCCTAGTCGGAGTTGAGCTGGGATTGGCTGAAGAATTCCATTGCATTTCACTATTCTGCTAATTTCAAGGCAATGGAATTTTTCAGCCAATCCCAGCTCCCGCCGGGCCAACCGACAGCCCCGAACCGACAACACCAGTGGCCCCAGGCCCACAGCCAGCACGGAGAAGAAGCGCCAACCCCAGCTCAACTCCCGCCTGGCCAACTGACAGCCCTAGACCGACGACACCAGTGGCCCACAGCCAGCGCAGAGAAGCGCCAACTTCAGCCCAACGGGCCGGGGACCTACAGCGGCCAACCCCCCACTGGCGCTAGCGAAAGCTGAGCACCAGCCATACACACAAAGCGCTGCAACAACTCAGTCTCACCCCCGTGCCAGCTGCAAGCCCAGCCCGACACCTCCGGCTGCCCCCGGACAGGGACGGGACACCCGGGAGGGGACAGGGAAGGCCCAGCAGCAACTCAACAGACCCGGGCCCGACACCGACGAACACGATCTTGCTCACTCACAAAACATAAAGCAATAAAAACGACAAAATAACCTTAGCTTTTAACAAGCGAGCAATAAATACAACTATTCATAGTTTGAAAGCAGTATTTTCCTACCTAGAAGAATCAAAGCGGAAAAAACGGAAGAAATGAAGGTCCACTGCTTCACAGGGCTGTTTATGCAAAATGACCTTTGACCTAGGCATGCGCAGTCGGAATACTGAACTCGCTTATTACATCTGCAAGATGCCACTTTCTGTGCCCACATCCTTTCAAGTAGGATTAACAAAGGAAAAGTAGAATTGGTGGTCAAAAATTACTATTAATTTACACATTTGGAATATATTAAAATGTGAATTGAAATTTTTCCATTATTACAACATTTTATCAACTTTTGAAAATGAGCACACTAAATTATGATAAGCAACAAAACTGCATACTGGTAATCTGAAGTAAAGATTCTCGAAACACTGCAACACTGCCTGCTTGTAAACTGGAGCTGGGAACTCCCATGTATTTGCCCAAGTTGTGCATAAAGTAGTTCTGCAGGGTAAACATGCAGATTAACAGTTTCTTTTGAAATCCCACTTATCATGAACTTATACACAATACTTCCTGTTATGATTCGTGCTATTGTGTGATATTTTCTGCATTCACGGGAATTTTTGATAACATTTTCCAAAGTACAGTGCTAAATCTGGACAGAAACTTGAACTTCTGCTTGTAGGCCTTGGCGCATTTTTCTCAATCACAGTAAAATCAAGAACAAGCTGATGAGTGCAAAGAAATGCAAATTAGTCGGTCCTCGCAAATAATCAACATTTGAGTCTGAAGAAGGGTTTCGACTCGAAACGTTGCCTATTTCCTTAGATGCTGACTCACCCGATGAGTTTCTCCAGCATTTTTGTCTACCATCAACATTTGACCACTGCTTTTCGCAGACAGTTTCGTCTGCAGTATTTGTAGCCACAGGCATCATGGAGAATAACAACAGCATTCCTATATATATATATATATATGCAGCCCAGTGTATGACACTGAGATTAGCTTGTAGCTTGCAATATATTGATGGTTGATCACACATGGGAGAGCACTATGTCTCCTCAATTCATTGCACCCTTTTACATCATTCTATTGTGGGAAACATGTGGACTGTACTTTGTTTGGCTTACTTCCTGGAAATAACTGTTATGTTGCAGTGGTGGACCTGGAAGGCAGCTGCCATCAATGGTCCAATGGTGCTTTTATTTGTCACGTGCGAACGCACAGTGAAATTATTGTTATACCTAAGCGTATTCCCAATTTGCAAAGGGTACAGAAATAGTCTACTTAGCCCGCCATTTTCAAAGTCCAGTCCGCACTCTCGTTCTCGGGAGCGGAGCCTGATCCAGGCAAGACCCAGACTGCTGCAGTCCTCCAGCCATTGCCTTCCTTGGACACAACGTTCTTCTCTTCGCCCTTCCACCTTTCCTGCAGCCGACCAAGAGGCCTCAGTAGGACAGACCTCGATTCCCTCTCCTCTCCAACCAGCCTTGCTCCTTGCGTTGATGTAATCTCCAGCTCCATCCTCCCAGTCTGTGGGCTTTGGGGGACAGCAGGGGCCAAGAATCAAGAAAGTGAAGAATCTACATGATTTGGGGGTAGAGAATCCAGCCTATCAATTATTTTACCGTTTTTTTAACAAATTTCTTATGGATTTTCTGATGAGATGCTCATGCTGTACCTGCAATAATGCATTAAAACATGGTAAACCTCAGTATTCAGACATATATAGTCATAAAAACTACCAAGTTTGCCCATGTTGAGAAATGTTTGGATTATCACCACCAATCAGATATGTAAGGTATCAAAATATTTATTTGTAAAGGTTGTAAACTGATTAAATGCCACTGTATATTATACTTATATTTCCAACAAGTAAATCTGGGGCACCCACAGCACCACTGAGGTGGATCAGGCCCTGGCGTCTTTCCCGCCTGTTCGGCACGTGCCGGGTTATCGGCGGGAGCGAGGAGCGCGGGCGGGGGCCGTTGGTGTGGCGTCGTTGAGACGACGGGTGTGTGTGTCCTCGGTAGATGCATTTCTTCGGTAGGTGCATGTTTAAAGCATTTTTTTTTAAGACGATTGAAATGTTACTCACTTTCGCCGGGTGAGGAGGGAGGGGGGAGACTCGCGTGGGGCGAGTCCCGCCTGGCGCGATGCCACGCGGCCTGGCGCCCGTTAGAAGACGCCTCGACTCGGCGGTTTTAATTAATGGTCTGGCAACTGATGAAAGGAGCGCGGGGTGAGGCCTCCCTAATGCACTCTTAATCAACGCGGCATCTCGCCTTCAAACGGTCGCCTTTTGATTTGGAAGCAGCAGGAACTTCCCAGACCACTTCTGCCACCCCACCCACTTTCCAAGCTGGAGAGATTTCCCTCAGAAGATGCCACAGGACCGCCAGTGCACCGGCATCGGGCACCATTCCACCATGTGGCGGGCTCCCATACTCGGATTAACCTCTTGCGTGGGTTTGGCCGCCGCTTGCTGAGCGGGCAATTGATTACTACATTCAATTTTGCATCAGAATTTAAATTTAGGCTTTTGACCCGACGTTGGTCCAGTGCTTCTGGTTCAGAACGTATTTCTTAACTGAAGAGCAGAAATAATACTTTAACTGCTGAGCAGGACAATTTTACTGCCCCAGTTTTATTTATCATCACTCAAGGTTCCTGGCATGTCAACAACATTCTGAAACACTTCCTGGCAGCTTTAGTTATCAAAGGGTATTGGGAAAAGTCTGGGGGCAGATCGCTCATTGCGCAGAGACATTTAAAAATTATCGGAGGATAGGCTATGCGGGTGGGAGATGTCAAGATGTTGTATTTTTGACATTGGCTATTAATGGATTTTAGATAAATAATTAGAGATTGTGTTAGTGCAGAATTGTGCATGCATGGATATGGAAAGTATTGCTCAAATATAAAATGAATATTAAGGTGAGTTTGTAAAATGAAACATTTATCACAAATACAACAAAAATAGTACTGTACAGTATGTGTAGCAATGTTACAAAATGTTGAGATTTTAAAAATCAAGTCTGTAAGTTATCCCATCAGATAAAGCATAAAAATAAGTTTAATTTGACACCTAATTCACTTTCATATCTTCAGTATTAAAAAGGTTATGGCCATTTTCATACTCGGAAATTAGCATCTTGTTCCCTATTGCTTTTCCATTGACTTAACACAAAAGCTGTGATCGAGGACAGTCAAAAGCCCATAACTTTCTTAAAAATTAAGTAAACTGAAAGAAATGTTCAGTTATTATAGATTGAAGCATTCTGAAACAAATATGAAACAATCTTACTTAGATGACATGAAATTAAAGCATATAATTAGTTAGTTACCTAATTGTAGCTAATTACAAAATTCAATTACTAGATCTAAACATCTATCAATTTCTTAAGAATAGATTAACATTTTTAAATAGCCTAAAAGGCCTGTCTCACGAGTCTGTGGTCATTGGCGGCGAAACGGGAAGAATCTGCCGCCATAGACCGCGCACTCGTGAGAACGTACAATTCTGGGGCCGTGCGGCGGAGTTCCCAACACCGCACGGTGCTAAAATAAAATCGACAATGTTGAAAACTATATACTCACCGCACAACCTCCACCAGTGATGCACGAGTGCGGCATGGCCGCCCGCACGGGCCGCCGCCAGTGTGGCTCGAGCGCCGTGCGTCAAACCTCCACTGCCACAGCCTCCGCCAGTGAGGCACGTGCCTCTGCCAGTGAGGCACGTGTGCTGCACGGCCGCAGGCACAGCCACCGCTACAGCGCCACGATCAGGATGGCCGCCGCCACAGCCGCCGCTTGTGAGTCACGTGCGGCGGGCCGACGTCATCGCAGTCGGCCCGCCCTTTTTTTTAACTTACCGCAAGCACGTGGGACCCGCCGTGTTTGAATTACTCGGCCCCCGCGCAGCATCCGTGCGGCGCTCTGGTGGATAGGCATGCCGCTCTCGCCGTTGCCGCGCGGTCCCCGCTACCGGCGACGCCGCGCTTCACCGCCGATGACCGCAAACAGGTTAGACAGAGCCATAAGTGTCCAAATAACATTCACACAAGAATTCACAATATAACATAATTTTTTTTATCTCATTGTCATGGATTTACAGGCCAAATGGAAGAAATTGAATGTTTAATACCTGTAAATTAATGGGAATTTATATCATCTTGCGAATGGGGATTTCTGGAACGCGATCATTTAGAACGTTCATTTGCGGTGAATTTAACCCCGTATTGGCATGAAAATTATTGCCATTAGTTCGGGGGAAAAAATCACCGTGTCGCATGTAAAAATGTGAATTAAAGGCCTCTTAAGGAGAACGTTTATACATAAAAATAAACCACTTTCGTTTACCTGTCCCGTGTGTGAAATCCGTCCCCGTTGTTGGCGTTGACGGGTTCAGAAGATGATTTTAAAATGATTCCAACGCTGAACTTGTCGGGAGATTTTTAAAACAAAATACTCAAAATGCCCCTCGGAACGATTCTACCGCAAAAGCTTGTACTCCAACAAAATATAATTCAGGACAAGGTAGGAGAAACCCGCGTTTTAACCACGCCCCCCCCCTTAAAGGCGCCAAAATCGCGCACACGGCCAGTGATAGAATTGCAGCGCCGCTGAAGGTAAGTATTGTAACATACCTAGTATGTGGGCCCAACATTTGGATTCAAAGCTTTTTAATTGGATTTTGCTGACATTTAGTTTATAATCCCCTATTTTTTGCAAAATTAGTTGCTCCACATTATGGTTTATTGTACACTATGTATGCATTGATCTTCAGAATGTAAGCATACAGAATGTAAGCATATTTTTCATAAAATGTTGCATGAGTATAGAAGGTTGTATTTTGATCAATTTAACAGGATTTTCTTTCATTTGTTTTTTATGCCGGCATGTTGTGAGAAAAATGTAAATGGAACTATATAGAGTCATAGAGTGATACAGTGTGGAAACGGGCCCTTCGGCCCAACTTGCCCACACAACATGTCCCAGCTACACATGTCCCACCTGCCTGCGCTTGGTCCATATCTCTCCAAACCTGTCCTATCCATGTACCTGTCTAACTGTTTCTTAAACATTGGGATAGTCCCAGTCTCAACTACCTCATCTGGCAGCTTGTTCCATACACCCACCACCCTTTGTGTGAAAAAGTTACCCCTCAGATTCCAAATTAAATCTTTTCCCTTTCATCTTGAACCTATGTCCTCTGGTCCTCAATTCCCCTACTCTGGGCAAGAGACTTTATTCCTGATCTATTCCTCTCATGATTTTGTACACCTCTATAAGATCACATCTCATCCTCCAAGGAATAGAGACCCAGCTTACTCAACCACTACCTGTACCTCACACTCTCTAATCTTCTCTGAACCCTTTCAAGCTTGACTATATATTTCCTATAACATGGTTCCCAGAACTGAACACAATATTCTAAATGCGGTCTCACCAACGTCTTATACAACTGCAACATGACCTCCCAACTTCTATACTCTACACTCTGACTGATGAAGGCCAATGTGTCAAAAGGCTTTTTGACCACCTTATCTACCTGCCACTCGACCTTCAAGGAACCATGCACCTGCACTCCTATAGGGGTGTTGCACGTAAGGTCACTGGGTCATAGGGCTTGACGCACGGAGCCGCTCAATCCATCTGGAGGACATCGCAGCTTCCGGTATATGTTGTTAATACACGAAACGCGTACTTTCCTACCTGTTAAAAACTGCCAAAATGTTGAATTTATGCGCTGTAAAAAATTGTGGAATCGGGGTAAGCGTGAAAGACATGTACCCAACTTCAGAATTCCAAAAGTGAAGCGAAATGAAGGTAAAGAGAGGCGAGAGCTGAAGGAGCAACAACAGCTAAAGTGCTTGGCGAACATTGGCTGTGCAGATATCGAAATTGAAAATATTGGTAATTATCACATTTGCTCACTGCATTTCATCAACAATAAGGCATTATTTGTGTTTTTTCTTGATTCCTTTGGTATCTAAAAAGTCTCAGAAGTGATAAATCTGGCTGTAAATTTTGCTCCAGAGGCATTTTCTTTTTGTATGTAAAAACCCACTTGCGAACCATGGGTGATTTTAAAATTTTACAGCCAGATTTATCACTTCTGAAACTTTTTAGATGCCAAAGAAATCAAGAAAACCCCCCACAAATAATGCCTTACTGTTGATGAAATGCAGTGAGCAAACGGCCAATGTTCGCCAAGCACTTTGGCTGTTGTCCCTTCAGCTCTCGCTTCTATCTACCGTCATTTCTCCTCACTTTTGGAATTCTGAAGTAGCTAAATGTCTCTCACGCTTATCCCGATTTCCATAATTATTTACAGCGCAAAAATTGACCATTTCGGCGGGTTTTAACGGGCCCGCTAAGCTGGAAACAATGATCAGTGCTTACCTGCTGTTCATCGCGTGTACTCCATTTGGCGTAGCGTAGCAACAGTACGGGTCATGGGTCGTGACCCGACTGCCGTGCAACCTCCCTATATCCCTCTGCTCCACACTCCCCAGAGGCAGACCATTCACTGTGTAGGTAGGCCTTGCCCTTGTTAGTCGTCACAAAATGCAACACCTTGCATTGTTTTCACAGTTCCAGTACAACTAAAATTGGTTTTCATCTTAATTAAATTGAAAAATGCCAACTAAACAATTAATGTAAATTATTGAATAAACGTGATCTATATTCTTTCACTATGTAATGAAAGAGACGCATAGAATATTGAGAGAGAAGGGAATTATTGCATACTCAAGAAATCACCAAAGGAAGGTGAACCCAGCTGATTTATGCACACTTGAGTTTGATTGAAAGATATAGAATGGAAATAAGTGCTTCGGTCCACAGCGACCCTTAATCACCTGTTTTCACACATTCTGACAAATGCTGCCCTCCTCCCCCTCCATCTACATTCCTTTCTCTCGCTTCACAGTTCACAACTCTTCAATCCTTTTGTCTCACACCTTCAGATTTGTTTTCATTTCTGGACTTTGTCCAGTCATCTGCCTATCAAAAACCCTTCTTACCTGTGTTCACCTATTACTTGCCACTCTTTGTCCTGCTTCTCCTCTCTTCCACTCTGAAGAACGGCCCTGACCCAAAACATCATCTATCCATGTTCTGTACAGATGCAGCCTGACCCGCTGAGTTACCCCAGCATTTTGTGTCTACTAAAAGTGTGCTTGGTTTTAATTCTGCAAAACACGTCAGTACCTCCTTTGTAAGACACACCCAACCAGTTGATGTATTTATGGTAAGATATAGAATAGAAAAAAACATAGTTGTTTCCTTTGTAGATCTGAAAAGAGCCAACAAAGGAAGAGGACTGTGATGAGGTTCTTAACTGCTTTATGTTGCTAACCTGATATTCTGAGAATCTCACAACAGCAAAGATGCATTGAAGGTATTACAAAAGTTTGAAATAAATAAATACTTTAGCTGACTGCTTCATGACATCATCTGTACATACTAAGCAACACAATGGTTTGTAATTCAGATCTTATTCTGTATCCAATGTCATGGATCATCTTGTATATAAGATTACAAGATAATTATTAATCAGGAGCTCATTCAGCCAAAATCAATTTGTCTATCTAGTAGCAATCCACAATATGTACATTGCAAAATCCAATGTTGCTGAAATGATTCCAAGGTTTTATCATTGTTTTCTGTGTTGAATTGTACTTTTACATGTTGATCATTGTTCAATTAAGGAATATTTTCCTGTTTATTAGACAGGTGATTTGATGCAAAATTACAATAAGATAAAAAGTCCGATATACCTTAGAACATAGAAAGATGGAACACAGGAACAGGCCCTTCAGCCCACAGTGTCTGAACTGAACAATACGCCAAACTCACCCACCTGCACATGATTCATATCCCTCCATATCCATGTGTCTATGTCAGAGCCTCTCAAATGCCACTATTTGTATCTGCCTACACCCTGTTGGCCATGCATTTCAGGCACCTATCACATATTCAGACTCCTTATTAGTAGTATGTTTCATATTTCTTTGAATGCTGTTATTTTTCCATTTCCTGATGATACAAAACCAGGTTTCAAGAGGTTTCAAAGGGAAATATAAAGCTAAGTGAATGGTCAAGAACGTCAGATGGAGCGTAATGTAGAAAAATTGTGAGGTCATCCGCTTTGCATAAAACTGAAAGTAAAATACTGCTTAGATGAGACATTATGAAATATTGATGTTCCAACGGACTTGGCTGTCCTTGTACACCAATCAGTAAAAGCTAACATATATCTATTCAGCATGCAGTCAGGAGGGCAAATGATAAGTCCACATTTATTATGAGAGGCTTTGAGTACCGGAGTGAAGAGGTCCTACTGAAATTATACGGACTGGGCAGTGTGCACCACTTTTTGCAATTTCTTCTTTCCTTGGCATTCAAGTTGCCAAATCAGGGAGTGATGCTACCAGTTAATACAGGGGTCTCTAAACTTTTCAGTATGAGGGCCACATTATATATTTGGCACATTTTTGCGGGCCGTAGGAAAAAATAAAATGTCAGTTTTATAAATTTTAATGTCTCTGTCCCTCTGTGTCTCTCTCTGTCGCTCTCTGTCTCTCCCCCTCTCTGTCAGTCTCTCTCTCTCCCTCTCTCCCTCTCCCTCTCCCTCTCCCTCTCTCTCTCTCCCTCCCCCTCTCTCTCTCCCCCTCCCCCTCTCTTTCTCTGCCTCTCTTTGTCTCTCTCTGACTCTCTTTCTCTGTCTCTCTGTCTCTCTTTCTCTGTCTCTCTTTTTCTCTGCCTGCCTCTGTCTGTCTCTCTCTCTCTCTCTCTCTGTCTGTCTGTCTGTCTCTCTGTATTTCTATATCTGTCTCGATGTAAATTACCGCGGGCCCCGTCTTCTCCAGCAGGGTGTCGGGTGGGGGGCGAGCCGAGGGAGAGGTCGAGGGTACCTGGCGCGGTGTCTCCCCGCCCCTGTGTTGCAGCCGGTGCCGGGTACCCTCGACCTCTCTCTCCCCCAGCTCCAGGATGCTCGTTCCCCGACGCAGGGCGGCGATGGCCTGGCCCGGGGTGGGGCGGCAAAGAAACGTACCCGTGGAGCTGTCGGGTCCCTGAGGGGGAAAAAAAGATTTTGACGCGAGTCAAGTAAAGACGGGAGAGGCGGGACAAGTGGGGGCGCTGTTTTATCTCGCTAGCACAGAACCCGCTACCACAGAACCCGCTAAATAGCCCACTGCACAGAACGTGTTGAGAGCTTGCTGCGGGCCGGATAAAATCTCGTGGTGGGCCGGATAGTTTGGAGACCCCTGAGTTAATATATTCTCTACTCTACACCTGTAGAAGTTTAAGATAATATTCGCTGACATACCAACATGACTGCATCTCCAGAGTTTGTAATGGTATAATCTCCAACAACACCCAAGAACTCAATTTCAGATACAGAATATGCTTATTTTCTCACCCACCAGTTCACTGAGCTGGCATTCTGTACAATGTACCGGATGTAACCTATCAAGGCGTCTTCACAGCATCTCCCAAACCTGTGATCTCCTTGACCTAAATGAGAGAGGATAGAGACAAATGAAAATGTCACCTGTATGTTATTCTCCAAATCATTTGCCATTACTACATCGTTGTTGGGTCAGAATATTAGAATTCCAAACTTAGAAACAA